>OW679197.1:86588444-86631884 GCA_940337035.1 Agriotes lineatus | reverse complement strand
AAATTCTTTTTGTAATACTCAACTATGAATATGTTGTATTATTTAGATGGTTTTATGCGCACAACGAAGTGAATATGCGCTTACTACGCTGAAAGCTGCCAACGTGACTTTGCGAAGTGCATGGGCTATTTACATAAATACAAGCGTAAGTGAAATAATAATGTGAAATATAGAACGAGAACACAAATAAACTGCTCAAGTATAGGTCTAAAGAGTAGCTTCAGCACTGCGAAAACATTAAGTATTATAGTGCACCCAGAATGTGTAGTTCAAAACGTGACCACCGAACTTCTGTAGATGGCGCCAAGTGGACAAGCCGCCACTGTGCTACAATGCTTGGAATTTTGCAAAGTGGAAAATCGCCACCTTTCGCCAAAACCAAATAGCGCATGAAGGTGCTCGGGACCTTAGCAACAACTTTGCCCCTTTCAAAATTTCGATATCTGTAGCCGTTCGAAAGTTACAGGCGATCCAGACAGACAGAGAGACAGACAGACAGACACACAGACAGACGGACGGACAAAACGTTTCGCATAAGTACGCTGAGCTACTAATAATGCTGGACATCCAAGGACTCCACAAATTTACCCACTATATCGACATCATTTCTAAAAGCGATACAGAATATATAAAAGTACAAATGAAATGCAATCAACAGTTGAATTGGTGTAGATATGTCAGTAATGTTGGCTTTAATTAGACTTTTATTAGATTTATGTGTTTAAACAAAGACAAAGGACTTTGTCAAAAAAACCACAAATCTTGGGTAAAACACTTTCCGAGCAAAATCATGACCCCTAAATATATTTTCCTAAATATCGGTTAATTTTGTATCGGTACGCAATGAACATGACACTTTAAATAAACTGCTCAACTACAGGTCTAAAGAGTAGCTTCAGAATGTGTAGTTCAAAACGTGACCACCGAAGTTCTGTAGATGGCGCCAGTGGACAAGCCGCCACTGTGCTACAATGCTTGGAAATTTTGCAAAGTGGAAAATCGCCACCTTTCGCCAAAATCAAATAGCGCATGAAGGTGCTCGGGACCTTAGCAACAACTTTGCCCCCTTTCAAAATTTCGATATCTGTAGCCGTTCGAAAGTTACAGGTGATCCAGACAGACAGAGAGACAGACAGACAGACACACAGACAGACGGACGGACAAAACGTTCGCATAGTACGCTGAAGCTACTAATAATGCTGGACATCCAAGACTCCACAAATTTACCCACTATATCGACATCATTTCTAAAAGCGATACAGAATATATAAAAGTACAAATGAAAATGCAATCAACAGTTGAATTGGTGTAGATATGTCAGTAATGTTGGCTTTAATTAGACTTTTATTAGATTTATGTGTTTAAACCAAAGACAAAGGACTTTGTCAAAAACCACAAATCTTGGGTAAAACACTTTCCGAGCAAAATCATGACCCCTAAATATATTTTCCTAAATATCGGTTAATTTTGTATCGGTACGCAATGAACATGACACTTTAAATAACTGCTCAACTTACAGGTCTAAAGAGTAGCTTCAGAATGTGTAGTTCAAAACGTGACCACCGAAGTTCTGTAGATGGCGCCAAGTGGACAAGCCGCCACTGTGCTACAATGCTTGGAAATTTTGCCAAAGTGGAAAATCGCCACCTTTCGCCAAATCAAATAGCGCATGAAGGTGCTCGGGACCTTAGCAACAACTTTGCCCCCTTTCAAAATTTCGATATCTGTAGCCGTTCGAAAGTTACAGGCGATCAGACAGACAGACGGACGGACGGACAAAACGTTCGCATAAGTACGCTGAAGCTACTAATAACGTGTTTGAACTACCGCCTTGATTGAAACAACATGTTTGGTGGTTGCCATGGATATAAATGACAAAAATAAAGTGATACAATCCAAGAGAAACTTTGAATTTTTGGCACTATAGAAACACGTGATTGGGTTTAATTTTGAAAAATCGTGGTATTAGATTGGATAATAGAAGATACAGGAAATAGTCAACTCAAAGAATATTTATAAACAGTATTGTTCTCTAATTCAATTATTCTTCTTTTAAATGTTAAGTAAATTTTAACTAATTTGAATTTAAAATTCGAGCACTTTATATATTTTATTCAGTTTTTGGCTGGTTGTTAAACAATTATAAAACGACACAGCAGGCGAATTAACAATTTGAAAAACTAAATTTCTTGTCATTAAAAAAGTGCTTATACTAAAAATACATAAACTTTCTTATATTAAGTAGTTACTATTATTAGGTACTTCAACATGGATTATTAAATGGCCGCTTTTGTATTACGTTTTATCTTAATCCAAGTGATGCAAATCCAATTCTGAAATATTTGTATCTGTACTCAACTACTCAACACGTTTTACTACAATGTAAAATTTGTAGTTTTTGCATTTTCATTATTTGATATTTGGGAACATTATAACAAACAAACAAACAAAAAACATTAGAAATTACGCCGGCATCATACTCACTGATGTAAATTATGAATATTACAACAGCCAACCTCATAACTTGTGACTGTTACTAAAAATCCTAGTAGCAAACCTGCCGCACTCAAATTATATAATTGACTAATAGAGTTAGCCGCCGAACACTACACCAAACTGAAATTAATTAATTTGTGGCTGTCGGCTCTTAAAAAATTATAATTAACCCTTTAGATGTCAACGCAGTAGTTTATTACAATTTAAATGGCAAGCAACACGCATAATATTTCCAGATTACACTGTTAATTAACCGTGTTCCTGTTCAGATACAATCACCATTAGCATAAAAATATAACTGCAATTTGGCATATTAAGTTGTTTGTATTATGATGAACTTCAAATATTATACATAAGAATCATACCAAAGCTGCGTAACATTATAAAAACGTTTTGATGATGTGGTTCAGACATATATTAAGTGTTCTGAAGACAGTAAAATAAGAAAATTTGGTAAATTTTGGTGTCAACTGTGACAATAAAAATTAAGTAAATTCAAATAGGTCATGTTTCTGTAATTTCCATGGTGAATATTCAACAGTAATATCCCAAGTGCATTAAAATAGCCGATTAAATTTTGACGTTTTCTGTCAAAATGTTTTGCTAAGAAATATGTTAAGTAAATTTGCTGCTCAACGAGAATCTCGAGTGCATAGCACGAGGGATTTTGGGACGGAAAATTTACGAGAAATGTTTCTTCAGAGCAAAACATTTTGACAGAAAATCGTCAAAATTTGTTCAGGCTAGTTTACATTCACGCGAGATGTTCGGCGTGATTATTTTCTGATTAAATAGATAAAATTCAGTTGGTGAAGCACCTTTAATAATCATGTTAAAAATATGCTCAAGCCATTAAATTTTGACACATATTAACCGCGGTTAAATTTGACGTTTGAATTTTTGTCATTATTAAACTGACAGAAACCATAGTGATTACGCATTATTATGGTATGAAGGAAATAATCATGTTATTATTAATAATTTTATTTCTGTTGGAAAATTACATAAAATTATGTTATATTTTAGGTTACTTTTTAGTGAAAAATTGAAATGGCATTATATTACTTGATGTTATTTTCTTGTCAAAAATGTATTATCATAGTGGTCTGGCTTTTACTGTATTGAAATAAGGCAAATTTACTTTCCTGATCCAAACATTTTCAGTAATGGACAAAATACGAACAATTTCAGAAAAAAAAATTATATCCAATTGACATGTGAAAGAGCGAAATAAGCGTAATAATTGATATAGATACAATTATTAAATGTTATCATATCATAGCTTTAATGTTTAAAGAACCTCTTTTATCAAAATTAGGAAAACCTCGCGTAATTTGAAAATTCACCGACACTCGTTATGGCAAACAATACGACTCATCAAACAATATCGCATTTTAATAACTAATTACGTAAATAACTGTTATAGGAAGTAAAGAGGTGTAACTTTTTGTTGCTGTTATAAGATATTAGGGTAAAAACACGAAGTGGTTTATGAACTATGAATTTTTTTACTTATAGATTGTTTTATTTATTTGACTGAATGTTAATGTTGTTAATTTGGTTACGAATTTACCTTTGTGATACCACGAACTAAAATGCTCTAATAGTAAATTATGATACTAGTATATAAGTAAACCTTGACGAGTTTAAGAAAACGACGCGAAGCGGCGTGCTTTAAACGTCGCTAACGCTTTAATGTGTATCATACGCTATTATTTTTACTATCGTAACAGAAATATAAAAACTAAATTCGGCGCAAATCTTTCTGTCACATTGTATTGGATTTTCTAGGTTATGTTGACATTCAAATTTACGGCAATGCGTGTTTTATATAGTATTAGAACACGTCACCAACGGCAACGTGCGAAAAAGACGTAATTTACTCGCTTAGGAGTGCTATAAACATCACTTTTGACACTAGAAACTTTTCAAAAGTTGTCGTTTTCACACGATCGTAGAGACAAATAATTTGTGCCAATGCATTGAATATTGGAGTGTAGTTATCATTTAAAGAGAGAAAAACTATTTGTAAAGGACCACAACACAAATCTACCAATTAGAATAAAGAACGTCGTTCGGCGTAGGCTCCCTCTTTATTTGGCTTTTAACGTTGTGGACATTCGAAGAAGTGCCCAGACGCGTTTGGTAGCTAATCCCACAAAATTATATCTCTTTCTTTTCTAGTTGTCTTCCAACGGAATAATGTCGCCTTCGTACCATTCGCAGTCAAGACTAAAGCCGTTCTTTTTTAAACAATTAATTCTGTAGATGCATTGTACCACACCTTTGCCAAACTTTGTACACAGTTGAATAAAGATGATTATGAAATAGACAATTTTATCTTCAAACTACTCAATAATCTTCAGTAGTATGTGTTTTGTATAGCAAACAGTCAAGTTCTATATAATGCCCATTTCCGTTAGCTTAGCAGTTATATGAAGTGAAAATACTCTAACTCTAAATTTTAAGCGAGTTTGAATGTTATCTAGAAACATCCACTTTTGTCTCGTTTCTGCAGCAAATTTGTTGTCTAGTTTCAACAACCACCAATTTAAAAGTATATCGTTATAATAATTATCCAGACGTCTTCGTTGCTATATTAAGTGTCATGAACCGACCTTTCTAAGACATTGACGGTGTTTACTCTTCCCAATCAGTGTTTTTCGACTTGAAATTACTACCTCACATATGCAACACTCTTGAAATAAAATCATAGTAGCTTGTACTTGTTTATTGTCAAATATTAACCGTTAGCGATTGTTCTAAATGCGTTTGATGTTAAATGTATTTTCGTAGATTTAACTGCCCAGTCTTGTCTTAGAATATTATCCTTAAAGAGTGATGCTTTAATAAAAAAATCTGTAAAAGGCTTTACCCAGAACTTCCCTCGTCGACATTGTGACACTAAATAATTTTAAAAATCAAATTAAGTTAGGAGTAAAAATATCTTCACGTTTCTAATAAATTAAATAAATTTTCAAATAAAAAAGACCTTACCGGTGGTGGAATTCGAATGGCAGGCGGACCACGTGTGCAGCCCCAACGTTTAGTAGGATATCGTCAGTGACTGGGCAATTTTTACCTGCGCCACGGAGGACCGACCTGTAGAATTTCTACATCGCAGCTATATTTAGTAACGCGCTAGTCTGTGCCTCGTTTTTGTATTGTAAAAAATGTATTCTGCATCTTTTGGCTCCCATGTTTGGTAAGTATAAAGCCAACACTATCTACAAATTATTACTTGTATCTATTACTAAGTTGAATAAAAAATAAATAAAATTTTATTTTTTTAAGTTGCTCACCCTGTATATATTTGTCTGACATTTTCCCGGTTTCATTCCAGGAATATATATAATGTGTATGCAACATATCTCTTCCTCCGACAAATATGTTTTGAGTTATACCACCAACAAACAGACAGACAGATGGAATTGAGAAAACCTGTTTTTCGTCATATAGGGACCCTGAAACGTGATGATCTGAAGAAATCTCGGAAGGTGACTTTTTCGTGATTATAATACTTCCTTCCTCTTTCAGACGAGGGAAGTAAAAATTTAGCCTGCTCAAGGGATTTGAACTTTTTATTGTATTGTATTGTATTGTATTTTTATTCATCATAATATACACCGTGGTGCTTAGATATGTCACAATTCCAGTTTAAATATAAAAATATAAAAATAAAAAAAATACAATGCATTTACAGAAATAGTCAACTACAGATAAATACAGTAACAACAAAAATACTAAAGTCAATAAAACAAGACAGTCTTAATTTTCAACCAATCTGAAATCGGAAAGTTCATAGTAGACATTGGCCAGAAGATGTTTTTTAAGCTTAACTTTGAAGAGTTTTGTTGGGGCATTTTTGAGAGTACTAGGAAGCGAATTAAATAATTCTATTCCGAAATTATTTCGTTTAGTGGACGTTAGTCTCTGCTGCGGAACCTGTATATCGCCTCGACTGCGGGTGTCGTAACCATGGACATCGCCGTTTTTTGTATAATCGCCATAATGCTCTTTTATGTGTAATAGATTACAATATAGTGTTGCTGACGGTAGCGTTAATATGTTATATTTTTTAAACAATGGTTTACAACTGTCTAACTGACTCGCTCCCGCCAACACTCTCAAGGCTCTTTTTTGTACAATGAAAATTTTTTTAATATGTGTAGAGGTACCCCAGTTTATTAGACCGTACGTCATTACACTATGAAATAATCTTCGCCGCATCTGCGAAGCAGATCGTAACCATGTCGACTTTTCGACTGCGCATTCAAACGAGTGAGGCGCGTTCGTCTCTTGAACAGCACGGTCCTATTATTGAAACGTTTCTACTAGTTTGTGACATTATCCTGTATCTGTTGAGTCCTATGTTCGGCAAGTGTAAAGTCTGACCCATATAAAAATTATTACTTCCTTCTATTTCAAAATTAACGCAAAAATAAACAAAATTTTATTATTTTAAGATGCTCATTCTGTATATATTGAAATGGTTTTAAGCCTACAATTTGGCTCTGTTTGCAGTGCGAAATGGTTAACCTAGTCAATAAAGCACAGAGTTAAGATATTTTATTTAATTTCAATTTAAACAGTAATAAAAGTATTAAATGCATTGGTAATGAGATGCTAGAAGCAGTAATTAGACGGATAAAGGCACGCATAAGCAAATCATATTTCAGAGGGTTTGAATTTGAAGTTTGAATAAAGTAATATAATTAAAATGATAGGTTTGTGCATATTTAAAGCCAGACCAAACGAAATTAATTGACACAAAAGGTTTGTTATGTGCATACTAAATGAGCGTAGTTATTAATAAAAGCACATACCGATGAAAAAACAAGCAATCTAAAAGGTAGATGAAAGCAAGATAAGGATAAAATAAAAATTGCAAAGGCAGGTCAGAATTAGGCAACGGAAGAGAAGAAAATCGAGTAACGTGTAAAAATGGTGAACTCGAATACCAATGCATTAATAAAAACAAAGTGCAAAAGCAGAGCAGTGATTTTAAAACATGTGTGTGTGTAACGAAAAAGAACAATGTTAGCTATAAGCAATAAAGACAATTTTTAGATTTAAGAAAATGTTAATATTAAGAATCATGTAATAAAACTTTACTCCGTTTATGTGTATTTGTTATCAAAATTAATTTCCATTTAAAATAAGCAGATCATGGTATCATAGCAACGTGATTCTGTTTTGTTGAATAAGAAGAGAAAACAATTGAAATAAATTAGAAGCTTGTTAGGCCAAAATTGTGCTCCATAAAATCTATGTTTTAAATAAATAAAGAGTATTTTACCAAATTAAAAGTATACAGTTTTAATGTCCAAGTGACCGTGTACCTGTGGGAACGTTATCAGCAAGTTCCGCAACAAAAAAGTTGTAAATTTTACAATTCGCCTCCGAGTGGACATCGGCACCGGACACCTGGAGTTTCCGAAGTTCGACTACGACCCATTTAAGCCTAGGAACCCAGAGGTCAGCATTGCAGCTCATCAGCGGGGTCTGCAGGAGCATACTGAGTGAGATTTGCGGCTAAGGAAGCTACAGCAAGCGAATTATTCCAACGGCGTCACCTGCACCAGCAATGAAGCAAGTTTGACGAGAATTTTTCGAGGTAGGATCTATCTGTAAATTGAGTGTCAGAACCTGGGAAAGCTATTTAACTACAAGAATAAACCTTGCTGAAGAGGCCTATCGCATTTTCAAGAGTGCAGCTACGCAGTAATTTTTATAATCAGCAAAGCGTCATCAGAATCTGCAAATTTGCAAGAATTTTCCAAGCCACCAGAAACAAATGATTGTTGGCGTCTATCTTAGTCACACCTATAAACAAATTTGTGGTGGTTTGTTGCCAAGCGCGATAATTAAATCAATTTACTTGAGGTTTCCTTGCTTCATTGCACGAGTTGAACTATTTAAATAAACGCTCGTTTGCAATTACAACGTTCTGTGTTAAATGTCAGTTTAAGAGGTTGTGAATAATATGAACTAGAATCGCGCATATGAACTACTAATTTATGAATATACTAAACTTCTGAACTCACCTGAGACGAGTTTTGTATTTTGCCGAGAGCTAGTGTAGATATTATTGCAGTTTAATAATATATAAAGAGAAGCAATTCACAATTTTCTTTGGACATTTATTGATGCATTTCATTTTTAATTTGCCTGAATTACTGACAGGCACAGTTAGCACAAGATAAAATAACCTGAGAATTGTGTGGTGATTTGCCCTAATAATTAATTTTCTAATTTAAAATAACCTTTACAAATCAAGGAATTCATTACAATATTTGTCTGAAATTGTACTGGTTTCATTCCAGGTATATATATAATGTGTATGCAAAATATCATCTTCCTCTGACAAATAGTTTTTGAGTTATACCGCCAACAGACAGACAGACAGACTGACAGACAGACAGACAGATAGAATTGAGAAAACCTGTTTTTCGTCATCTAGGGGCCCTGAAACGTGAAGATCTGAAAAAATCTCGGAAGGTGATTTTTTCGTGATTACAGTATTTGCTTCGTCTTTCAGACGAGGGAAGTAAAAATTAAGTGGATAAAAAATCAGGATCGCAGACTTAGGGAGAGTTAACTGTAAAATAATTAAATGACTCGTAAGTAGGGATGACGATATATCGTTACATCGATATTATTTCCATATCCATATATAAATAAGTATATGGAAATATCGGATATCGATATATGTAATATATTGGTATTTATCGATTCGATGATCATCCATATCTCGATATTTTTAGTATATTTATCGATGTATTGACAAATATCGATATATCGACAAATATCGATATAATTTTTATATCGAATATCGATATATAAATTTTAATATCGTCCACCCCCCACTCGTAAGTAGGGTGACCACCTCTCAGGGTTTCACCCGGAGTCTCAGGGTTTCTACACTGTCTCCCGGCTCCGGGTTTTGTAATAATCTCTCCGGGTTGCACTGATTTTGTAATAATGTCTAAAATTAACTTGACTCTTACTATATACCTTTTTCTTAATTAGTAGTAGGATTTTATTTCGAATGCAACCCTTTAATAGTTAAAAGCAAAACTGCTAATTTAGATTATTTCTAGGTTCAATCGTATTCAGCAACATTGAGAAATTTCATATAATTAGGTATAGAATTTTTGAGATTTCGTTTGGTTTTTAATCTAATTTTATTTGATACTGGAGGGAGTTTACTTTTGTATTTCGTTTTCTTTTGTGATTCTTATCTCTTGGGTCAATAACGGTTAAATCTTTCTTTTCAAACCTAGTTGTTTTTTGTGTTCGGAGTATTCAAGTGTTGAAATTGCCATTTTAAAGGTGTTTATTTATTATTCTTTTAAAAAAACAACCTAAGAGAGGCTAAAATTGTTTTTTATGTTTTAACTCGCATATAATAGACTGAACTGTAGAATTGAGCAATATAAAAAAATCAGAAAAAATCTCATTAGAAGGGGTTTTAAAAATACAGAGGTAAAAATCCGGAATTATTAAATTTAAAAATGTTGAGCACTCTATGTAGCATTAACGATCAAAAGCATTGTTTCTCACTCGTATAGTAATTCACAAAAACAACATCATTTTTAGATAACGTTGAGTCTTTTTTGAATAAAATCGTTATTAATATCTCCAAAACCATTAACTGTAGAACAGCGGTTCTCAACCCTTTTTCTTGACGCATCCCATAGCATGTTAGCTGTTTCTCAAGTACCCCTGAAGACTATTTTATGCATAATATTAGCATAAGCTTTATTATTACAAAATAAAAAATCTTCATTAATGATTGAGGGAGTACCGTAAAACGGGGTGAGATTGACCACTTTTAGCATTCTTTATTTAATAACTTTTCTGTTGTTGCACAAATCGAATTACTATGGCCGAATACGTATGAGTCTATAAGCCATATAACTTTTAACACTCTCAGAACACTACTTTTTTTTATTTACAATAGAAAAAAAAATAAAAACACCCCGGTCAATCTCACCCCTACCTTTGGGGTGAGATTGACCGCCTACCTAAAACTCTAGTAATTTTCTATATAATGCTTGTTGAGGTGAGAATGACCACAGTTTAGATATAATAAACTGCTTTCTAACTGAAAAAAAATATATAGAAACAATAACCATGTCAAAAAATGAAAAAATAAATTATTTAGACAACATAAGAAGTCACAATGGTTTTTATTCATTATAAACTAAGTAAATGCTCAGAAAAAATATAATGGTAACTAAGATACGTTTATTTACTGCATATAAGAGTCTATACTAGCACTGTTTGGAAAAATATGATGCACACGTCGTTCGATTCTGGGGGGTGGAAGTATTTTGACAACATAATTATTGTATTCAATGGTGTCTATATCTTCTACTGCAGACCACACAAACCTATCTCTAATAGCTAAATACTTGATAAATATAGAGTTCCTGTATATAGGTTACTAAGAGTTACGAAAGCAACGGGATACATTTTGATTGGTTTGGATCACTTTTTGCAAGGCATGTGTGCTAAAAGTGCATTTTCTACATATTTTGTAACATGTTACGACTGATAGTTTCACACATGCAAGTCTAAATCTTAACTAAATTGGCCGTATATTCCTAATAGTCGGTTATAGAGATCCTAAGAATGATCAATACTCTGAAAATTCTCCCATCAAAGGCAAGTTAGCAAGGTTGGTTCCCATAACCTCTTTGTTCGACATATGTCAAATATCTAATTTGGACCAAAAATGTATGTCAAATCATGCTGTTTGCCCAACTCTTAGTAAACTATATACAGGATCTTTAGATAAATACATGGTAAGGTTTCATCTGTGCGTGAGTAGTGCAACTTGACAGCGGTCAATCTCACCCCAAAAATTACAGAAATCTGCATCTTTGTCTAAATATTTATGTAAAAAGTAGTAGGCCATAAATATAAATATTGCGAGTTGACAACAGACCTTAAAAGACAATGTTCTACTACAAAAAAAATATTAGACATGTCTACTTGATTTTGTTGGGTTTGTGGAGGTAGAAGTTTGTAGGTTATGTAATTTTCTAATAAATTGACATTTGACATTCGTTTTTTTCCTGAAGAATCCAATTTCTTTACTCAACAAGTAGTATTATGTTATTAATATACAGACATTTGACTAAAGATTGATTTTTTTTGTTTTCCTATCATGCATCACTGTTGATCTTGAAATGCAAAATAAACTTTTTGGAACTTTTCGGTCAATCTCACCCCGGCGGTCAATTTCACCCCGTTTTACTATTTTACAAAAATGACAAGAAAAATACAAAGAATGCCTATACTATTTCTATTTTTAGTAATTTAAATCACAAAAATAGTCAAATACTCGTATTAAAACAAAGAAAAAAAACACAATAGAAAAATATCCATAAAGTAGATAAATCTATAAGTACCTCAAACATAACAATGTAGGAAATGAATACCATGTACATATTTTTTGGTAAATCAAATTAGAAAATATATATATCATATTTCTAAATTTAATGAGACACTTGGCAAGTTATCAGCGATTTTTTCATAATTTGGTTCTTACGAAGTAAACTGGGACTTAATAACCACTGAAGTGTCAAGGATTACGGTTTATGTACACTCGCATAAATCCCTACTTAATTAGAAATGACAAAAGCCTTCTCACTGCTTTATCGGCTATATTTGGAAAGGTTCCAGTTTTTCTATGTACGTCATATCACAAGAAATATCGATGAGTTGCATTTCTTCTTTTGTGGATAAGACAAAATTGCTTCGCATTGCAGAAAAAGGGCTCTATAATATATTTTTTTTTAAACAAAACAAATGGAGTCCACCATTTTGTATAAACAACCAGGAGTACCCCTTGGAACCATCCTTGTACCCTTAGACGTACACCTACCCCTGGTTGAGAATGCCCATACAACTTTTTATTATACTTAAATATAGAGCATTCTATTTAAAAAAAGTGTAGGTTTGGTTCGCCAAACTTTTGTGAGCAAACCTGTACAATGAAGACGTTTCATTAATGTGCATCATTTTAGTACCTACAACTTGCATCCAAACAAATGTAACTCTCGTACTTCTAGAAATATCTTCCGGCCCCGCATCATTTCGGGGCCCTGTATATATGTAAATGGCTTGGCATTATTTTAAGGGCGGATTTTAAGTCACAACTTGACAAAAGAAGTTCATTTAAACATAGGTTCAATTTTTAACCGTTAGCGAGATATTACGGGTGGGAGGGGTTGAAATAGGATTTTTATCATTTTACCGAAAATTGGAAAAAGATATTGCAATTATTATTATTATTAATGCCTTTATTAACTTTTTCAACTACAAATAACGTTATTGATATTTGTGCAGTATTTGTGACAAAAAAAATCATTAATAGAAGTGAAAATTGAATAATATTCAAAAATTTAAAAAAAACAACAAAAAATACCAGTTCTTACAACAGTTAAATAAAAAAAAGGAAAAGGAAATGGCTCTGGTATCTGCACATATGACATTATGCATTCAGACAGGGACCCATAATGTATTCGTTTTGTGAAAATCTATTGGTTTTAAGAAAAAACTAAAACGTTTTCAAGTAAAAAATGTTTTCAAATGGTTTTCACCAAATTTTTGTCCGTTAAAATTTTTTAATAAAAACAGTTGTACGAGTTGCTAATTTTAATCTTTTAAAGCCGTACGTAAAAATTAAAAACCATTTTATAAATAAGCCTTCTACTGGTAGAATATATTTGCCAATTTTCATATGAATATCCTTTCCCAATTTACAGTAAAATGACATAAATATCATGTTACCCCCCCCCCCCTTTCCCCATTAGTATCACCGTAAAGGTTGAGAATTGAAACTATGCCGATATGAACTTTCTTGGCCAATTTCTGAAGAACACCCTGTATTATATTTGCTAACCATTAATAGTAAGGAATAAAAACATTGTTTTTGTCTGCTTGCTTTTGGTTTTCTATGAACATTCTGAATTTCTCATTGTAGAAAACCTTTTTTTTTACTCACGAAGGATCTCAGGGTTTGTATAAATCGAAAGGTGGTCACCCTACTCGTAAGGTATGAAGGGAAGGGAAGGAAAACGCGTTTATTCATGCTATTATTTTTATAAACAAAATATAAGAGTCATTTACAATAAAATTTAACTAAATAAAAATTGTTATAATAGGTATATGCGTGTTTGCTTAACATATTTGACTTTAACTAGAGTACGCACGTTATGGAAATAATGTTATTAAATACAATATTAGTTTTATTGGTTTTGCGATCTATTTTCTGTACTTTACATATTGCTCCATTACTTTATATATAGTTTCGTGTAAAAACAATTGTAGCCAAATTAATATTCTATTCGGTTGCATATACAGTATGCATATTTTACTTCACCTCAGATAGTTAAAATATAATCGCTTTTATGAACTCCTTTATTACGTTTTATATTTGACTGTATGGGATTAGATAAATTACTTTGAGGATAATTTATAATTATTGCTATTGTTATAAGCTTTTTTCTATTACCGATATTACAATAAAATTTAAAACAATACGTTAGTATTTTATTCATATAATGCAATAATATAATAAAACTACATACATAAATATTTTAGTATGATTATATCATTTCTACGGAGGCAAAAGTTTGAACAATTTTTGATATTGAAAAGTGTGCGCAATGTTTAGTTATATACAGTTATACCAAATAGATGGCAAGAATCATTCGCTTCAGCATTCTAAATTAAATAAAACCATAAACAGGTAGAGAATAAATAATTTGTATTCAATGAGTCCCCCTAGGACGGTTACCTGTCAAAATACGTACGTTGACATTGAAAATAATCATTTGTTTTATAAAACAGGAGGCTACTTGCTTTAATGAATCTTATGAATCATTGACATTTTTAAGTATTGGCATTGGCAATAGGAGAAGCAAATTAAGAAATCAGTTAAAAAACAATTACCTCTCTGTATTATTTTTAGTGTGTTAATAGCACATCATATTAATTTACTGATTTATATAACTGGCTATTTTTATTTGGTATTTATCTACTTTGGACAATCTCGGCTTGCGCATTGATAATTCCATAAAGTTACGTCAAGCCATAATTACTTCGAAGGGTGGAATTAATTCATAGTTAACTTTAAATTATACGATACCTAGGTAAATTAGACAAATGTGAAAATACAAGATCTAATATAAAATGAAAATGTGTTCTTTCAGAAAAACAATGCTTGATATTGTCATAACCATAATTTCTAAATGCGTTGATGTAACTAATATAATTCTTTCTGTGAAGACCGTCTGGTTACAGATTAACTGGTTACTATTTCCCGGCACAATTATCTCCGTCTGTGTTGTCGCCGCTTCATTATCATTTCAAAGAACGTAGGAGTAAATATTTTATTTCAACGAGGTGCAGGGAAGAACCTTCTTTTCCGAGTACTAACTACAACTCTGCGATTAAAATTCTGAACGGTGAGCAACATTTCAGCTTGATTAATAATTAGATGTAATGGGTTTCGTCCCAATCAAAAATTGCACAAATTAATTTTGTAAATGTCAGTTATATTTGTCGATCGGCTGTAGCCAACAATCAATGGGACAAGTCCACCGTCGGTCATATTTTCTGCTTAATCGAGTTTGCCAGTAAATAGGAACCCTAACCTATCCTACGGCTTCCTGCGGCACTTAAAAAATACAAAGAATGAATGGCCTTTAGAAGGGAAGAAAGGCCAGACTTTTTAAGAGGTGGTTTTTATGGGAGCGTAACATGTTCAGTAGCCGCTGTGTTATGCGAGCAAATATTCCATCAAATCAAAAATAACGGCTGCTTCCACCAGAACAACCCGCAATTCGTCCTTATTTACATCCCCGCCGGAAGAGAATAGCCTCATCGATAGAGAAATATAATTATGCCCATTAATTTGGAGGATCAAATGTCATCCCTGGCCACTGCTATTGAATATCACAACGTAGCACATGCCAAAAAGGGACTACCAAAAAAATAAATCATCCGAACTGTCCCGCATAAAAAAGGGTTTTTTATACGCACCTGGCTACTCCGGCCCTTTATTAATCTAAGCATGCGGGCACAAAGGGTGAAACCAAACGAAGAATAAAAAACCTGGGGCGACATTTTTTGCTTATGTAAATACTCCGCTTCCTTAGTTTGCCCACTGCTCTTTCCTGTGCTAATATCTCATTTTGTAAATGAGTCCTAGGGATGGGTTCATTTAATTTTGCTTTTCACCACAAGTTCAAATTGATACCAGGGAATATGAAAAACTAAAGAGCGTCGAAGATATTTTTATGGTTTAGTTGCTTCAACATTTGGAAATCGATATCATGAAATATAATTACAATCTGTATACTAATTATGGAATATTGAAAGGGTATTAAGCCCATGATTTGGCTCTGTTTGCAGTGCAAAATATTTAACCAAGTCAATAAAGCACAGAGGTAGGATATTTTATATAATTGCAATTTTAAACAGTAATAAAAGTATTAATGCATTGTTAATGAGATGTGGGAAATAGTAATTAGTCGGATAAAGGCACGCAAAAGCAAAGCATATTTCAGAGGTTGTGAATTATCTACTAAGAACGACCAAATAAGCTACATTGAGACAAATAACCTACAATTTGAGAATATAGTGAAATTCTGAACCTAACCCTGAGATAAGCAGTTTTTGTGTTTTCTGAGAGCTAGCGTATTTGGTATTGCAGTTAAATATAATAGAAACAGGGACATTCAACCATTTTATTTGTGTAATTAATTATTACATTTCATTTTAACTAGCCTTAAAGCACTGACAGGCAAAGTTCGAGCACAGTATAAAAATTAAACTGAGAATTGTGTGTTTAATTTTCTAAATTAAAAATACCCATTGCAGTCAGGCAATTCATTACAAACAGGTAATTGTTACTGGAGCTATTACAACATATCATCACAGTATATAATGTAATCAAATTAGCATTGGCACTAAATTCAGGAAATTTTAGTTTAGAAGAGTACATAGCTTTATTTACCTAAAAGGTGCTGTAATTCACTCGAAGACAATTGAATTCTTATAAAACTCAAAATGTTGGGATTTTGACACAGTCTCTTTGTCATGGGGTCCAGGATCAATAGCCCAATATCAGTTCAAATTTCTTAAAACAGGGTATAAAGCTAAAAATAGGCAAACATATAAATTTGAGTACGCTGATTCTGAATATTTAGTGTTGTTGGCTGTGCCGAAAGGGGGGGGGGGGAGGAAACAAAAAAAGGCGCTGCACAGTGGGTTCAAATCCCCAAAAGCTGGTCAAAACCGTAAAACTTAGACTCAAGCAAAAATTGGTATATAGGGGGATTTCAGGTCGCTGATTACAAATCTGAAATCAAAATTACTGTAAACCAAATAGCGTACTCAATATGACGGCGATACGTGAAAAATTATCAGGCTTTAATAAAATTTGTTATACTGGGGTTTTCGAAGCAGTTGATACAAATTTGAAGTCAAAATACTGTAAATAAAATGGCGGATCCTCTATTTGTTGACAAGACTTAGATTATGACTTGAGCATGTAATTAGTTTTATGGTTTTTCTTAGATCGTATTTGAAGTACCTCTACCATTCACTGAATGAATACCTACTTCAGTAAACTATAAAAAAGACTATGGAATTGCCAGAGTCCAAATAAACAATGAAGAAATTAAATAGATTATCTTATATCTAATAACAAAAATATAGTTATGGACGCAATTGTAATTGATACAACGAATATAGGTAGTGGTTATCATATGGTACGAGCAAAATGTATATGAACATAGTACAAGGACAAAAAACGCTAGAAACAAATAATCCTTACTAAATTAACGTAAAATAGCTGAAAATAAAAACTACTGAATACCACAAAAAAAAACTTCAAAAGTATATGGCATCGAAAAATTAAAAAGATACTTTCTATGATTGCAGTGCATACTGTACGTGGCACAATAGAAACATCTCAAATGACAGCAGCAAGACGAGCACAACGCAAGAACGATATACTAGTTAAATAAACTTTTTTTCGTTATAGGTGAGTGTAATAAGTCACCAACGTTGGCATCAATTAATATTCAGCAGCTTTCCTTTGACTTGCGTTTCTTTTCAACAGCTTTTGTTAGTATCCTTATACGTAGATAAACGCATGTTGTACCTGCTTGGGTGCGTGTGTCACGTATTCGTCGGCACTGATCCAGCGTAGTTCGTCTTCTGTCAGCCCTGTCGCCACCGCTTGTTTCATAATACAACGGTAAGCAAGTACGTGGGGGAGCTTTCGTTAGCCGAGCGCGCAAAGCGTCTGACTTGTCTCATGGCTGTGACGTAAAGACAAAATTTTCCATTTTTTTGTAACTTATTGTAAATCACCCTGCTCAGTGTTTTCTTTAACTTTGTACTGGTCTTAGAAACATAAAAATATTGTTACCTATTTTGTACATAACTTTGAACGCTCTTTAACTGCCATTCAATCTGGCAAAAGTTGTTACTTTGCTTTTGTTAGTAAATACGTTAAAAACATTTGCTTTTGTACCTTACTGATTTACATACTTATAATACGATCTAAAAATGCACAAATTATTTTCATTACAGTAAGTACACATATGAGGTGAGCTAAAAAGCTATATTTATAAATTTGTGAGTATACATTTTATTCTTAATTTTCAGAATAACTTTATACGATTATTTCCAACGGCTACAACACCAGAGATTCTCATTCAGTAGGTCATAGTACATTTACACCAATTTTTAGCTTTATACTTTGTTTTTAGATCGGTGGGAGAAATGCCCTGAACTACAGGTAAAATAAACAAAAGTTCGTTGCTTTGTTTCTCTTTTATGTTATTTTTCAAACGCTAACCAAACGAGTGGTATGCATATTTCTTCAATTAATACCAAATTCGTAACTTAAAAATGAAGTTACTACTATTATTTATATTTAATTATTAATAACTCCAGAAGCCCGGAAAAAACAATATATTAGAACCCGGTATTTTGAATTTATTATCTAAAGGTGAAAAAATGGAAGAAAAATTGTTTTTATTTGTGCTTTGCAAATGTGTCACTCATCAAAAGTTAATTATTTTAGCCGATAATCATGATTTTCAAATTACCCCTACGGGCTATTTGTCATTGTAAAATAAAAATTTGAAATTACAATATCGGGCTTTTAATGTTTAATTTAAACGGTAGTGTATTTAAGGTAAAGTTGCCCTTTTTTTAGAACATGTTTCTCTTTAAGTTGGTTTTTTTGCCTTTTTTTGTATGCAGTTTTCTTTTGCTTTTTAAAAAGTTTTATAAATAAGAATTAACAATACTAACAGAGCACTAACATATGTTATTTTATTTTGATTACAGGGTTAACTTTAAAACAAGAAAGACATTCGAACTATTAAGAATGTGTCAATTTTAACTTTCAACGTAAGAAGGGCGGTTTCCTAATAAGTGCACCTTGGAGAAAAACCGAAATAGGTTAAAATTCTTAACTACAACAGAAATATTGTATTTTGTTTACAGTTACAAGAATTTATCGTGTAAAGTATTTTTAGAGAAAGGTTGGAAACGACAAGACTCCTTTAAATAGTATTCGTTCCACAAGCAAATATGATGCAGCTAGTGAGTTCTAATCTGAATACAAAGAATGATAAATAATTTTCACAATCACTCCAATTTTCACTAATCTTCTTTAGTTTTTCTTTACTAAGAACCAAATCAAATCTGTTACTTATTTTTTTACGTTTGAGCAAATATTTTCTTAAACGTTGAGATTGTTTATTATATTAAATAAATGAGAAAGTTTGATATTGCATTCACCTGTGTTTATTATATTATATTTTCAGGACAGTTAAATGCTCATTATTGTAAATGAAATGAGCATTAATTTAAAAAATTTGTATAAAATATGTGTGCATTCAATTGACAATCTTGGTATTAGGAAAAGATATTAACTTATCTAGCAAGGCTTTGAATAGTTTAGCAGTAGTTTATATTAAGTACCATTAAAGAAAGTGACGATCATTAAAAAAATACATGATTTTTAGATGACTTAAAATAATTATAGGAACAGTGTGTGTGTCGTAAATTTAAAGAACATGTGCGCAGATTTTAAATCATTTCGTCATTTCAGAAATTAAAGTTGCATTGAAATAATTAGATTTACACTATTTTAATTTAACTACTATTTGACGTGGTCATCAGACAAATTAATTTGAGCATTAGATAAATAACTGCACACTTAAATGATTGAAATGAGCATTAAATCGAGTACAACATACTATCCTATGCACATTAAAATGTTCATATTGTGCAATGTGCAGTAAAGTACACATACACATAGATAATCTCCGCTCTTCTATCTTGCGATATAGAGGATAGTGCACTAAACAAAATCATTTAAATACTTATCACCATTTTTCAAAATATCCATTTATTGGGCATTAAGAAACATTTTAATGCGCATATTAATCAATCTAATGTTCAAAACATAATTTAAACTAATGTGTGCTTAAATACTACCCTTATATTTTGATTAGCTTTATTTTTGCTTTACATAGATTATACATTATAGATACATTTAATTAATGTTGTTTATTTTCAGGAATAGAAATGTAATAGTATTTGAATTACATATTTCTATTGGTAGAAAACCTAAAAGGAATAATCATAAAAGTTAAACTATATCTTTTCCATTTCCGCATCTGGTAATTTAAGCGTTAGGTTTACTTTACTTGCCCGTTTGAATAAAATAGATAAAGCGTACAATGATTGTTTATTATAAAATTCTAAGATATTTTCTGAAATTTTTAGTGGCATTTTTAATAGTCATGGTATTTACTTGAGCCACTTTAAAATAATCTGTATAGGAGTTTACACACAACTTCTCTCGCATCGACCGACGCGGTTTCTTTAATAATTTTGCGTCTAGACTTTCCCCAATATTTAATTTTTTTTAGTGGAGCGAAACCAAATAAACAGCATTCTGTAATAAATAAAATGCATGTCGTCGTTTTCTGCACATTTAGATAAAAGTTGGTTATCGATTCGTAAAGATGAAGTCAAGCAGTCGAATATACAGTGAGTTGCTTATTCTTCAGCTCCAGTAAGAGCTATGCTGTAACTGTTATTTTTTTTAAATATAATGTTTGTTTTTTAATTGATAACGGTTATAGACTTTTCCACGAAATGATTGTAGTTTAATATTTTAAATTTTCTTGTTATGGTGAAATACCCAAATAAACACTACAAATAGTAGAACCCACAATGAGATTTCAAAGACTATGGTAGAATTTTGCAGTAAACGATTTTTGTAGACTTTATTTATTTTATACAACCGGTTGCAACAAATATTATAACGTTTATTTCCCTCGTCTAAAAGACGAAGGAAGTATTGTAATCGCGTAAAAATCACCTTTCGAGATTTCTTCAGATCCTCACGTTTTAGAGTCACTAGATGAGGAAAAGCATGTTTTCTCAATTCTGTCTCTCTGTCTGCCTGTTTGTCTGTGTGTATGTCTGCCTGTCTGTCTGTCTGTTGCCGTTCTGACTCACAAACTATTTGTTGGAGGAAGGCGATATTTTGCATGCAGATGATATATACCTTCCTGGCGTGAAACCGAAAAAAATTCGGTAAGATATATACAACGTAAGCAAATTAAAAAATAAAATTCTGCATATTTTTGCTTTAACTCAAAAACTATTACTTAAATGAAAATGATATTTTGCATATAGATCAGGTTTTTTACGAAAGACATATTTTCGACCTAATATATACAGCATGAGTACCTGAAAAAATGTTTTGTTTAGTGCTGCTGTAACTGAGAAATAAATAACAGTAACTATACACATAGCTCAGGCTTTACCCTTGACGAAAATGGGACCTAACAATTACAGGATAAATGTAAAATACAAAAAGAGGCAACGAATAGGTGCGGTGCGTTTAATTGAGTCGAACGGTCCCGCGTGGCAGCGTTGGTCGAGCGTTGAAATCACATTCGCAGGCGCTGAGGTTCGAATCTAATCGCCAGTAACCATTTCTATTTGAAAATTGATGTAGTTCGTACTACCAAGTATTTACTTTTATTGTTTCAGTATTATTAGGGACGTTAAGATATTTTTACACCTAGATTCCTTTGATTTTTAAAATTGTTTAGTGTCACAACCTCCACCTGCCAGAGAAGTTCTGAGTAAAGCCCTTGACAGATTTTTCAAATTGTCTTCAACATGTTTATCAAGTTACACTGAATGATAATCATTTTATTTGTGACAGTATCTGTTTTTGATATTTTTTTTTAATTATAATTATATCGTAAATGCAATAATCTGCTAAAAGAAGTTCTGATTCTGATTGAATTATAATTTTTACTCAATTTTTGGTATTTTATGTTTTAGTTCCCACTAGACTGAATAGTTAAAACATGAATCTTCTCAATATATTTTATAACATTATAAGATATTACTTTATATTATAGTTAATTCTGCTGTAGTGATACTGCCACACTGTTACATTGCTACAGTGCGTAATTTTCAAGTAATTTACCTAAACACGCCAAAAGAGTACCTACGATAACTTATTACTGTTCAGTACCAAATAATTTCAAAAGTGACGAATTTTGTTAAAATCGAACACTTCATTGCAGTGTAATTATGCAGTAACTGATCACAGTTGTATTCTAAAAATATAATATTCTGGTACAGGTTGAAAGTAGTACCGTTAAAGTTTTAGCTACCTGTAACAGTGTAGAACTTCTGTACATCAGTGCAATCTGTCACGATTTCTTCCAAAATTAATCGATTTCATGTAAATCTTGGAAGTATAAATAAGATACCATCCTATAATCGAAGGTACCTAATTCTCAAATCTCAATAAATTTTTAATTTTTAATTCGATGCCTATTTACAAAATTACCAACGTATCATTTAAATGAGTTGTTGTATTATGTAGATGCTTTCATTTTTTAATCTGTTCTGAAAGGTTAATACTAAAACTATTGTTTACAAATCTCTCTAATATCTGCCCTCAGTTCGCACATTGTACCCACAGAGATCATGACCAAGAAAAATACGTGAGCTACCGTGAGAAACCCATAAAAAACCAGGGTAGGTTTTCGATAAAAAGCGGCTCCAATGATATGCAAGGCGTTTTTTAACGTGCCAATTTGAATCAAAAAGAAAAAACGTTACCCTCGCCCAGACCTGAGATCTTGTGGGAAAAAGTTACCCCTGATTTTTTTACTCATTTTCGACCCTGATTAAGCGATGTTATTTATAATCCGGCGCACAATGTAGTATGCAAATATTGCGATTAGAATAAACAAAAACTGCAATAAATTGCGGGCAATTTTTCAGGTTAGGTTTTTTTGGAAGTTTTTATGCGGCAAACGACGGTTTCGAATTGAGCCGTAAAAAATGAGTAACAGTTATTTAATTAGTGTTTAATTTTTAACAGAAACTCTTTCGCGATTCATCGTTACCGGCATTAACTGGCTGACACCCATATATTAGATGTATGTCGCAGTAACGAAGGGTGGGTTTTTTAACTTAAAATATGTATGGAATCTTAAAAACGGTTATGCAGCAAGATTTGAATAGCAAGCTGCTTTGAGTTCTATTGTATTTCACTTACCTGTAAGCTTTAGTTTTCTGTAAATTTTACAAATAATTTAATATTTGCAACTGATTTGATCTATTTCTGTATCTTAATTATAGATACAGAAAATGTGGTGCTCGTTTTCATAACCGCTTTTCTAAATTATTTAAATTCTATACGGTTCTTTTATCCTCTCCTCGTTGCAGGCAAAACAAGGACAACAATACGGGACAAAAACTCAAACAAACCGTCGGCGAAGGAAATTTAAATAATTTGGCAAACATCCTGTGTAACAGTTCCTTATCTAAATCAAAAGCAGCGAAACTTCACACAAACCGTGCAATCAAGCAGACACCTGTTGCTATTTTTTGTTCAAAAATCACTAAATTGACTTATACGCCCCCCAAATGCTCATAATTCCGCCTTTGTAGGGGCGCGTTTCCCATTTTTAGCAGAAAGGAGTTTAGGGCCCTTTAATTCCCTTTATTAGCGTTACCAATTATTTTTACGGTGCTGTACGCGGCGGTAGATTGCCTAACATGTGGGTATTTATTCACATATAGGTGACCCTCCATTATCAGTGTTTGCTTTTTAACTCTTATCAGCAGTGTCTGACTCGGACAGGCAGGCCATTTACGTTATCTAATCGTCGTACCGCTTGTTATAATTTACAAATACAGCCGACATCCTATGGGCTTATTATGACGCGGCATATTTAAAATAAATGGCCAGCGGTATTATGGGAATAGTGAACATCGCGTTACTCGTTTAAACCCTCATTTTTGTCAATTGGGGCACCACCAATTGGCTAATGTCAAGCCTGAAGCTTTCATAAAACAACACAATAAGAGTTAAAACTATTTCCTGATTTTTATACGAAGGTATTGTGACGTTTGTTACCGGAAACAATTTTCTCTTAACATTTCGGCTTTTCACAAAATTCAAATTCAAATTAAACGTTTTAATAAAAAGCATCTCAAAGAAAGTTACGGTCTATCAATTTAATAAAAGTTTTCGATATAAATATTGTTCAAAATTTGTCACTGAAGTAAATAATTTAGGTGCAAGGCGAATCGCTAATCCATTAATTTCATTTATATTATAGGGTGTTGAGAAAGAAGTGGCATATTTATAAAATATTCAACAGTTCTTAACCCTTCATAGTGTGTTTTCTGTATTAATATTGTATTTATAGATAATATTCACGACACCTTTAACATTCGATACAGTCCATATTAAAGCACAATAAAGAACGAACGAAGCACAAGCAAAACCCCATAGTACTTACAAATTTAATTTATATATTTGCCGTTTTGTAGGATACATGTATTGATGACTGAAAAAACTGTTTGAGCTTTAAAGTTTACATTCAGGTTTTCTCTTTGTCAGAAAGCAAAGAGATACCTACATAATTAATTTAGTGTACAGTTGCGGCCAATAAAAAATGGGTCAGCCCTTATAACAGATTTTTGTCTAATTCTAGCTGCTTGAACTTGTTTTACTAATATGTCATATTGCAACATTGCATATTTGACATTTGCTAAACAATTCCAAATTAGAAACATTACGACAAAGTAGTTATGCCGCATATAAATGCAGTGACGAAAGGTGGAATAATCGCGAAAATAGACGTAACTATCTCATTTTTTGCCGCAACTGTACATTTTGATAGTTTGTATATTGATAGCGTTACGTAGGTACTGCTTAAGCAGTTAAATACGTTTTTCCAAACCAGCGCCCTCCAAAATTTTTTGATCGCGCACCCCTAAGACAGAAAAAATTAATAGTGCGTACTGTACTTGTGATATTATACAATGTGTTTTACTTGCAATGACGACATCTACGTATCTCATTTGTTCTTAAGCATATGATTTTAAATTGTGATAGCTTGTATAGAACCCTAAGAGGACTTAAGTTACGTATTTGTCGGGGAAAATGTTTGTCGGGAAAGTGGCTGTCGGGATATTGGCTGTCAGAAAATTGGTTTGACGGGATTTTTGCTTGTCGGGATTTTGGTCTGTCGGGCAAATGTCCTGTCGGGATTTTGGATTCGGGATTTTGGACGGTAATCTGAAAATAAACTTTTTTAGAAGCAATATGGCCAAAATATAAAATCATGTAAAATCAAAATTAAGTAATTTTCTGGAGTAAAAGCAAATATTTTGTTTATTTTTTTTCAGACAGTCTGTTAAGTTTTTGACTAATTTTGAGTCTTTACTAAGCCGATTTCTTTTTCTAAAATTGTTCAAAACATTATACATACATAATCTGTAACCCCTTATACCGTTACAGTGTCGGGGTGCAGGGCATTATGTATAACGTTAACTCCTAAATTCTTATTTTAAAAAATCTGTAAAGTGCTTTACTCAGAACTTCCCTTCAAGCGGACATTGTGACAATAAACAATATTAAAAATTAAAAAATCGAGTAACAATAGCTTAACC
The DNA here is from genome assembly GCA_940337035.1 of Agriotes lineatus. Classification (NCBI taxonomy): domain Eukaryota; kingdom Metazoa; phylum Arthropoda; class Insecta; order Coleoptera; family Elateridae; genus Agriotes; species Agriotes lineatus. The sequence continues at coordinate 86,606,327 of OW679197.1, read as the reverse complement.
TTCTCAAAAATGCTGAAACAATAAACGGGAAACGCTCGGTAATACGAATTACATCAATTTTCAAAACTAAAAAAGCATTGCCGGTGGTGGGATTCGAAGTATGCGATTTCAGCTCCACCTATGTGTCGCACCCGCTCATGAAGGACCTCTTGTGTCTGTGCGATGCCCGGCAGTTTTAAACAGAACGCACTTATTGTTACCCCACTTTGACTTCTCATTTACCCTGTATCTCTTGGGTTCCATTTTTATCAAGTGTAATGCCTGAGCTATGTGCAAATTACTACTTTTATCTATTTCTAAGTTAAAGAAAAACACACAAAAATGTCTTTAAGGTGCTGGCCTTGTATGTGCTGGTCCCAAAATATGCCCTTTTCCATCAAGGGTAAATGCCTGAGCTGGGTGTAGAATATTACTTTCATTTAAGTAATAGTTCTTGAGAAGGCAAAAATAGGAAGAGTTTTATTTTTTAAGGAGCTCATCTTGTATACATTTTACCGAAATTTTCTCGGTTTCATTACAGGAAAACAAAATCTGTTTGCAAAGTATCGGCTTCCTCCAACAAATATTTTTTGGGTTATACCAGCTACAGGCAGACAGGCAGACAAACAAACAGACAGACAGACAAACAAACAAACAGACAGACAGACGGAATTGAGAAAATTTGTTTTTCGTCATCTAGGGACCTTGAAACGTAAGGATCTCAAGAAATCTCGGAAAGTGTTTTTTCTCGATTACAATACAAATACTCGTTTAGACGAAAGAAGTAAAAATGAAGGTTGTTTCAAGCTATTCTTCACCATCCTCAAAACGATTCACATACGAAATCATGTTGGAAAATACTACTCCCTAACAGTGATATTTCAACAACTAAATCCGGTCACCACACCAAGTTTTTTTTTGTGGTAAATTTATTATTTTACTATCTGAATGTAAGTGGGAATGATTTAACTTTTAGAATAATTTTTGAAACCAGCCACCTAATAACCCTAGAAGATTTTTTCCATCCAAAAAAATATTAATTTTAGTTTTGTCATTTTATATTTTTACTAAATTTGGATTATTATTGCTTTGAAACAAATGAAATAATAAATATGCAAATAATATGAAAATAATCCAAATAGACAGCTTAAGAGTCTGTACAAACCGCGAATATTCTAAATCATAATACTTAAACTATAGAAGATAATTATGTGCCTTCGTTTCAAATTAAACACGCTGTATATACATTAAAATATCGTAGGTTGGCCCCCACGTTTAGCTACAAAGACTATGTGTTCTCTGCACCTTCTAAGAGTACACGATAGTGTCGTCGCTATCAATTCATTGTCTATTTAGTGTTCATGATGGAGTAATTTAAAATGCAAGTTAATAACTGTTAATCTCCAATGATTTTTCTCATTTTACTATGTCCCTTGGCGACACTGGAATAATCATGTGTCATTATAAGCTCTACAACCATGGGGTTTTATATCCCAAACATTTTTATGGAATATAAGCATTGTTTTAGGCGAATATTATAAATACTATTAAAAACTTATCGAGATCGAGAAATTGAAAATTCGAAAAAATCAAATTTTCGAGATTGAGATCAAGAATTATCTTGTATCGGCGGCATCGCTAGTAGTATACCGGGGACAATGAAACCAGGGCCATGCTTATATCTTCTTTATTTATAATAGATTTGGATACAATTTTATATGAAGATACTAGACAACATGTTTGATAGACAGATAGATATAGTTAAAATGGTCACTTCCGGTTTCACCGAAAATAACACCAACTTTGATTTTTAGATGGGTCACCCTATATATTTAATGTTTTTCAGAATGTACGAGTCAAATTACATACAATAGTCTTGCCAAATTTTCATTTTTTCAAACAAAAATTTTATTTTTTAGCATAGAAGGCCGCAACTTCATAATAATAGCTATTTTATCAATAAGGTCATGCAAACCCTTAATAAAAGAGCAAAATTTGCTAAAATATTTAAGAAAAAGTCACTTTTTTAAATGGCATCTACTAAGGGTCATCTTGCCATTAGATAGAAAATGTAATTATCAATTTAACGATATGCATCATGCACTACTTTATCTTTACCTTAAATCGAAAAATTATTAATTCATTTATTTTTTAATATTCTTGTGTAGTACCTAAGCAAATTTGGCAACACTGTTGTATGTAATTTGAGATGTAGATTCCGAAGAACATAAAATACATAGGGTAATCCATTTAAAAAATCAAAAACACAAAAACGCAGTAGGTACCACACAGCGGTTCACAAAATTTGCAGTACCAATTTCAACACTGAATTCTGAAGAGATTATGCTTCTAAGTCAAAAATGGATTAGGACTTTCGACTCCATATAGCGTCCCCTAGCATCCCCAGAACTAACACGGTCGAGTTTAATAACACCCTAGTCATCTTATACATTTTCCGTCGGAATTTATGGACCTAATTATAAATATTTTCGAGAATTAACAATTGTACACAGATTAATGCTGAATTTCAGGTGGCTGCTAACAGAAAACAATTTATTGAATGAAAGAAAACGTTACCAAAAAAGTTATGTTTGTCGTGAGTAACCCTTTCACTGTAAACTAGCTGCTCTGTGTATTAATCCTATACAGAGTGCTCGAAATTTGCAAATTTAATAATTTCGGATTTCTTAAATGAAACAATGCCTATTTTCTTATTTTTGAAAATCCCATTTCATGAACTTTAATCTAATATCCGAATTCATATTTTTTCAGATATTTGAGTTTTAAAACAAAAGAAATAATTTATTGTAGCCCCCTTAAGATGACGTGTAAGAGGTCAACAAAGAAACAACGTACAAATTTCAACTAACGGTTGAACTTTTTAAACAGTTAAGATGGTACGAACACCTAACACGAATGGGGCGGGACCGATCTAGAAAGCCTTAAAAGCAAGACCAAGAAGTAGAAGAAAGCAAGGAAGGCCAAGAATACAGTAGGAAATGGGAACTCGCAGAATTGCGGAGGATACAGGGAGAAACATCCGAAAACTACGAAGAACAAGGTAAAGTAAATCTGAAAAACGATTGAATTTAGGGTAGAAAATATCAGAAAAAATCAATCAAAAATTATACTAAACATTTAAAAACTCCAAGCGATCAAAATTGCAAATTCTTAGCACTCTGTATAGCTTTAGTGCCAGAAAACAGAAAGAGAAATATTTGAATAATTCAGTATAGGGTTTTTGTGTACTCTTTTTTGTAGTTTGATATGATTTGATGCTTGAATAAATGTATTCATCGATTGCCCTTTTTGTAATCACGAAAAAAGAACCTTTCGAGATTTCTTCACGTTTCAGGGCCCCGAGATGACAAAAACAGGTTTTCTCAATTTTGTCTGTTTGTCTGTCGGTCTGTCTGTCTGCCTGTTGGCGGTATAACTCAAAACCTATTTTTCGGAGGAAGACAATATTTTGCATACACATTATATATCTACCTGGCAATCCTGGCATGAAACCGAAAAAAAATCAGACAAATATATACAGGGTGAGCACCTTAAAGAATAAAATTTTGTTTATTTTTTATTTCACTTAGCAATAAATGCAAGTAATAATTTGTACATAGCGCAGGCTTTATTCTTACCAAAAATGGACCCCAATAGATACAGAATAAATGTTGTACGATACAAAAAGGAGCAATAAATTAGTGCGTTACTTAATACAGCTGCAACGCAGGAATTCGAAGGGTCGGTGCTCCGTAGCTCAGATAGAAATAGCCCGTTCCCTTGCAATATCCCACAAACTGCATACGCGGTCCGCATGCCCTTCGAATTCGACCACCGGTAACGTTTTTTTTTATTTGAAAATGTATTTAATTTAGTAGAAACGTGAAGATATTTTTACTCCTAACTTAATTTCATTTTTTAAATTATTTAGTGTCACAATGTCGACGGGGAAAGTTCTGGGTAAAGCTCTTTACAGATTTTTAGTATTATTTTTTCGATCAACACTAACTGTATCTTTATTTTCTAAATTTGATATTATGTTAGGTTAGAGGCTACAAGTGTGTACATTAGCATCGTAACTGCATTTGCTTGTTATTCATTTAAGTAAAATATCGAAGTTTTTTTTTATGTTAAAACTCGTATATTAGAAAAACAATTCAATTTAATAGCTATTAAGGCAACTAGTGTTTTACAGAGGATTTAAAAATCGAGGTCGATCATGTTAAAATTCGAGCGAAGCGAGAATTTTATGATCGACCGAGATTTTTAAACTGTAAAACACGAGTTGGCTTCAATATTTTTCTACAGCCGAGGAGTTTGTTAGCTTAAATGCCCTCGGGCTTCGCCCCTCTCCAAAACGGCCTTCGGGGCTCCACCCCTTTCCAAGGGGGCCCTCGGAACTCCGCTCCTCTCCAAGGGGGCCCTCGAGGCTCGGCCCTTCTCCAAGGGGGCCCTCAGGGCTTGGCCCCTCTCCAAGGGGGCTCTTGGAGCTCCACTCCTCTCCAAGGGTGCCCTCGGGGATCCGCCCCTCTCCAAGGGGGCCATCGGGCTCCGCCCCTTTTCAATCGGGCACTCGGGGCTCCGCATACAAATCGGTCCGATATAATAATTGTACTTTTAATCTTCACAAATAAGGTTTTATAAACTCTTAAAGTACTCCGTGCTTTAAATGGAATGGCGTGTTTTATAGACAACATAAAGCACGCCGCATATGACCCTTGGAAACAGTTTAAAATCACGGCTGTAGAAAAAGGTATAAACGGGTATAAACTAAGATATCAGAAAAAAGATCACTAAAATGGCTTTTAGATAATATATAAATATACATGGTGTACCATTACAAAAAGAAATTATTAAATTTGTACATATTGAGCATCCTTTATACCATTAATAACTACAGCCACTATTTTATATTCGAAGGATAATTCACGAAAAACATAATTTTTTGGTAAAGTTTTATTTCATTCAGATTTTTGTTTCGTTCTTGCAACAGCCTCCTGATATTCGACATTTTTTCTGGGAAATAACAAAAACAACCTACTGCAGCCAATCCAGTTGAATTTGATGCTAAACGGGGACCAAGGCGAAGAAGCTATTCTTGGACGATCAATTTCAAATATTTATATGCACTAATATCAGTTCAATTCCCTGAACAAGCAGTTAGCAAATGACAAGATTTAGAACGCCGTAATCATTGTGAACGTTCGAAACTGATCTAGCACTAGTAGATAGAAAGAAAGGATGACCACTTTAACACTGTGTTGTCTACTCTAAACAAAGAAGCCTGATGATGAAATTTTAACACCTGGTGAGAATATGGACCTTTATTGTATTATGTTTAATATACAGTACGGTCTCGCTAATCCGGAATAAGTAATGCACGTAGTAATCCGAATTATCGAAAATCCGGATTATTGGAAATTATTTCAAACATCTTTTATTTATACACGTATAAGGAAAAAATAACCAAAAAAAATAACATTCTTAAGTATATAGGTAATAAAGAAATATTTTACATAAGTATATAAGAAATACATAGATACATACTATTCTAGAGTGGTGGAATAGGAAAAGGGTACAAAAAAGATTAATTTTAGGCAATGATACAGTAACAACAAGATAGTGTTTCGAATTTTGTTGAATTGATATTAACTGTTGTGTGTTTGATACTTATTGCTCATACGACAAATCCTACTACCATTTTATTAATTCTGAGATTACATTCCGCGATTACTTCTAATTTACAATTGATCCTGCTTGACAAATAGTAGATCCAGAGTTTATCAGCGAAGAAATTTAGAATTTTATATAAGAATCCCTCAACGACATTGAAGCACCTGCAAACAATTGAATTCGTAGAAACGCTACCAATTACAAAATTTGTTTTGAATTTCCATAACGAAGCTCTTACGGTTGTTGATTACACAGCCCATAAGAAATATGCTTTATAAATACAATCATGGTTAGCAACTTCAACAATGCTGTTTTAGCACAAAGAAGCTGTTTGTTGTTGCAGCAAGAACTAATGAATTTTGTGCGCGATTCAGCTATGATAAATATCTCATCGGTCCAGCGTCCACTATCTGACCTAACATATTGCGTAGGGGTAGTCAAATATCAAAATAGAATAATAGAGAGTCACCCAGAGCTTATATCATCGTGAATCAATCAAAACGGCTCCATTAACGACAAAAACGCAGACGGTCCACTGTCAGTGCATATGACAATTGTATTTTTTCGACGTATGAATATATCACGATTAGTTCGTCGCAAGGCTGTCCAAAAATCCAAAATTGGCGACTGCTAAATATTTAACTCCTACCAAGAATAACTTTAATAAAACTGTCACGCCGTAATCTGCAAGATTTAGTATGGTTTCTAATATGTCTCGTAAGCTCTTATAAACTAACTTTTCTAAAGCTATGGTTTGTTTAGAAGCATATTTTGTACACCCTTAAATAAAAGGGCCTACAGCTGTTGTGCAGACAGTGGACACTGCATTATGCAGAATTACATTAGGTCAATAGTCTCCCCCAAAAAATAGGTCGCGTGTCCCCTTTTTGTCCGTTTTAATGCTGCGTCCACCCCATGTCCAGATTTGCCCCCAGCAGAGACCGACTTACCACTTCGAACAGATCCACTACGTGGTAATTGCAGGCTTATGTCAAAATTGTGAGAGTGGTTGATGGAACTGCAACGAAAATTTAATTATACTGCAAATTGTATTGATTAATGATATCTTTGACTATACTATTATTGTTGTAAATTGTAGGAACATTAAGGGCAGCAATTATATAGGTCCGCTCTCATGAACGTTGACTTGTGACAGGTGCATACAATTTTATAATCTGATTTGACAACAATTTTGAGAGCAAAAAGAGGTAATGCAGCTGTATTAAAGATTAAAACCAGTAAATCATCCAATAGGAAGATTTAATTCTAAAAAATAGAAAGACTACTTTTTTTTATAAACAAATAATGTAAATGTTTATACGGTGAAGCTTTAGATATTTTGTTGTTGTAGGTAACATTAGTAATTTTTTAAAAAAGGTTTAAAATAAATTCTATGGAAGTCCTTCTAGTGGAATTATCCACCTTAAATATAAACACCCGAAAACAATGCTAACTTCCTCAACACCTTAGAAATGAAGTTCAGAATTTAAAAAAACTGCGCAAAGCTTGTTTCAAAATAAATTAGCTGTTAGTACATAGGCGGATCCAGAGACTTCCTAGGGGGGGGGGGGTCAACTAATTTTTGTAGATTGAACAGTAAGGCTAAACTCATAGTTTAGGTAGGTAATGCCTACTATGGGAAAGTACTAGCTAGATATTTAGAATAAAAGAGGTAAAAAATAAAAATGGATTTTTCGTATTTGATTTTTTTTCGATTTCAACAAAAAAGAGACACAAGTTAAATTAACACTGTACCTACTTAAAACAATATTGAAAAGCTATTTTACCTATATAGGCTATACAAATCTAAAAAAATCAACTTTACACTGTTTAAAAGAAGAAACAATAAACCGTTCTAGCTATACTAAAATAAGGGTAAACTATATACTGGGTCTGGCAACGATGGGGGGGGGGGGGGGGGGATTGGAAGATATTTCTAAAACTATGAGGGTTACATAAATATTGTGTATATAAAAGTGGTAAGTACGAAGGTGGTGCACATTACTAAAATATTTTTGATTGTACAGGGTGGCTCAAAAAAGTGTGGCGAATCAAACTTCCTTTTGTTTTAAATAGAATGTCCTATATTTAGGTAACTTGAAAGTATTGCGTTGAAATACTATTAATTTTATATTAAGTTGTATGGGTCTAATGTCAGTTGTTGTGGAGATGCATATCAACGATTTTATACAAAAAAATGCTGAATTTCAGGCGGCTGATGTAACAGAATTGAAACTGAATGAAGAATAGCGTTACCAAAAAAGTATGCTTTTCGTGAACTACCTACCTTTCTAGTGGAAAATTATATCATACTAGCAGTCCAGTGAGACAAATGTCTCATTTAATAAAACAAAAAAGACCGTTTTGCAAATAGAAAGCGTATTCACTACACGTACGTATATGACGTCATTGTTGGTAGCAAACTACCAGTCGCATTCGCCTTGATAAAATTTGCCTTGAATCTAACCTAAAAAGTTAGGATTAGGATAATTAAGATAATAATTAGTGTTAGAGACTGAAATTCGGTTCCTGACCTGACATGATCATTCCAAACATATAACTTTAATAACTTTTTTCTCTATCTCTTACGGTTTGGCTGCTGAAACAGCGTCCCGGACGGACAGACAAGTATATTAGATAAAGGATACATGATGCTGAACATCAGCAAATTTAATCATTTCGTTTTTTTTTCTAATGAATCTCCTCATTATTAGCGGGAATAAAAGTGGATGCAGTTTCAGTTTCTGTGGAATTTGTCGAGAAATCATCTGCTTTCTCTGAATTTTGAATTTCTACCGTCTTATCCTGCATGACATGAAGGGCAGTGGTTTTTAGTTTTTGTATAAAGGCGTCTAATGTTTTTTATTTTAGAAATTGGCACCATTCTAAAAAATTAACTAAAACAAAACAAAATAAATTGTAATAACGTTTTATAAAACCAGTTAGAAAATGCTTTATTTTGTGTAATGCTTGTGATCTCTTGTATAAATGCCAATTAATTGCTTGAAAATCAAGTATGTACATTTCCGCTTTCACGCGAATTGTTATAAAATAACAATCTTTTACATACGAGTACTTAACTCTAAAATTGAAATTTTGCATCCTTTGGAAATTTTAAACTTTGATTAACTAGTTGTACATTTTAAAACAAACAATGGAAACAAATACGCCGATAACTATCTACCAGGTGCAGTTCATTGTTTTGTCCAGTGGCGACTGGTAAACACTAGACAGGTCACAGAACCGACATCGACAAGCAACGAAAACCCCACCAACGCTGGGGGTGAGGGCAAATTTGTGCCTCTTAGAATTAAAAAGAAATGAAGAATGTTGAAAAAGCATTCGGCAAATTCAAATTTTAATTACGAGCGGATGCTATAAGGGTGCGTTTTGTTTATAATTAAAACAAAGCAGTCAACTTTTTATGCGATTACATTTTTTAAGAAACCCAAGGGGGTGTCAATTGACCCCATTGACAACCCCTTGGATTCCCCAGTGTGTTAGTATTGATATTGTATGTGTATGAACCATGTGCAGACGTTTTCATCGAAAGGACTTGTCTATTGGCTAGCGACGGTCGTATATTAATAATGGCCTACACCTTTCAAATAACCAAATATTTCATGAAACATTGTATTTTTATCTCTACTGAGGGACACCTAACATGATTGTAATTATAGTATTTCGTAATGCTTTACCCTAATTTGTGTAATTTTTTATTTCGTCAGAACTATCGAATCAAAGGATAAATTCGGTTTATTAATACATTTATATTTTGAAGTTGATTATCCTCCGTATTTGAAATTAATTTTGAAATATTTATAATAGAAATAAGGCAACAGATAGTTACATTGACCTCTCACTTTAAGATAAAGTTATTAGGCTTGCCTTGTTTTCAATTTAATTAGTTTAGATACCTATTGCCCTACATACAACACCTAGCTGTCAATCTTAGTTTCCAAGGAAATAATTGCATTCAAGTGATGTTTATCCCAATTTCCGTGATAGTTTGTTTATACTAGTGCAAGATTTCAATACTAATTTATTCCATTTCAATGTTACAACATCTTCGCTTCTACAGCAAATACAACGTACCTAGGGTAATATGTTTCCGAAATATTCCACGTTCACTTAATATTCTAGATAATTTTTTCTAGCTAATCACTCGTACTTTTGCAAAAACATTTACAAGCTCGAAAAAATATTGGTAATATGCACAACAAATATTACAAGTAATAATATCTTCAGTGATTTGGCTAGAAGGTTTCACTTCTATCTTGGCCTATAATAATATATTATAATGCAACAATTCCCCACTTTAAGTACAGAAGAGGCGTAATATGTATCTAATATACATCTTTCACTTCAATTAGACTTCAATTTACACTGAAATTAAACAGCCTGTGTTAAAGTGATATACAGGGTGTTATGGAAATCTACGTAATAAATTTAACCACACAGAGATTCCATGAAACTGGAAACTTTCTCATTTCGAAAACACCGTTCATAAAATAGTATTTTATAATAGCACAAAACACATACAAGATTTCCCCAAAATGCAAACCAACAAAAACTACATAGATACTGATAAAAATGTTAGTTAACATCTCATCACTAACGTACAGTATTAATTGAGGTAGGTTAGTTCTTAGTATTACACTCGTTTTATGCACGGCAAAACGTGTTCAACGGTTGCATAATGCTTTTTATTATTTTCACTTTCAACTTACATTTTATTACTGAACAGCTCGTCAAATATAGGGGAAGCTAATGATTGAAAAATAATATACGATTAAAAAACAATCAAAGAAAAGTTGTTCATTATGGTGAGCTCTATCTTTGATTAAAATTATTACGTGGATTTCTATAACACCCTGTATAGAATATAAATTCAAATGTTTTTATCCAATATTGTTTTTTGATAAAATGATGCACTTTTAAAAAAACTGAAACTAGTAACCCTTAATATAGATATAGCACGTCAACGTCGTTCATCGGGTAGTTTCTTAAGAATTTAGAATTATTATAGATAAATCAGTCGTAAATAGCCGTTAACGATTTGCATGTATTGTATAGTGACCATGAAAGTCGCATTTTATAGAAAAATCGTAGAGAAGGTAATACTTTTTATACTATTTTACTGAAATTGTAAATTGTTTGCCAATTATAAATTATGAAGTTCTTTTTCCAAACTTCGAGTTACTTGATGTCACCACGTAAAAAACGAAGTTGTATAACACGTTTGAAAACAACTTTTTTTTTACTCGTTTGTTTGATGAACTCAGGCTTGCCGTTGTGTATCAACTTTCAAACTCATTAAAAATTATGGCTTTTATCACTAATTGTACAAATAACTATTATACTCGCATTTATATCCAAAAGAATTTTCGAATTATGTTTCAATAAATGTAATTGACCTCGACGTTAAAATTCAGTGTGAACAGGTACGTTGTCTTGCAGAAACAAAACGCACCCCGTACTGTATGTACGCCTTACTTCTCTCTGAGGGCTGGTCGTGTTTGTCCCAGCAACTCAAAATAATGTTGACCATGCATTATGGATTGCTTGGTACGTACTCGATTAACAAAATATCCTCTAAATTTAAAAAAAATATGGCTACAAGTTTTAATGCCAACTTATCTGTTATAAATTTCTTTGGCTGCCTTTCTCCATTTTTATCCTGAAGAATTCAATGATTTCCAAGATAATCAGCATTATTAGATGCTTTAAATAACATTAGTACGCAGTGATCAAGTAAATAGACATATATTTGGCAATTAACGTTTGCTCTGCTATTGATTTTGTGCTAATAACAGTTTGAAACATATATATAAACATAGTTTCAGGTAAAGAGTACGTATGCAGCTATTTAAGTCTGAATTTTGCAGCTTTTCTACACTTAACATAAAAATTGTAAACACATTTGTTTTCATTGCCATAATGCAAATAATTTTGGTTAATTAGTTTCAACTGCAATGAACAGAATGACTAAAATTTGTTTGAAGGTTATATTGGTTAATCTTAAATTAATTAGTATTGGTTATAAAATAAAGTTGTGGCAACATTGCTCATTTTATGTACTTTCATAGCCCTCTTGACCAGACAAATTTTTATGGACACTCTGTATCGCTGGGTTTATGAATGAATTTAATTTATTTGAATTTTTTCTACTATCAAAATAACCTACCCCATAACCATGCTCAAATATTTATTGTTTTCAATGTCAGATTGACTTAGCCTCAAATATTGATGGTTATAATTTTATATAAGTACTAGCTCAGTAATTAATTTTTTAAACACAAAACTTCATCTCAGGTTGGGATATGCATTTTATAATTCTTCTAGATTTATAACAGCTCCGGTTTAAATTAATATCGGTTATGTATTTTTTTTAATATAAAGTGTAGGTTGACAGTTTACTTAACCCCAGAAAATGTGGATATCATTTATTATCTCATATCAGCCAATTAATTATTAGGAAATATATATATATATAGGCTGTACATTCCTTAAGGAATTGTAGCCGCTCATTTCTTGGGCTCTAGAACTCTCTTTTTCTGGTGAGTTAGTCCACGTTCTTTCTTTCTTGACTTATTCCAGCCTGTCATTTGTCTTTGCTTCTCCCGTTATCTTCTTTCATGTGTCTCGGTCCATTATCTTTCTCCTCCATTCTTGTATCCCTAGCTTCCTTATGTCTTCTAGTACCTGGTCTTCCCATCTGCTTTTTGGTCTCCCTCTTCCCCTTCCTGTGTCCATTCTCCACATGTAATTTTCTTTATCACTCTAGTGTCTTCCATTCTTCTTATGTGGCCATACCAGCGAAGTCTTTGCACTTTCATTACCTTCACTATATCTTCCCCTTCTAGGATGTTTTTTATTTCGAAGTTCATTAGTCCTCTGTATTCGTCATCTGCTAATTTCTTTGGTCCATATATCCTTCTTATCATCTTCCTTTCAAATCTTCTTAGCTTTTCGTAGTCCGAGCTTGTTATGTTCATCGTCTCTGCGCCGTAGATCACCACCGGTCTAATTGCTGCTATATACACTCTCATTTTTGTCTTCGCCCTTATGCTTTTACTTTTCATTGTGTCTCTGTATTTATAGTACGTTTTATGTCCCACTTGTATCCTGTGATCGATCTCCACGCTTCTATTAAGTTTATTGTTAATCATAATACCTAAGTATTTGAAATTTTCCACTACTCCGAACTCATAGTTTCCTATTTTTTCTTTTTTGGGTGCTACCATCGTGGATCCTCTGCTTATTTCCATATTAGGAAATGCATGGTTTAATTTATTAATCATAAATCTGTTATTTCAAAAGCACTTGAGTCTCCAATATCCAATATTGGTCTAACCTTTTTATGATTTGTGACGTACTGTGCTACTTTGAAGTTCTCCAAGCCAGCTAAGGGATAAATATCTATAGATACAGAGCAACTCCTACCGTTATCTGCACTATAGTCGAAGAGGCTAACACTCCCATTGTCAGGCACATGGCAAATAGCAATAAGTTAATATTGGAAATCTCTTTAACAGCTAAATATTCAATCACTTATGCTCTTATACACTTTTATTTTTTAGAGCATAAAGATACATATAGGGATTAGTTATGGAAAATACACTATGTAGTATTTTTAAATCAAAGATTTTACTAAGCACCCAGCCTTGCTACTATAATACCCTTAATCAAACATTCCTTATATTAATTTGACATATTAATCAAAACTTAATTAACTTTATAATAAAATATAAATTTTCTTCACAATCAATATCACAACTTCTATACTATGTCCAAAATAAGTCATATGTAACTTCCAGATCCAAACATAGCACGTCTAGACAATCTGTACAAACCTACACTTCCAAATTCAGTTCTGCACATTAAAACTTCATAAGCCAAAGCTATACCTATCCCTTTTCACGTTCGGTTCTCATCCATCCAAATTCCATCTTAACACCTTCCTTCTTAAATGCAGTGTATCTTATTAAAGTTGTTTTTTGTTATCCGGCTATTTGTACATGCCTTACTGCTTCGTTGAACTACATACCACGTTATGACATTGGCCAGAAACAAAGTGGCTCATCGTCACATTCTAATGAAAATAAATTGTGTAATTCTATTCCCATTCTAAATTAAGATTTCTAGCTTTATTTATTAATTATAGGCTAACGACTATTACGTTAACAAAAATGTATTATTATTGAGGTAGCACACCTTAATAAGGATGGCTGTTTGCATTTTTAAATACAATTGTCCAATTAATACTAGTTGCCGAAGCATAAAACCATCGCAATATCAATATTAAATAGGCATTGTCTAGTTGCACTCCAGAGTACACGCAATTTTTAGTATTGGGTGCACTCCAAACCGTGGTCATCATTGGTTTGACGTCATAGCATATTTTGTTTTAACCTATTGTCGGTATAGAGTATTACAACAATAACAGCGACTGCAAATAACCTAACAATCTCGACGGGATTAAACTGCTTTGTAAAACACCTGGGCCGGAAGGTCAAATTCAAGTTCGCAATTTGTCTCTATAGCGCTTCTACGACTCATTGTTATATTTTCTGATATAAATTAGTAGGTAATTTAAGGTCTGATCCTAGATTTTTTACTTCCTTTTACTACTATAAAGGAAGTATTGGATTCACCCCAAAAATTCGAAATTGAGTTTTCAACAGATCTTCACGTTTTAGAGTCCCCTGATCCCAAAAAACATATTTTTTTTCATTGGTCTGTCTGTCTGTCTGTCTGTCTGTGTGTCTGTCTGTGTGTCTGTGTGTCTGTGAACAGAATATCTCAAAAACGAAAAGAGGTATGACATTGAAACTTCATATATAAGTTTTGTGTACTATGTAGATGAGACAGCAAGCTTTTGAAGAAAATCGCATAACCGGAAGTAGGTGTTTACTCTTGTGATTTTTCAGTTTTTTTCGATTTTTTCAAAAACGGCTCTAACGATTTTTTTAAAATTTTGCATTTTTCTTACATTTTTAATGTGTATTGATGTGAGATAGGTGATTTTCCAGTTGAATACTTCTAAAGTGGGTTTCTTTTGTTTTTTTTTCTATTTTTTTTATTAACTCCTATTTTAAATAAAACACCCGGTATATTATTACATTTTTGAATTCACCTTAAAATTCTAGAGAAAATTTGTCTCTTCAACTAACACTCGATTTTGTACCGTTTTTGTAGAATTTGTAATTTTTGAAAATTTTTAACAAATGGTTAAAAATTAAAAATGAAATTTTTGACTAATTATAAGATCACTGTAAAAGGAAGTTGTGTGCGTGTATCACACCAGATTTTTCTCGTATGGAGTGCACCCAATACTCTAATTTGTGTGCACTCTAGAGAACACCTATACACAGTGTATTAAATACACTTACCTGCATAGACTTCTAGTATGAGAATGTTAAAAATTAATTTTTAAAGTTTAAAACTACCTATATTTATTCTTTTTCTGCGCCAGTTAAGACAAATAGAAAGTTTTGAGCTGAACTTTTAGAAAATTCTAATAGCTATAATTTTAAAGAGAAAATGAATTAAATTACAGCAACCTTCACATGCGTAATAATTGAATAATATATTTTTTTGTACTTTTTTCGTCTCCCAGTTTTTTTCAGAATTAAATTGTAGGATTCCAAGAAAGTACCTTATAAAAAAAATAAAATAAAATACAAAAACTAGATACATACATTTTATACGATATAAATTAATGTGTTATTTCAAATGGAAGTGAGTCCAAATGCTTGTTTAATAACAATAAAAATTTCTAAATTAAATATATTTATTCTTATATTCATTTAACACTTTTTGTACAATACACGCAATGAAAAAATGTGATACACAGCAAACACAATACATACCACAAAGAATATCAGTCGGAAATGAGAGTGAAGCCCAAATAAAACCATCGCTCGCTTAAATTTACTCAAATTGCTCTTGCACCCCTAATCCAAACAGCACAATCACTAAATATGAATATCACAAAAGTGCATTTAGCTTTATGCACGCAATTGTGGCGAAAAAATGGGGTGCTTTCGCACAAAACATAACTGAATGCCCTACAGCTGCCCAGTCTTAAACTCGAGAAATCTACCCTTATTCTTCCCCAAGTACGTCACTGGGCGGCTGCAAATTCGCGATGGGATACTAAAATGAGGGAGCTTTCGGTCAGAGGTTAACTTCCTTCCTGCCGGACAGTTGCCAGTTTACCAAAAATACTGAAATGACCATCCGCTGGTTTTTGCATATGTCATCCTCTATTGTTGCAGGCAAAGCTGTTTATTTGCATAAGGGTGTGCGTTGAATGCGGAAGTCGTATACATTATATGATCGAAAATTATTCTGAGCTGGAATTCCATTAAAATGTTCAACGATCTCTCTGGTAGACTATCGTTAGTGAAATTAAACCTTCACATATGTACGTACACTCACTTAGGCATGCACAATTTCGACTGGTAAAAAACAAAGCCATCAAGTGTATAAACACCCCGGGAAGTTCAAAAAACGCTTTTAAAGATCCTGCTTCGGCCAGGTGCAAACTTATAAAAACTTCGGAACCAGGAAGCTCTGGAGTAACAAAAAGTGTAATATAAATTTTATGCAAACGACCTTGTAATTGCTTACATGTCGCTTAGCAGTGATGTCTTAGCAACTCTATTACAATCGACGTTGCATTGACAAATACAACTTACTGTGTTTGTAAATAGATCGTGTATAAGAACAAGCGCTTGTGCAAATAAGTAGGTTAATATTTTCGCACTGACAGAAGGTGAAACATTTTAGTTCCGTTTGTTGTTGCGGCTTTCCAAAGCGCGACACAGTTGATTCCTCGCAGTCGTTTATAAGGGGATAGGCTGCTTGGCTGGTTCTCGCCATAGGCGCAAATTAAAAGCATTGTTGTGAAACGAGAAGCAAAGGCCGATCATCAAGATAGACGTATGAACGCGGTGCTCTAGCCTTGCGTGTTATAAGCGTGCAAATTGAAGTTGACTCATATTATGCTATATCGTCATTTTAACTGATCTTAATCGGAGTGATAACAAAAAATTCGATCTGCTAAGCTACGTTGTCGAATCCGCTAAACGCTAACCAATGACTGTAGGGGGATTATTCGCACACCCAAAGCAGTACATCATCGGTGTCTTTTCAGCCCCAGGTTAGAGTATTCAAGTTTCTGCAGCCTCGGCAAACATCTTCAAGAGTCTCTCTAGCCCCAGGTCTAAAGAAAGCTCTCTCATCGTCCTATTTCATCAGGTGTGCCCTCAAGCCATCTGGACTTTACTACTTCAGACTGTAGGCTTTTTGTGCCTCCAAGTCGGTATTCTTAACAGTTTGAAACAAATATTTCTTTTATGGAAGCTTCGACATAAGTCGGACATTATTAGTATATATTGTTTGTATTTTGCTTTGCGGACACATCTCAAGCCCCCCCCCCCTCAGGTTGGGCTTTGAGTATTGTCAATAGACAGGTTAGATTGTGACCAGCCTATAAATTTGATGAAACAGTAAGCGTGACGTCTCCTTAGGGATATTTGTCTGGAATAGTAATAAATTGCTTAGTGAACAGTGCCGGCTGTAGTCTTGTATAGTTTCAATACATGTTATTCTTTGTACATTGTCCATGGTTATACTCTGTACTACTTTCGCGGCTTTACCAACTTCAACGGCCTCTTTTTTGCCGAGATCGTTCACTTCTGTATTAGGAAATATCAATTTTCTATGTCAGCGAGGATCGAATCCAGTGGAGCCCATATAATAATGATTGCTTTCTTACGACGTATTAAAGTAGAAGACCTCACGCTTTCAGAGTAAACTTGCACCCGTGTCCCTTTATAGCTAGCTGGAGGCACTTTTGCTGGAATTATTTCTGGTGAAACCATTTTTAGATTGCAACTCTCTTGAAGTTTTGAGGAGATGAAGAGATGTCGTATGGAGACATCGGCCTCATCCCTAGAAAAGCGATAACTGGCAGCTTCATCAAGACAGCGCTGATGACCCACGTTCGTTAATCTCCATGCTGCCCTAACACGTCTTCTTGCAATTTGTGGCTGGTCTCAAATTTGAAATCTCCCTTGAAGGGAAATAGATTTGAGCATATAGAGAGGGTGAAGAAAAACTCGATGAAGCAGCTAATAGTTATTCCAGGCCCATACGAGGGCATAAAAATTACTTCCAGAAGTGACAGAGACAAGAATAAGGCTGTGGCTTCACAAAGAG
>OW679197.1:86288198-86588344 GCA_940337035.1 Agriotes lineatus | reverse complement strand
GAACATTCCTTTAGGGAAGCAGTATATTTTAAGTTATAGTCTATTCAGGAAACATAAAAACACAAAGTGACCTTTGATTTCCAACATTTCATGAGTGTACCTCCATAACTGATCTTTGTCTGAGAATGTACTTACAAAAAGTTACTAAAACAAATAGATTAAGGATGTGAGATTCACTTAGCATTTGTCAAAAGTGTTATAAATAATTACTTTTAAGGATATTATACAAATACTGCGTGGATACTGTTGACGCAGCGTTTATTAATACATACTGCTATTACATTTTATAAAAGTTCAGGCAAAAGTTTTCTGAAAAATACCCACTTTGGCATTGAAATAGTGAGAAATATTAATTGTCATTTTTAAATTCAAACCTGCCTTTATGAAGGTGTTGAAACCTTTGCAAAACAAGATACAGAGTCCCTAGTACAAAAATTGTATGTACAGCCAGACCTCGCCGTTTGCGGCTTTGCGGTTCGCTGATTTCAATTTACGTGGGGTACCTTTGTGCTCCCTTTTTTTTTGCCGTTTGCGGATGGAATTGCCAACGTTAACTGTTTCAACTTTCACACACTAACGGCCGGTCTTATGAAGGCCACTAATCTGACGTTAACTTTAATTCGCGGTTAAAATAAACAAAAGCGCATACAAATTTGTTTACTAATGAATAATATGTTATAAGCGCCAACGTTTTGATGAGCTTTTGTTTATTTTAACAGCGATTTAAAGTTAACGTCAGGTTAGTGGCCTTCATACGGCCGGCCATAAGTAAATAAAGCAGACGTATGCGGTTTATGCCATGAACACCTAAATAACATTATTTATCATGAACTTGTAAACACACTTGTCGAGCCTATTTCTTTGAATCTCCTATTACCAAATTGGACCTGAAATAAATTGTAAAATTATAACCTGAATAAACAATGGACATTCGAGCTCTAGATTCAAGTGGCAGACTTATGTTACGTATGGAATTTTAGTTTGTATACGCACGTTTATGTATTTTTGAATTTTTTGAAGTTGCATAGTATGTATAAATAAATCTAGTTTATAAAATCTAACCCCGTTTTTATCATTTATGTGTTTACTTGCGCATCGCGGTTTTGCGCTTCGCGGCATTCTTCGGGAACGTAACCCCCTCGAACGGCGAGGATTGACTGTATATGTGAACTTAAAAAAATGAATATGTTTTTGTGTTTACTGAACAGACTATATATTTGAATTTTATAGGTGTTTTTGTTACAGGTACATATGAAAACTAGTAGGATTTAACTATTATACAAAACATTTGAAAAAAAAATAGTGCTTAACAATTATTGTGGGAATATCTAGATAATAGTCGACTACTAAGTTATAATCTTAAACCAAATAAATACTTTTTCCCGCTGCTGATCATGTAAGTCAGTGATACAGCCTTAGTAACAAAACGTGTAAGTCGGTGATTATATTTGTTTGCTGCTTTTTCTTGATAACGGAACTTAATATTATTATTAAGTTCCTAGGATAATAAATTAGCAAAGGAAGATGCTGATTTAAAACGTTTTGGTTATAAATTGCAAGTGTTTATGTGACATGTGACACTCACAGGTAATACGACTCACGAAAACTAATCCTGGTGGCAGGTGACGAACCAAACGATTTTTCAAAAATCTAGGAAAATTTTGATAAGCAGCGGGTAAAATATAATAAGATAACTCGGAATGTATCGCCTATTAACATTTTCGGCAGGCAACAAGCCGCGACTTCGTCTTGGCTTGTACTTGCCTACCTCAAATGTTAATAGGTCCTTACATTCCCTGTTACTTAAATAGCTATTATTTGTTCCTCACTTGTAAACATCAATTTATCAAGTCACTGTATTCACCTTGAAAATGTTTCTTAACTGGCTAGCCAGTAAATTTTTTACTGGCTAGCCAGTTATATTTCACCAGCGTGCTCATAGATAAATGATAGCGTGCAAAGCCAGAGTTGTCTTCCTTAGTATGTGTCATATTGATGAATTTAGTTGCTTGTCAGTTTGACATTTTGAATAAATGGTAAATTTCGAGTTATTTATAAGTGAGGAACAAATAAAATATTCAGTAGTTATATCCCTAGTGCATTCTGTATATTCGAGTATTTCTCTTGAACGCTTCGCGTTCTCGAGAAATACTCGAATTATACAGAATGCACGCGGGAAATATTGCAAGACTATTCCTCGAAGAAATGTCATCCTTTGCATACCACACTATTCATTTTTAAAGAGTTTTCAGTTTTCTTTCTGAAATCTCTTGTGTACCTAGCTGGTTTGCTTTTCTTCCCACAAATACTCGCTATTGCATGTGTGCAAATACCCGGGTATTGCACTAGTGCAAAATATTCGCTGTATTCGACTTTGATTGGTTCAAATTTTGAAAATTGATTGATGGGATTGGTTTATATTATCTGAGGGGAATAGTCAACTATACACGCCAGGTAACTATTTTTACTTCCTTTTACTATAAAGGAAGTATTGGATTCACCCCAAAAATTCGAAATGAGTTTTCAACAGATCTTCACGTTTTAGAGTCCCTTGATCCCAAAAAACATATTTTTTTTTCATTGGTCTGTGTCTGTGAACAGAATATCTCAAAAACGAAAGAGGTATGGCATTGAAACTTCATATATAAGTTTTGTGTACTATGTAGATGAGACAGCAAGCTTTTGAAGAAAATCGCATAACCGAAAGTAGGTGTTTACTCTTGTGATTTTTCAGTTTTTTTCGATTTTTTCAAAACGGCTCTAACGATTTTTTTTAAACTTTACATTTTTACTACATTTTTAATGTGTATTGATGTGAAATAGGTGATTTTCCAGTTGAATACTTCTAAAGTGGGTTTCTTTTGTTTTTTTTTCTATTTTTTTTATAACTCCTATTTTAAATAAAACACCCGGTATATTATTACATTTTTGAATTCACCTTAAAATTCTAGAGAAAATTTGTCTCTTCAACTAACACTCGATTTTGTACCGTTTTTGTAGAATTTGTAATTTTTGAAAATTTTTAACAAATGGTTAAAAATTAAAAATGAAATTCTTGACTAATTATAAGATCACTGTAAAAGGAAGTTGTGTGAGTGTATCACACCAGATTTTTACTGGCTCAAGGATATGACAGGCTCGCCACTCATCCCAATCCTATCGCCAGTAAAAACTGTTTTACCTGGCTTGTAATGTTAAATGCTATAATCTAGATTTATAGATTCCTCTCGCACAAGTTAGTTTGTTTTGAAAATTTTGAATATTGAGGGTAAGGTTAAACTGGAAACTAAATGCGTGTATGATGGGTGGCATACACAGCTCTTCAAATTGTTATTAAGTGAAGTCAAAAAGTTTATGTATGTACTTAGTATATTTACTATAGGGTGAAGTATTGTTATTAGAAAGCCGTTGTTGTGATTACCATATGAGTTTTCAAAATACGTAATGGTTTTCTTAGATGCAGTGTTATAAACATTGAGATATGCGTAGAAGTTTACTAAAACTTGTTGCTATAATTAAATTTATCCACTTTAATAGTTTCTTACATTACAAGTGCGGTAGGTTGCATTTTACCACGCGAGGTTTTAATTTTTGAAGCACGACGTGAAGCGGAGTGCTTTAATTAAACCGAGTGCTGTAAATGCCTAACGCACGAGTATTGTATTACATTTTTTGGCCGACGTATTTTTTTTTAACATCTACAAATTCGATATTTTATTTCCGGACAATAATTGGAGTCGTCGCTTCGCTCCTTCTCCAAACAATTGTCTTCGATCGGTAAAATGTCCTTACCGTTCTTAATACTTAATATACTATTATTTCTACAAAGCAATGTTTTTGCTTAAGGGTCTCTGAAAGCTAAACATTTTCTAGTCATTTTACCGCACGGGGATGAGCAAAACACTGAATAACTTAAAAATTGTAGTTACAGTGGACGTCAACTGTGTATGAATGTGTTGCTTACACGCCAGAAGGTCAAATAGATATTTATGTATTTAGTGTGCAAAGAGAGTCATTTTGGTATGAGAATGCGAGTTTCGTGCCGAGCGGTAGCGTAGTCTTTATACGATTGCCAGTTAGCTATTATACTTGAGCCGCCGAACAAATAGAGTGGAGCAGGCAACCAAAATAACATATTACAAAGGTCACTCGATAATATTTTAACTATAATTACTAAAAGGAACAGAGTTGGCGACCCTTATAATTAGAACTAATTTCATTGACATTAAATAACTTTTTGAGGTTATGATGCAAATATCGAGGGATAAAAAAAGATTCTATGTGGACCGTGGAAATTCAAACGTATGAATGATATGTTGGTGGCACTGTAAGTCTATGTTAAATTCGAGGTTAGCAGGTTAGATTTTGCGTCACTCTGTGATAAAACTGACGCAAAACCTAACCTGATAACCTGCAGTGTAATTTATGTGCTCAGCAGAGACTACCGAGTGATTTTTTAAAAACTCAATGGCAGCAAGCACTGGATACCCTGAATCAGTTAAAAATACTGAAATGTATTGTTGGTGACACTGTAAGTCTATGTCAAATTCGAGGTTAGCAGGTTAGGTTTTGCGTCAGTTTTGACACAGACAGTGTCACCAACAATACACTTCAGTACTGCCAACTGATTCAGGCTATCCAGGGCCTGCTGCAATTGAGTTTTAAAAAATCACACTGTAGTTATTTGTCACTGTTTAACGTAGATATTAGTACCCGATCAGTTCCTTAGATTTAACAATTAATTTATTCATACTCATAAATAAATATTTTAACAATTTTAGCTTCCGTTTTGCGCTATAATATGCATTTATGCAGTCAGAATAAACTTCCACATATTAAAAAAGGCGTATAGTAAATTTAAAGTGCCTCGTTAAACAAAAAAGGTGTGGTGTCGTATACGACACCACATATGCGTTAATGTAACTTTCTTAGATGTATGAGTTCTAGGGTTAACAAATTTGTGATTATTTGATTTATTTAAACAATTGCTGAAATTTGATAACATAAGGTTTGGGGGTCGCAGATTACGAATCTGGCCTCAAAATGGGTCTAAAAACAAAAATGGCGTCGAAGATCTAATTTTTTATTTTATTTTGTTTTTTAATTTTTATTAGATGTCTGGGGGTTTTGGGGTCGCTGATTACGAATTTGACATTAAAACTCAACTAAAATAAAAAATGGCGGATCCAAAATGGCAGAAAGGGATAATTTTTTTAAATTTCTGATACCTATACCTAGAGGTTTTTTGGGTCGCTCATCCCAAATTTTATATTAAAATTTATCAAAATGGAAAACAGTGTCTGAAAAATGGTAGAAACAAATGATAGAAGAGTTAAATGAGTATTCAAGATATTATAATTTAATTGATTTATTAAAATTAACCCAAGATACATTTAAAAACAAAATTATTTAGCTTTAGTTTCTCCTTCCTCTACTTTTTCCATTGACACTGCCGGTCGTGAATTAAGGCAACTATTTCCTCCACATTCACCGCAAGCCGCAGAGCCTAAAGGCCACTTTTCCTATACCCACAAGCTGGCCAGCAACTAGTTTTGTAGTTGCAAAAAAAATTTTTAAGATGTTTTGTGGATCTGGTCTTGTGTCATTAGGATTGGAAAACACTTTCCTGTATCATATTTCCAACCCCAAACTTCCCTGAAATATCTTTGGTTTCCCAGCCACAACTGTGTTTGCAAATACACGCGTTTTAAATGTTGTTCTGCTGGATTCATCGTAGGGCACAATTATGCTAAATTAACGCTACTTTTTTAGTAGACGCCTTAATAAAAGAATCAAACCTAAAATTCAAAATGTTTTTATTTAAAAAATATATGTATTGTATTGTCTGTAACCTCATTTACCTTGCGGTATATGAATAATAAAAAACTTTCAATCACTTAAACATTCCTGTAAGAGTTTAAGCAGTTACCTTTCTTTACACTATACATTGCAAGCATACATTTTATACCAAAATTTGTTTACAGAAATTTTTGCAGTCTCTTCTAAATCACTGCTATTTCAAATATTTTGACAAATTTATTCTTTCCTGAACATAGCCATTGCTTCATTTACTAGGACTTATCCATGTGGATCTTTAATAAGATGCCGGTCCTATTCGTCTTGTTTCATCCTTATATTTCTTCAATATATTAAACTATATTCAAAAGCCATGATCTGCACCTTGACACCAAAACTCGCATGCTAAGAAGCTACATTTCTCCCATCTTTCTCTATGGGGTCGAGTTCTGGACACTTAACGAAACAATCACAAAAAAAATCGAAGGCGTTGAAATGTGGTTATACCAGAGAATATTGCGGATATTATGGAAAGACCGTGTAATAAATATTAAAGTTCTGCAGAGAATGAAAAAAAGTAAAGAGATCATGGACAACACCAAGATACGCAAACTCCAATACCTCGGACATATAATGAGGAATGAGAATAAGTACATCCTACTACAATCTATTATATAAGGCAAGATATATGGCAAACGTGGACCAGACGCGGAAGAATATCTTTGTTGCAAAACCTAAGGGCGTAGTATGGGAAATCATCCAATGAGTTATCTAGAATCGCAACCAATAAAGTGTTGATCGCAAACATACGAAATCAGATAAGCACCTGAACAAGAAGGAGAAGAAGATACTTTCTTCTGTTAAAACATGCTGAAGTGTTACATCAGTTAAAGCATGTACAGAAAGAACATGCTCACTACAATTTATTGGGATGCGCAAATTGCAGGCTTTTAAAAGAAGATATTTTTTTATTTTCTTTATTTTTGGCAGGTTTTAAAAAATATATATCTTTATCAGCATGAAACTAAAGCTGTTAATATAAGTAATACGTCTATATTCTCTGATACTACGACTAGTTATGTTTTTATTTGTTGCATTGAGAGCTGTTGTAACTATTAACCGATCAGCATCACTTTTGTAAAGCAGGTAGACAACTCCTTTATTCTCTTGTTAGATTTCATACATGAAGTTAGCTCACATTTCATGATAGTAACAAGTTCACATTGACATTATAAGGGTGAGTTCATCTTACATCTCCCTTTCTTTACATTAGGGCAGTGGTTCCCAAACTTTATTTGGTACGGAACCTTTCTACAATGTATAAAATTTCGCGGAACCCAACGATGAAAAAAAAATTATATATGATATATATAATTATCCTTTATTATGCTTTATTACACATTTTTGTGCCCCACACATACGTGGGGCTTACAATATTTCTTCGTTTGTAAAAAAAATCAATGAGGGGCATGCTGTTGGTTGAATATCAGACAACTGAATTATCATATCTGGTGCAGCATCCAATCTATTTCTGTACTTATTTTTCGTACTCACATACGCAGAAAATCCGGATTTGCAAAAATATGATGTCGTAAAGGGAATTAATTTACTGATTGCCTTCCTGGGTTCCTGGCTAAACAAAGATATTCATCAAAGATTTCACTCCAAAACAAATCCAACGGTACTTCTTGAAACTTAACTTTGAGTTGTTCATCCGAAATTAGTTCTAGCAGCTGTTCGTATTCAATTGGCAGTAACTCTTTTGGTTTTTTAGTCGTATTGAAAGGATTTTGCAGCCACAAATAATCTTCACTACTATTCAGCAAAGTCGAAAAATATTCTAAAAAAGTTTCAGACAAAGTGCACAAATAGTTTTTATTTTTTAAACACATTCCAAAGTTGTGGAGTCAATGAGTCTGCGAATGTATTTGCGTTTCGGGGTTTCGGCGTTGGCGACGCGGAACCCTAAAATTTTTTCGTGGAACCCTAAGGTTCCGCGGAACCCACTTTGGGAATCGCTGCATTAGGGTATCAGTTAATTAAACAATAAGTCATCGTTTGAAAAAATGCAAATAATCACATAATTAAATTAATAACGAAATAATCGATTCTCGCAGTGGTGAGTTCATCTTACATCTCCCTTTCTTTACATTAGAATATCAGTTAATTAAACAATAAGTCAACGTTTGACAAAAATGCTAATAAGTAATTACCTACATAATTAAATTATAATAATAACTGAATAATCAATTCTCACAGCACATAATTTGCACATACTTTTAATTGCCCCATGTTTTCACTCACTGCTTCTTCACAATAACGTTTCGGTTTTCGTTTAGCTCTTTCACTCCGACGCGTTGAGTTGCGCTTCTGCTTGAAGAGCTGGAAATACCGTTGGTCCTGTGTAACTGGGCAACCTTCAGCTCCGGTGGTGTGTTTGTTGGTTGTATGGGTACGTGTGATTCCTTTGGTGGTTGTACACAAAGAATCATTGAAAATGAACAGAGCTGTGCAACCAATATTATGGCCCCATGCAAAATTACAGAAATATCGGGCTACTTTTATGAAACCGTGTGCATTAGATGAAGTACTTTTTGGATAACACGGTTATAGTAGCCTTCCAAACACAAATGTTTCAAATGTGTAACATGTGTTGCGTAACCTGTTCATTTTCAATGATCGTGTGTGTACATGTTCCTGGTTTGTATTAGTAGGTAATGGTTGAATATGTCTTCTATTCCTCCTTACTTCCCCATTCTCCGTTTCCACTGTGTAGGATCGTGGTTCTTCTGTCTGCGTCAACACCATCCCCTTTCGTCTCAAATCTTTTATCCATACCTGTTGTCCTTCCCCAATAGTTTCTAGTTCTCGGGTACCATGCCTTTTATCGTAGTACGGTTTTTGTTTGTTTCTTTGCTCAGACATAGACGTATGGGCTGAGGCATGATCAGGTAGCTTAGGCGTTAGCTTCTGCTCCGTGGTTGGTAATATTTCTCTAAGCGATCTGCCCATCAACAGCTGTGCTGGTGTGGGTCCACTCGTAAGGTAGTATTTCTGTATGCTAGGAGTCCCAGGTAGATGTCTTCGCTTTTCTTCAAGATGTTTTTCACCAGTTGAACTGCTCGTTCTGCCATACCATTTGACTGTGGATAACCTGGACTGCTAGTTACATGTTTAAAGTTGTATGCTTTGGCAAACTCTCGAAACTCCAGGCTGTTGAACTGAGGGCCGTTATCTGTCGTACAATTCTGGATATTCCAAATCGTGCAAATATTCTCTTCATCTTGAGGATCACGTGTTTACTGTTAGTTTTTTGTAGGAACATACCTCTGGGTATTTACTGTAAACGTCTTGAATGACTAGAAATACCTTGCTCTTTATTACAAATAAGTCGGCTGCTAGTTCCATCCACGGTAGTTTAGGTATTTGGATGGTAATCAATGTTCGGTTTCGTTCTTCTTATTCTTTAAACAGGTCTCGCAGTTTTCCAATAAGTCTTCTATTTGTTTTCCTATGTTGGGCCACCATACCGTTTGTTTTGCTCTTGCCTTACAGCGATTTATGCCTTGGTGTCCTGCATGGATGTGTCGTAACATCTCTTTGCGTAGATTAGTTGGCACAATTACTCTATCTTGGTAGAATAAAAGTTTTAAATGAAGCATTAAGTCTTGTCTGTATTTGTAGAATTGTAATACTTGTTGATCACATTTATCCTTCGTTGGCCAGCCTTTTATTATATATTGTTGCAATGCTTTGAGTGCTTCGTCCTTTTTTTGAGCAGCCAGGATATCTTCACTCGTTAGGCTGGTAATTTGGAAAATATCGGAGGTTATGCGGTCAACGTGGCTGACGCAATCCTTTTCTGAAATCACGTCCTTATCATGTTTACCGTATTGCAATGGAAATCTAGACAAGGTATCTGGGGTAAACAACTGCTTTCCAGGGATGTGCTCGATGGTGAAATCGAATCTTACCATTCGCATGCGAAATCTTTGTAGACGAATGGTTAGTTCATTTATGGTTTCTCTTTCAGCAACGATAAGAGAGGTTTATGATCAGTTTGGACTATAAAGTGCTTTCCGATCAAGAATTTGTCCATTTTTTCGCATGTCCACACTATTCCGAGAGCTTCTTTTCGATTGGGCGTACTTTTGCTCTGTAGGACTTAAAGATTTTGAACAATATGCTACTGGATGCCAACTGTTGTCGCTTTGTTTTTGTTCCATCACCCCTCCAATACCGTAGGAAGAAGCATCTGCTAATATTCTTGTTTCCTTATTGGTATTGTACATAGCGAGAACGGGAGCAGAGGTGACTGTTATTTTTAGGTTTTCGAAGCATTTTTGGTGCGAGTTTGTCCACAAGAATGCATTCTTTATTTTAAGTAGTTTCCGTAGTTCTTTAGTCCTGTGTGCTGCGGCTGGTAAAAATTTTATAAGGTAGTTTACCATGCCTAAAAATTGTCGTACTTCGGATACGTTTTGCGGTGCAGGAAATTGCTTGATTGCAGTAACACGTTCTTCGTCTGGATGAATGCCCAATTCGCTAAAGATATGACCTAGGAATTTAATTTTATTTAGTGCAAAGGCACACTTGTTTTTGTTTAATGTGATTCCTGCGTTCTGTAGTTTATTGAGTACTGCGTGTAGGTATTGGTCGTGTTTCTTTCGGTTTTCAGCAAATATGATAATATCGTCCATATGTACTAATACTCCCGTTTGACTACCAATAATGTTATTCATGGCTTTTTGATATACCTCGGGAGCTGATGTTATACCGAAGGGTAAGCGATTGTAGCATACCTGCCGAATGGCGTTATGAAGGTTGTGTATTTTGATGATTTTTCTGTGAGTTCCAGTTGCCAAAACCCTGAGGATGCGTCCAATTTCGAGAAGATTTTAGCATTGCTCATCTTTGCTAGGGTTTCATCTACACATGGTAGTATCAATTTTTCGCGAAGAACATGCTTATTTAGTTCTGTAAAGTCAGTGCATATACGTATGGTCCCGTTTTTCTTTGAGACGACTACCATTGGTGCACACCATGCAGTTGGTTCACTTATTTCTGTGATTACGCCTTCCTCCGTCATTCGGTTTTGACCTTATCCATTAAAGGCAATGGTATTCTTCTTGGGGTGGAAATGGAAAATGGTTCAGCACCTTCTATTAATTGGATGTTATACTGTATGTTTTTTAAATTTACCTATACCGGTAAATAAGTCTGCATATTTATCGATAATGTTAACTGTACTTTGTATTTCATTGTTATTGGTGACATCATCCACCCACTGGATTAAGCCAAACCTATTTATAGCAAGCCGACCCAATAAATTTTCTTTGTTCTTCATGACATACATGGTAATTAAGTGATCCTTACCTTTCCAGTTTACCGGCACGTTAATAATTCACAGGACATCAAGAGGTTGGTTACCTGGTCCATATAATCTGCTTGGTGGTTTCATTAGCTTCGGTTTATTTTCCATGGCCTTGTACTGTCTGTAGGTTATAATGGTCTCATCTGCGCCTGTGTCGATCTTGAACGATACACTTTGTCCATTTATTTCAACTTCTATGTGCCATGGAGTATTTTCTCCACCGTTGACGTCGTTCACTTTCACTGTTTCTGCTATACCATACATGTCGTCATAATCTGATGAGGAGTCGCTGGTTTTGGAGTCGTTTTCTGTGTCAGTTCCTGAAATGTTATCTATCTCTCTAACCATTAGTTTAGTCTTGCATCTGTTAGCAAAATGGCCTTTCAGCGAATATTTTTTACATTTTAACTTTAATGCAGGGCAATCTGATAATTCGTGACTAGGTTGGCACCACAGCGATTACATTGTGGATAATCGGAGGCATTCCTTTTAAATTTATCGCATTGCCCTTTTATTTTACTTTTATAATAATCGTTATTAATTCTATCGTATTTTTTATTTCTCTTAACTCTATTTATCTCACCTGACGTGCTGGAGGTTTCCCGAAGGTGTTTGTTTTCGAGTTTAACTCTTTCTTGCTGTAATATTTTATTCCTAGCGTCAGGCAATGTCAAATCGCTGGTCATTTGTAGCGACTCTGAGAGCTTTTTGTCTTGGATACCGACTCTCGAATCAGCTCGTCTGTCATTGCTTCGTAGTTGCATGTTTTTGCTAGCTGTACGACGGCTGAAATAAATTCTTGTGCAGACTCACCTTCTTTTTGTGTGCGAAGATTGAATTTTGCTCTTTCATACATTACGTTCGTCTTCTTAACGTAATGAGTATCCAGTAAGTCCTTGATTTTAGAGTAGCTTCCCCGATCGTCAGCTGTTGGATTCAATGTATCCAGGAGTTTGTCTACTTCACTTCCCATATGTATGAGGAGGCTATTGACTTGTATTGTTTCGGTCTGATTGTTTAACCTGTCAACATTCTGTAGCGTTCGTACGTTGTAATCCAACTGGTCCAGTCACTAGCTTCAAATGTGAAGCGTTCCGGAGCTGGTATTGTGTTAAATGTCGTGGGCGCTGTCGCTTGCATTTGGGTAAATCACCGTTCCATTTCGTCGACTTTCTTCTTGAGATCGTCGTTTTGCCGTTTAATTCGTCCATCTTATGCTTTGATTCGATTTTCAACAATGTGCTTTGTCAGGTTAGGTTCACTTTTTCGCGCACATCTGACACCATGTAAAGCAGGTAGACAACTCCTTTATTCTCTGTTAGATTTCATACATGAAGTTAGCTCACATTTCATGATAGTAACAAGTTCACATTCACATTATAAGGGTGAGTTCATCTTACAACTTTCAGCTTTAGAGCAGGGATATTATTTGCAGCTAAAGTTTCTTTTAAAAAAATCAATAAAACGACATGAAAGACATTTGCCAGAATTTTTTCTTGATACAACTTTAAAAACCTGTCTCTTTCAAATCGAATATCTGGTGCAGTTTTCGTTTTTAGACGTCGGTCTCTTTCAGCAGATTTATTCTGTTTCTGATAATCGACAAGAAAACTTGCTTTTTTCCATAATTACGTACAATAAAATTAATATATCTAAAATCGCACCATACTGTTGAACAAGTTGCCATTTGTTTTTATGTAATAACTAATAACATTCCTCCGTCGGTCACAAACAGAAAAATCTTTTAATTCAGAAATATCTTTTGGAAATTGTACAAAGAGGTCGTAGAAATCACATTTTTAGACGTTGGAATTTATATGTATTCGTATGTTATATTTAAATGTATTTAATCTATTTAAATTTGAGTTAATTTAACAATTTAGAATTTTATTTGTATACTAGCTGGCCCGGCAAACGTTGTTTTTCCCGAAAATAATTTGTCTCTGAAACCTCGTATCACCACTATAGAGTTTTAATTTTACGTCATGTCCATCGTCTTGGACTTAAAAATAAATGCCATTTTCGCAATCAACTTCCCAAAAAACCTCAATAACGACACACATATTGA
Source organism: Agriotes lineatus (assembly GCA_940337035.1). NCBI lineage: Eukaryota > Metazoa > Arthropoda > Insecta > Coleoptera > Elateridae > Agriotes > Agriotes lineatus. The sequence continues at coordinate 86,575,106 of OW679197.1, read as the reverse complement.
TTTTTAGGCTTATTTACCCCATTTCACTCCCTAAGGGGTAGCGGACCCGACAGACGTTGAAAAATGTTGGGGGTGGTAAGGGGTGACATTTTGGGGTTATATGTTCTGATATGTGAGAAATCTAAAAATCTAAAATTTAAAAAAAATCCTAGAACCCGATTGCAGCGCCACCTACCGGGTCCAATTGTGAATCTAAATCATCCAGGGACCCACTGAAATACACACACAAAATTTCATCAAAATCGGTCAAGCCGTTTAGGAGGAGTTCAGTCACATACACACGTACAGAAGAATTATATATATAAAGATATTGTTTATTAAGTAATAATAATAATAATCGTACACAATAAAAATTAACCTTTTAATGCTATATTTATAATTATTGTGTCCAAAATCCCTAGATATGAGGCAACGTGCGGAATTCAGAAATGAAGCTATTTTGCCGCTTTAAAGAAGTTATTTTTCATTTTTGATAAATTTTAACATAAAATTTGAAATCAGCGACCCACAAAACCCTATAATATAGCTAAGAACTAAAGGCCGAATAAAAAAATTACGCTTTTTCGCCATCTTGGATCCGCCATTTTTTATTTTAGTTGAGTTTTAATGTTAAATTCGTAATCAGCGACCCCAAAAAGCCCTAGACATCTAATAAAAATTAAAAAAGAAAAGAAAAAATTAGACCGTTGACGCCATTTTGTAGACGCCATTTTGTTTTTAGACCAATTTTGAGGCCAAATTCGTAATCTGTGAACCCAAAAACCTTATGTTATTAAATGTCAGGCTATGGTTTAGATAAATAAAGAAGTTATAATTTTTTTAATTAAGAATATATTAGAAAACACTTATTTGTTAATAACAATTGAAAAAATAAAAAGCACACCTTCTCACCTATGGGGAACTTTTCTATAGACTTTTTCCGAAATAATAAAAAAAAATGTTCAAAATCGGTTTTGAGTCAACGAAGTTAGAACTTTTTTCCTTTAGTAAATGGACTATAATACAATTATTCATTCTCAACTAAATTCAGTGAAATACCAATATTTTATTTTTTTAACGCAAGCCAAACTTTTTTAATTTAATTAAAGTGCTTCGACTGCATGTGGTCATTAGCACTAATTTACAATTTGATTACATTAAAAGTAGATACTATATTAAGAGTAAATTATAACAGACCAATCTTCTTTGTTCTTTCGAAATACTGTATGATGGATGCCAGATTTCTAAGTGCTTCCTCGGTAGATGCCGGGATTTGACACTGTCTTCTAATGTCTTCAAATTCTTTACATTGGAGAAGAATATGGTCAACGGTTAACGGAATATCACAAGAAACACAGTGAGAGCGTTCGGTTTTTTCCAGGAGGTATGAATGAGTAAGCCTAGTGTGTCCAGTTATAAGTCTCGCTAGTTTTACTTGATGACGTCTGCAGCTGGCTTGACATATTACGTTGTAGATGTGAGTATACTGATTCCATTAACAGATGTTCACTGATTTCGAATGTTGTCAGTCATACATCTTTTGAGGTATTTATTTACGTCGTAATCAGTGGCTTTTGGTTGAAGTACATAACATCCTCGGATAATATAGCTTCCTTTGCGTACTTATCTGCTTGTTCATTACTGACAGTTCCGGTATGTGATGGAACCCATAAGAATTTCACAATTTTCCTTGATTGGACAATGTTGGTAGTAACCAACTTCTGTATTTGCTGCACTAATGGTTCTTTTGAATATACATTTTGGATAGCTTCTAAGGCACTTTTCTAATCGGAACATAAAACGTATTTACCGTCTGGTTGTCCTTGAATCCATTCTAGTGCTTTCAAAATAGCCAGCGTTTCAGCTGTAAAGATACTGTTGTACTTGCACATACGAACTTGAACATTTGTGTGGCCAGTTACAAAAGCTGCTCCTACCCCTTTGTCACTTTTTGATGTGTCGGTGTATATATAGGTATAGTGGGGGATTGGGAATTTTTGGCAAAGCCCTTTAAAATTATTACGCATGATTTTATGGCAGGTTTTGTTTGTAATGTTCATAGAAACCAAAAGCAAGCAGACAAAAACAATGTTTTTATTCCTTACTATTAATGGTTAGCAAATATAATACAGGGTGTAACTCAAATACTTGCCCATATTGTACTTCAGAAATTGGCCAAGAAAGTTCATATCGGCATAGTTTCAATTCTCAACCGTTACGGTGATACTTAAGGGGGGGGGGGGTGTAAAATGAGGTTTATGTCATTTTACTGTAAATTGGGAAAGGATATTCATATGAAAATTGGCAAATATATTCTACCAGTAGAAGGCTTATTTATAAAATGGTTTTTTATTAAAAAATTTTAACGGACAAAAATTTGGTTAAAACCATTTGAAAACATTTTTTACTTGAAAACGTTTTAGTTTTTTCTTAAAACCAATAGTTTTTCACAAAACGAATACATTATGGGTCCCTGTCTGAATGCATAATGTCATATGTGCAGATACCAGAGCCATTTCCTTTTCCTTTTTTTATTTAACTGTTGTAAGAACTGGTATTTTTTGTTGTTTTTTTAAATTTTTGAATATTATTCAATTTTCACTTCTATTAATGATTTTTTTGTCACAAATACTGCACAAATATCAATAACATTATTTGTAGTTGAAAAAGTTAATAAATGCATTAATAATAATAATAATTGCAATATATTTTCCCAATTTTCAGTAAAATGACAAAAATCCTATTTCAACCCCTCCCCCCTAATAGCTCCCTAACGGTTAAAAATTGAACCTATGTTTAAATGAACTTCTTTTGTCAAGTTGTGACTTAAAATCCGCCCTTAAAATAATGCCAAGCCATTTACATACATACAGGGTCCCGAAATGATGCGGGGCCGGAAGATATTTCTAAAAATATGAGAGTTACATTTGTTTGGATGCAAGTTGTAGGTACTAAAATGATGCACATTAATGAAATGTCTTCATTGTACAGGTTTGCTCACAAAAGCGTGACGAACCAAACCTACTCTTTTTTTTAAATAGAATGCCCTATATTTAAGTATAATAAAAAGTTGTATGGGCATTCTCAACCAGGGGTAGGTGTACGTCTAAGGGTACAAGGATGGTTCGAAAGGGTACGCCTGGTTGTTTATACAAAATGGTGGACTCCATTTGTTTTGTTTAAAAAAAATATATATTATAGAGCCCTTTTTCTGCAATGCGAAGCAATTTTGTCTTATCCACAAAAGAAGAAATGCAACTCATCGATATTTCTTGTGATATGACGTACATAGAAAAACTGGAACCTTTCCAAATATAGCCGATAAAGCAGTGAGAAGGCTTTTGTCATTTCTAATTAAGTAGGGATTTATGCGAGTGTACATAAACCGTAATCCTTGACACTTCAGTGGTTATTGAGTGCCAGTTTACTTCGTGAGAACCAAATTATGAAAAAATCGCTAATAACTTGACAAGTGTCTAATTAAATTTAGAAATATGATATATATCTATTTTCTAATTTGATTTACCAAAAAATATTACATGGTATTAATTTCCTAAATTGTTATGTTTGAGGAACTTATAGATTTATCTATTTTATGGATATTTTTCTATTGTGTTTTTTCTTTGTTTAAATACGAGTATTTTACTATTTTTGTGATTTAAATTACTAAAAATATAAATAGTATAGGCATTCTTTGTATTTTTCTTGTCATTTTTGTAAGATACTCCCTCAATCATTAATGAAGATGTTTTATTTTGTAATAATAAAGCTTACATATGCTAATATTATGCATGAAATAGACTTCGGGGGTACTTCAGAAACAGCTAACATGCTATGGGACGCGTCAAGAAAAAGGGTTGAGAACCGATGTTCTAAAGTTAACGGTTTTGGAGATATTAATAACAATTTTATTCAAAAAAGACTCAACGTTATCTAAAAATGACGTTTTTTTTGTGAATTACTTTACGAGTGAGAAACAGTGCTTTTGATCGTTAATGCTACATAGAGTGCTCAAAATTTTTAAATTTAATAATTCCGGATTCTTACCTCTGTATTTTTAAAACCCCTTCTAATGAGATTTCTTCTGATTTTTTTATATTACTGAATTCTACAGTTCAGTCTATTATATGCGAGTTAAAACATAAAAAAACAATTTTAGCCTCTCTTAGGTTGCTTTTTTAAAAAGCATAATAAATAAACACCTTTAAAATGGCAATTTCAACACTTGAACACAAAAAACAACTAGGTTTGAAAAGAAAGATTTAACCATTATTGACTCAAGAGATAAGAATCACAAAAGAAAGAGAAATACATAAGTAAACTCCCTCCAGTATCAAATAAAATTAGATTAAAAACCAAACGAATTCTCAAAAATTCTATACCTAATTATATGAAATTTCTCAATGTTGCTGAATACGATTGAACCTAGAAAGAATCTAAATTAGCAGTTTTGCTTTTAACTATTAAAGGGTTGCATTCGAAATAAAATCCTACTACTAATTAAGAAAAAGGTATATAGTAAGAGTCAAGTTAATTTTAGACATTATTACAAAATCAGTGCAACCCGGAGAGATTATTACAAAACCCGGAGCCCGGAGACAGTGTAGAAACCCTGAGACTCCGGGTGAAACCCTGAGAGGTGGTCACCCTACTTACGAGTGGGGGGTGGACGATATTAAAATTTATATATCGATATTCGATATAAAAATTATATCGATATTTGTCGATATATCGATATTTGTCAATACATCGATAGATATACTAAAAATATCGAGATATGGATGATCATCGAATCGATAAATACCAATATTACATATATCGATATCCGATATTTCCATATACTTATTTATATATGGATATGGAAATAATATCGATGTAACGATATATCGTCATCCCTACTTACGAGTCATTTAATTATTTTGCAGTTAACTCTCCCTAAGTCTGCGATCCTGATTTTTTCTCCACTTAATTTTTACTTCCCTCGTCAGAAAGACGAAGGAAATACTGTAATCACGAAAAAATCACCTTCCGAGATTTCTTCAGATCTTCACGTTTCAGGGCTCCTAGATGACGAAAAACAGGTTTTCTCAATTCTATCTGTCTGTCTGTCTGTCAGTCTGACAAATATTGTAATGAATGCCTTGATTTGTAAAGGTTATTTTAAATTAGAAAATTAATTATTAGGGCAAATCACCACACAATTCTCAGGTTATTTTATCTTGTGCTAACTATGCCTGTTAGTAATTCAGGCAAATTAAAAATGAAATGCATCAATTAATGTTCAAAGAAAATTGTGAATTGCCCCTCTTTATATATTATTGAACTGCAATAATATCTACACTAGCTCTCGGCAAAATACAAAACTCCTCTCAGGTGAGTTCAGAAGTTTAGTATATTCATAAATTAGTAGTTCATATGCGTGATTTTAGTTCACACTATTTACAACCTCTTAAATTGATATTTAACACAGAAAGGTGTAAATGCAAACCAGCGATTATTTGAATAGTTTAACTCGTAAAATGAAGCAAGGAAACATCAGGTAAATTGATTTAATTATCGCGCTTGGCAACAAACCTCCACGAATTTGTTTATAGGTGTGACATAGATAGACGCCAACAATCACTTGTTTCTGGTGGCTTGGAAAATTCTTAAAAATTCTCAGATTCTGACGACGCTTTGCTGATTATAAAAGTTACTGCGTCGCTGCACTCTTGGAAATGCGATAGGCCTCTTCAGCAAGGTCTATTCTTGTAGTTAAATAGCTTTCCCAGGTCCTGACACTCAAATTACAGATAAATCCTACCTCTAAAAATTCTCGTCGAACTTGCTTCAATGCTGGTGCAGGTGACGCCGTTGGAATAATTCGCTTGCTGTAGCTTCCTTGGCCGCAAATCTCACTCAGGATGCTCTTGCAGACCCCGCTGATGCGCTGGAATGATGACCTCTGGGTTCCTCGGCTTAAATGGGTAGTAGTCGAACTTCGGAAACTCCAGGTGTTCGGTGCCGATGTCCATTCGGAGACGAATTGGAAAATTTACAAAATGTTTGTTGCGCGACTTGCTGCCAACGTTCCCACAGGTGCGCAGTCACTTGGAAATTAAAACTGTATACTTTTAATTGGGTAAAAATATTTTTTATTTATTTAAAACATAGACTTTCTGGAGCACAATTTTGGCCTAACAATCTTCTAATTTATTTCAATTGTTCTCTCTTCTTATTCAACAAAACAGAATCACGTTGCTACGATACCGTGATCTGCTTATGTTAAATGGAATTTAGTTTTGATAAGAAATACACATAATCGGAGTAAAGTTTGATTACATGATTCTTAATATTAACATTTTCTTAAATCTAAAAATTGTCTTTATTGCTTATAGTTAACATTGTTCTTTTTCGTTACACGCACATATGTTTTAAAATCACTGCTCTGCTTTTGCACTTTGTTTTTATTAATGCACTGGTATTCGAGTTCACCATTTTTACACGTTACTTGATTTTCTTCTCTTCCGTTGCTTAATTCTGGACTGCTCTTTGCAATTTCTATTTTATCCTTATCTTGCTTTCATCTACCTTTTAGATTGCTTGTCTTTCCACCGGTCTGTGCTTTTATTAATAACTACGCTCATTTAGTATGCACATAACAAACCTTTTGTGTCAATTAATTTCGTTTGGTCTGGCTTTAAATATGCACAAACCTATCACTTTAATTATATTACTTTATTCAAAATTCAAATTCAAACCCTCTGAAATATGATTTGCTTATGCGTGCCTTTATCCGTCTAATGACTGCTTCTTGCATCTCATTATCAATGCATTTAATACTTGTATTACTGTAATTCCAATTACATAAAATATCTTAACTCTGTGCTTTATTGACTAGGTTAACCATTTCGCACTGCAAACAGAGCCAAATTGTAGGCTTAAAACCATTTCAATATATACAGAATGAGCATCTTAAACAATCAAAATTTTGTTTATTTTTGCGTTAATTTTGAAATAGCAGGAAGTAATAATTTTCATATAGGTCAGACTTTACACTTGCCGAAAATAGGACTCAACAGATACAGGATAATGTCACAAACGAGTTGAAACGTTTCAACAATAAGACAGTGCTGTTCAAGAGACGCGCGCGCCGCACTCGTTCCAATGTCTCGATGGTGCAGTCGAAAAGTCGACATGGTTACGATCTGCTTCGCAGATGCGGCGGAGTTCAAATCCCTTGAGCGGGCTACATTTTTACTACCCTCGTCTGAAAGACGAAGGAAGTATTATAATCACGAAAAAATCACCTTCCGAGATTTCTTCAGATCATCACGTTTTAGGGTCCCTATATGACGAAAAAAAGGTTTTCTCAATTCCATCTGTCTGTCTGCCTGTTGGCGGTATAACTCAAAAAATATTTGTCGGAGGGAGAAATATGTTGCATACACATTATATATATTCCTAGAATGAAACCGGGAAAATGTCAGACAAATATATACAGGGTGAGCACCTTAAAAATATAAAATTTTATTTATTTTTCATTCAACTTAGTAATAGATACAAGTAATAATTTGTAGATAGTGTTGGCTTTATACTTACCAAAAATGGGAGCCAAAGATGCAACATACATTTTTTACAATACAAAAACGAGGCACAAATTAGCGCGTTATTAAATATAGCTGCGATGTAGAAATTCTAGAGGTCGGTCCTCCGTGGCGCAGGTAGAAATTGCCTAGTCACTGGCGATATCCTACTAAACGTTGGGGCTGCACACGTGGTCCGCCTGCTATTCGAATTCCACCACCGGTAAGGTCTTTTTTATTTGAACATTTATTTAATTTAATAGAAACATGAAGATATTTTTACTCCTAACTTAATTTGATTTTTAAAATTATTTAGTGTCACAATGTCAACGAGGGAAGTTCTGGGTAAAGCCCTTTTACAGATATTTTTATTAAAGCATCACTCTTTAAGGATAATATTCTAAGACAAGACTGGGCAGTTAAATCTATGAAAATACATTTAACTTACTTACTTTAAGTCAAACGCAATTAGAACAATCGCTAACGGTTAATATTTGACAATAAACACGTACAAGCTACTATGATTTTATTTCAATAGTGTTGCATATGTGAGGTAGTAATTTCAAGTCGAAAAGAAGCTGATTGGGAAGAGTAAATACCGTCGATGTCTTAGAAAGGTAGGTTCATGACACTTAGAGTACTATAGCAACGAAAACGCCTGGATAATTATTATAACGATATACTTTTAAATTGGTGGTTGTTGAAACTAGACAACAAATTTGCTGCAGAAACGAGACAAAAGTGAATGTTTCTAGATAACATTCAAACTCGCTTAAAATTTACTAAGTTAGAGTATTTTCACTTCATATAACTGCTAAGCTAACGGAAATGGGCATTATATACAATTTGACTGTTTGCTATACAAAACACATACTACTGAAGATTATTGAGTAGTTTGAAGATAAATAGTCTATTTCATAATCATCTTTATTCAACTGTGTACAAAGTTTGACAAAGGTGTGGTACAATGCATCTACAGAATTAATTGTTTCAAAAAGAACAGCTTTAGCCTTGACTGCGAATGGTAGGAAGGCGACCTTATTCCGTTGGAAGACAACTAGAAAAGAAAGAGATATAATTTTGTGGGATTAGCTATCAAACGCGTCTGGGCACTTCTTCGAATGTCCACAACGTTAAAAGCCAAATAAAGAGGGAGCCTACGCCGAACGACGTTCTTTATTCTAATTGGTAGATTTGTGTTGTGGTCCTTTACAAATTATTTTTTCTCTTTAAATGATAACTACACTCCAATATTCAATACATTGGCACAAATTATTTGTCTCTACGATCGTGTGAAAATGACAACTTTTGAAAAGTTTCTAGTGTCAAAAGTGATGTTTATAGCACTCCTAAGCGAGTAAATTACGTCGTTTTCGCACGTTGCCGTTGGTGACGTGCTCTAATACTATATAAAACACGCATTGCCGTAAATTTGAATGTCAACATAACCTAGAAAATCCAATACAATGTGACAGAAAGATTTGCGCCGAATTTAGTTTTTATATTTCTGTTACGATAGTAAAAATAATAGCGTATGATACACATTAAAGCGTTAGCGACGTTTAAAGCACGCCGCTTCGCGTCGTTTTCTTAAACTCGTCGCACGTGCTTTAAAGGTTTACTTATATACTAGTATCATAGTTTACTATTAGAGAATTTTAGTTCGTGGTATCACAAAGGTAAATTCGTAACCAAATTAACAACATTAACATTCAGTCAAATAAATAAAACAATCTATAAGTAAACAAATTTCAGAGTTCATAAACCACTTCGTGTTTTTACCCTAAAATCTTATAACAGCAACATGAAAAATTAAGAAAATAAAAAAGTTACACCTCTTTACTTCATATAACAGTTATTTACCTAATTAGTTATTAAAAGTGCGATATTGTTTGATGAGTCGTATTGTTTGCCATAACGAGCGTTAGTGAATATTCCAAATTACGCGAGGTTTTCCTAGGTTTGATAAAAAGAGGTTATTTAAACATTAAAGCTATGATATGATAATATTTAATAATTGTATCTAATATCAATTATTACTCTTATTTCGCTCTTTCACATGTCAATTGGATATAATATTTTTTTCTGAAATTGTTCGTATTTTGTCCATTACTGAAAATGTTTGGACCAGGAAAGTAAATTTGCCTTATTCAATACAGTAAAAGCCAGACCACTATTATAATACATTTTTGACAAGAAAATAACATCAAGTAATATAATGCCATTTTCAATTTTTCACTAAAAAGTAACCTAAAATATAACATAATTTTATGTAATTTTCCAACAGAAATCGAATTATTAATAATAACATGATTATTTCCTTCATACCCATAATAATGCGTAATCACTATGGTTTCTGTCAGTTTAATAATGACAAAAATTCAAACGTCAAAATTTAACCGCGGTTAAATATGTGTCAAAATTTAATGGCTTGAGCATATTTTTAACATGATTATTAAAGGTGCTTCACCAACTGAATTTTATCTATTTAATCAGGAAATAATCACGCCGAACATCTCGCGTGCATGTAAACTAGCCTGAATAAATTTTGACGATTTTCTGTCAAAATGTTTGGCTCTGAAGAAATATTTCTCGTAAATTTTCCGTCCCAAAATCCCTCGTGCTATACACTCGGGATTCTCGTTGAGTAGCAAATTTACTTAACATATTTCTTAGCAAAACATTCTGACAGAAAACGTCAAAATTTAATCGGCTATTTTAATGCACTTGGGATATTACTGTTGAATATTCACAATGGAAATAACAGAAACATGACCTATTTGAATTTACTTAATTTTTATTGTCACCATTGACACCAAAATTTACCAAATTTTCTTATTTTACTGTCTTCAGAACACTTAATATATGTCTGAACCACATCATCAAAACGTTTTTATAATGTTACGCAGCTTGGGTATGATTTTTATGTATAATATTTCAACTTCATCATAATACAAGCCACTGAATATGCCAAATTGCAGTTATATTTTTATGCTAATGGTGATTGTATCTGAACAGGAACGCGGTTAATTAAACAGTGTAATCTGGAAATATTATGCGTGTTGCTTGCCATTTAAATTGTAATTAAACTACTGCGTTGACATCTAAAGGGTTAATTAGAATTTTTTAAGAGCCGACAGCCACAAATTAATTAATTTCAGTTTGGTGTAGAGTTCGGCTAACTCTATTAGTCAATTATAATTTGAGTGCGGCAGGTTTGCTACCAGGATTTTTAGTAACAGTCACAAGTTATGAGGTTGGCTGTTGTAATATTCATAATTTACATCAGTGAGTATGATGCCGGCGTAATTTCTAATGTTTTTTTGTTTGCTTGTTTGTTAGAATGTTCCCAAATATCAAATAATGAAAATGCAAAACTACAAATTTTACATTGTAGTAAAACGTGTTGAGTAGTTGAGTACAGATACAAATATTTCAAAATTGGATTTGCATCACTTGGATTAAGATAAAACGTAATACAAAAGCGTCGTTTAATAATCCATGTTGAAGTTACCTAATAATAGTAACTATTTAATATAAGAAGGTTTATGATTACTATTTTTTAGTAATAAGTATACTTTTTAATGACAAGAAATTTAGTTTTTCAAATTGTTTAATTCGTCTGCTGTGTCGTTTTATAATTGTTATAACAACCAGCCAAAAACTGAATAAAATATATAAAGTGCTCGAATTTTAAATTCAAATTAGGTAACATTTACTTAACATTTAAAAGAAGAAGAATTGAATTAAAAAAACAATACTGTTTATAAATATTATTTTGAGTTGACTATTTCCTGCATCTTCTATTATCCAATCTAATGCCACTATTTTTCAAAATTAAACCAATCACGTACTTCTATATTGCCAAAAAATTAAAAAGTTTCTCTTGGGATTGTATCACTTTATTTTTGTCATTTATATCCATGGCAACCACCAAACATGTTGTTTCAATCAAGGCGGTAGTTCAAACACGTTATTTAAACTGTCATTGTGTGTCAGTATAAATGTCATGTTCATTGCGTACCGATACAAAATTTACCGATATTTAGGAACTAGTTCAGAAAATGTATTTCGGGGTCATGATTTTGCTCGGAAAGTGTTTTACCCAAGATATGTGGTTTTTTGACAAAGTCCTTCGTCGTTGGCTTAAACACATAAATCTAGTAAAGGTCTAATTAAAGCCAACATTACTGATATATCTACATCAATTCAACTGTTGATTGCATTTTCATTTGTACTTATGTATTGTGTATCGCGTTTAGACATTATGTCGATATAGTGGGTAAGTCTGTGGAGTCTTGGATGTCCAGTATTATATGTGTACTCGTATTATATTTCACATTATTCTTTCACTTGAGCTGGTTGTATTTATGTAACATGTGAGCAAATGAAAATGAAATCAAGCTTGGCTTTGAAATATTTGTTGTATGAATAATATGTTGGTGGCACTGTAAGTCTATGTCAAATTCGAGGTTAGCAGGTTAGGTTTTACGTCAGTCTGTGTCAAAACTAACTAAATAATACAGGTTTTTTCATACTTTATTATATTCACAGTCTAGTAATTACATAAAGAATGTATTCTTTAATTTAAAATACGGAATTAAATATATTGGTGGCATATAACGCTCTTTTCTGTTAAACATTGCTAAACGATTAGATAACCTGTATTATTAAAAAATTAATACTAACATTAATACTTCTTCCCGGAGCCGGACATTTGGGCGCGGCCGTTTGGGCGCGGCCGTTCGGGCGCGGCCGTTTGGGCGCGAAGACACTTGGGCGCAGAGCCACTTGGGCGCGAGACATTTGGGCGCGAGGAAATTAATTAACGTATGTTAGTATTAGCTAGCTTTACTATTCATAGGTCTGAAAATTTATTTTAAATAAGGAAAATTACCTAAAGCACGTTCAAGGAGGTGGCGGGCGGCAAAAATTTAGTATAGAAATATTAATTGTCAAAAATTAGAATATTATTAAAACAAGTTAAAAATTTTAACTTTCCGGTAAATACTAGCAAATCTTTTGCGGAGATTTATTACATTAAAATATTAAGTAACAAAGAATAAATGAATAGAGATTGGGTACAAACAGAGCTATTGATGAACCATCCAACCATTTGGAGATTCGTCGACAGCCTGAAAACTATTCAACGAAGGAGAGATATTGCTTATGAACAGTTACTTGCGGGAAATGAGCCCACTGAAAAAAAAACAAAAATTTATCCAGGCTGATAGAAAATAAAAAATTTGGTTAAAGATTATAATAATCAATATAATCATGTAGACGGCGTAAACAATAGGGACATTCTAGAATTTTTAAGAGGCATTTCGTACAATTATGAAATAAATGCATGGATGCTTCTTGTTTATATTTTAAAAAAATTTATATATTTACTTTAAGAATAATATGTATTATAATGGTAAAAATGTCAAAAATAAATTTTGATTATTAAAATTAATCTTTTTATATGATTATTTATTATTATTCTTATTTCTGCTTTTATCTTCAGTTAGTCGGTTCATGAAAATAATTGATTACTTTAAAATTTAAGGTTTATTGTTAAGTATTATTATTATTAACAAAACTCGAAGTCGACTAGTTTCGGTCAAAACAGAACACATATTAGAATCATATTAAACATTAGAACCATCAATCGATTAAATATAGCACAGCATTATTCATTTACCAGCACAATAAATGAATTTTTATTTAAAATTATTTTCAACACCTATATATAATCTATTTCCATCTTTATTTCAATTCAGAATTATTATTTCATATCTAACATAGGTACTGCCTTTTTTATGTATTCAGAATTATTTCAAAACTAATCTAATATTCTACCTTCTTTATTTTTATTCGGATTTATTTCAAAATTTATCTATTATATGTACATACTACCACCTTATTTAAAATTAATCTCATAACGGTTTCAATAAATAATTGGATTATTCTTTTAATATTGTTTGATTAATTACATTAACTTCTCAGGATAAATAATGATTTAATAAATGTTTGTTTATTTATGCCAAATTGAAATTATTCACACTTAATGTGTTCCTGAATCCCAATGTTGACCCTTTCTCGAGCCCAAGTGTTTCGCGCCCAAGTGTCTCGCGCCCAAGTGTCTCGCGCCCAAGTGTCCCAAGCCCAATCGGCCGCGCCCAGACGGCCGCGCCCAAACGGCCGCGCCCAAATGTCCTAGACCGTACTTCTTCCTTGGTACTGTCAACTAGAAAAATAAACATTAAAGATATAAACGCTATAGTTTTTATGTAAGATTTCGGTTCGCTCTAAACTGTTCAACAATTATTATATCTATGACTGCGAAACTACCAATAAAGGTTAACTAAGATGAGAAATTCTCCAAAAGGGCTTCCGGACATTGTTGAAAAATTGAAGTTAGGCCAATATACAAGAAGGGCAACGAAAACTAAATACTTAGTAGCCCGCTTTGTCACTTTTATAAGGTTCTTATGAAAATGATCATTAAAGGATTAATAAACAACGCAAATCGTTGAATATCCTTATAGGCAAAGCAATTGGGTGATCTATATTAAATGCATTAGATAGCCTTAGAATCGATTTCAAATACTCAAACTAATCAAATGTAGCTGTGACAACTTCACATCATCCATTATGTTGTAAAAACTCAAGAACAACATTAAAATAAAAGGGATATTTATTGAATCAAACAGACACGGTGAACACTGAAAAAAAACATCAATTATTGATCTTGTATTGGGTGAAGATTTGAAATTGGGAAAGAAGATATCGAGCAAGTAACAAATTATAAATACCTAGGAGAAAACATATTAGATAGACAATAAAACAAGCGAAATTCAAAAAACTTTTAGAACGGGTAGCTTTTGAAAACATATTATGCCTAAAGCAAGTTTTCGATCAGTGTATTTCACATGTTATGATTTATAGGGCTAAAACCATGAGTCAACTAGTAAAAAATAAACTCGACTCAAAGTAATTCGAAAGGCTATAGAACAAATAAAACACCAAAATTTATTTTGAGCTTCTAATTTTATCTGAGGAAAGTATAAAACACAGTAGTAAACCCTATAGGTGCTTGAATACATTGTACAGAAAATGTTTTAATAAGCAATTTCTCTTTCTAATTGCAAAAAACTAATTAAATAAACCAAGTTCGACTGAGTTTTCTTCCACGATGAACAAAACTAAAGTAAGCCAGTTTCCGTAGTTTTAGATGAAAACATTGTAGTTACCTATAGCTTATGAAGGCTACTTTGGGTATTACCATAACTGCTATCAATAAAATTATTTTATCTACTCCAGTAGGATAAGTAACGCATTACGCCACTCATTTGACACTATTTCAGTTAGGTAATGAAGCTCATTACACCACTCAGTTATGTAATCGTTTCATTACGCAACTGAGTTGTGTAATGACTTCATTACGTAACTGAAATAGTGTCAAATGAATGACATAATGACATTTGCCTACTAAAATATTTTTCAAAATGACAGATCTGACATTTCTCTTAATGCACTTTTCTCAATTTTAGGCAGTCGTAGATACAATTTTGTACAATACATGTGTGATAATGCATCATTAATATACTTGTGTGCTTACATAACTCGTGCTACGCACTCATTTGTAACTTACACACACGTATATTAATGATGCTGTTATCCCACTTGTATAGTAAATAATTATTAAATAACTATCTGAAAGTTAGGGAGGTTGGTTGCTGAATACCACATAATTTAACCGATTCTCAAGTGCAAGAATCCATTAAAGAAGTACGTACAAAATAGGAAAATTCTAAAGCAGTGTATGATATTGTGATAGGCGACGAATTGTGGATTTATGCCTTTGAAGCACACACTAAACGAGTCTTTTCAACAGCCTACATTTCTCTCGAAGAAAGGCGAGTCCAACCGTTGGCAAAAAACAATATATTTTCATTGTTCTCAAAATTTGAAAATGTTCCCAATATTGCGTTAGAAAATAGCTAAACAACAACTAGTAATTGGTATACAACAATTTTTTTGGCCTGGAAGGAAACTACTTTTGCATTACGACAATGCGCCCCCACCTACTTCTGCTTTAGCAATTGTTTTTGCTAGAGGCGCAAATATGCTTAAGAAAAACTGTCTTAAAAAACTAGTTTCTTTTTGTTATGTGTAGCAACTATCGGTGCTACCTTCGTACAAATCAAAACAACGTATAGTGTGCTCAAAAGTCTTTGGATCGCGGTTGTAATGGAATTTAAAAACAATCTATCTAATTGATTTTCTCTATTATTTATATTGAAATTTACTTGATATCTCTCAAAGTGAGCAGATTATAATTAAAAATGTTTCAAAAAGAACATAGAGATGTTATCATTAAACATATTACTGTAATGGAAATCATGGTTATCAAAACGTTTTCTTTTTTAACAATTTACTTGTATTACAATTTTGACAGATGTCAATGACATAAAATGATATAAGTAAATAATTTCGAGGATGACTTTTAAATTCAAGGGTTTTTGAGCATGCAATAGAAAGACAACCAGGCTTATCCATATCACACACAATAAAAAACATGGTTCTGCAAAGCAAGCTTCAAAAATACGTTTCAGGTGCTGTAGGAAATTAAAAAAAAAACTTTATCTTTACCAAGATATTGGAGAGGGGGATTAGATTTTGTCATTTTAATGAAAGCTAGGAAAGGATACCTATTAATGACGAAAATTTGTAAATGAGGAGCACAGTGAATAAATTTTTCAATCGGTTCTCCTCTTAAAATTCGAGATTGAATGTATGAGCAGCACGGTAAGACCTGCTGATAACACTGGCATATTATTATTGTTATATAGTTTTTCGGCTTGTGAGCACACAGCACACATTGATAGTGCTTCTAACTGAAAGCCACCTTTACAATTATTGTTGAAGACGGTGTGTATCTGATTGCGGGGTTACCTGTGTTGCCCTTCGCGCACGGTACCCGTGGTTTTCGACACCCAAAGGTGAAAGAGGCTTATGATAATATTCCTCTACGATTCCTTAGGTCATAGTGTATTCCAGGACATTTTGCATATTTTTTATATCCTTTATCTAATGGACGTGTGTGTCCGGGACGCTGGTCTGTCCGGGACGCTGTTTTGTCTGTCTGGGACGCTGTTTCAGCAGCCAAACCGTAAGAGATAGAGAAAAAAGTTATTAAAGTTATATGTTTGGAATGGTCATGTCAGTTAATTATAATCCTAACTTTTTAGGTTAGATTCTAGGCAAATTTTATCAAGGCGAATGCGACTGGTAGTTTGCTACCAACAATGACGTCATATACGTACGTGTGGTGAATACGCGTTCTCTTTGCAAAACGGTCTTTTTTGTTTTATTAAATGTGACATTTGTCTCACTGGACTGCTAGTCCTTTATCTAATAGACTTGTCTGTCCGGGACGCTCTTTTGTCTGTCTGGGACGCTGTCTCAGCAGCCAAACCGTAAGAGATAGAGAAAAAGGTTATTAAAGTTGTGTTTGGAATGGTCATGTTAGGTCAGGAACCGAATTTCAGTCACGTGACATTTCCGGTTTTCGAGAAATCACAAAAAAGACCGTTTTTCAAATAGAACGCGTATTAAATAAAAACTGTTTCAGCAGCCAAACAGAGATGCGACCCTCTGCGCCTTAAAACCTCGATCGGTTAGGCAACCACTTTGACACCTTCCAGGTCTGGGTACAGTTTTTATTTAATACGCGTTCTATTTGAAAAACGGTCTTTTTTGTTTTTTTAAATGAGACATTTGTCTCACTGGACTGCTAGTTATTAAATAATATTGGTCCACCATATTTGAATATTTCGGGGCATATTTCATTGCTCCCGGCTCTTCTTGCTGTCTTCGGGCTTTTTATGGCTACTGTTATTTCTTCCTCATTTATTTCACTTCTTCCTCTCCTGTTTCTAACTCCCCCGTTCAGGTCTCTTCTTGATATCTTCTTGTTCTTTTAGCGTTTTGTTTATTGTGCTTCTGTCTTTTGCGTTTTCTGCTTCACATCCTCTCTAGTGTTACGCTCAATTGTCCTTTATTATTTTGGAATTAACGTCAATTCGGTATTTTCCTATAGACTGCAAGTTTTACTTCATTTCGAATTGGAACATATCTGCACATGTTTGTCTGCTTTTGATTTTAGGTATCTCTAACAGGCTTACTTATTCCTTTTTGTCTTTTGTTTAGTAGTATAATTTCATTATGTGTTTTAATATATTTTGTTTACATTTATGTACCATATACTTCTTCTGCTGATTGTAATATTGTTTGTTTTAATGTCTTCCATTTTTCATTTCAATTTATTCTTTCACTTTTTACTTCTTTTTACTAGTAAGGTAGTATTGGATGCACCCCAAAAATCGAGTTTTCAACGAATCTTCACGTTTTTAGAGTCCCCTGAACCCAAAAAACATGTTTTTGTTCATTGGTCTGTCTGTGTGTGTGTCTGTCTGTGTATTTGTGAACAGAATATCTCAAAAACGCAAAGAAGTATGGTGTTGAAACTTCATATATAAGTTTGGTGTACTATATAGATGAAGAAAATTGCATAACCGGAAGTAGGTGTTTACTTTTGTGATTTTTCAGTTTTTTTCGATTATTTGAACAACGGCTCTAACCATTTTTTTCAAACTTTACTTTTGTATTACAGTTTTAATGTGTATTTAAGTGAGATAGGGTGATTTTCCAGTTGAATACTTCTAATATGTGTTTCTTGTGTTTTTTTTAATTTTGTTTATTAACTTCTATTTTAAATAGAACACCCGGTATATTATTACATTTTTGAATTCAGCTTAAAATTTTAGAGAACATTTGTCACTTCCACTAACGCTCAATTTTGTGCAGTTTTTGTAGAATTGGTAATTTTTGAGAAATGCTTAAAAATTAAAAATATAATTTTTGGCTAATTATAAGATCACTGTAAAAGAGAGTTGTGTGAGTGTATCACACCAGAATTTTATATTTATATCGTCAAGAGCCACGAGCTGTTTTTCTAGTTTTCCGTTAAGGTTATTTGCATACTTTCCTCGTTTCTTCTCTGTTGTTTCTTTATATGATTTCTGTTTTTGTGGTTTTTTTGTCGTTTCGCCTGAAACCAGTGTGTGATGGCTGAATTTTATTTCTTCTATGTGTGATATGATTATTGGGATCATATGAACACTTTTAGCTTGAGTTTCTTCTGCTTAAAATGTTAATTTGTGGATATGTTTGTGCTTGTAGTACGTGTTGCACTTGGGTCAGAATCTAAAACTGGTCCATTCTCTTTCTATTTTCATTTATTACTTCTTTTAAATTTTACAAACACTATATGATATCCTCCCTAGGTTTCACAATATGATGTAGATATTTTTAAGTGATTGGGGTGTCCCAAATTCGTGGATGACCATTGGGATCTTGGAAACCGTAAGAGATACGAAAAAGTTTCAATTATAGCAAAGTTGAGCATTTTAGAGCTTATTAAAATGCCGTTTTGAAATTCTGAAAATTCCAAGTATTTCCGAAGATATTCGACAAAAACCGAAATTTTAAAAATTTGTTTTTTCTTGCTCCTGACTTTATTTAAAGAGATAATGCGAAACCAATTTAACATGTCCATGGCCACTTTTCCTGCACTACACGCCTTTCAGATTTTATATTCGAGGTTTCGTCTTCCAGTTATCATCACCAACTTAATTTTTCTAAATACGAACCTGGATTTTTTATTTAAATTTTTGAAAAAATGCGTAATTTCAAGAAGGGGCATCTAATCATATTTTATAATTTTTGAATATTTCGAGGCAAAAATTACGTCAAAATGCGCAGCTTTGCCATAATTTAAACTTGTTCGTATCTCTTACGGTTTCCAAGATCCCAATGGTCACCCACCAATTTGGGACACCCTGTACAGGGTTGGCAGATTTCGTATTTTTATTGGAAATCTCAATAATTATAGGAGATATGAAAAGATGAACGCTCCATCCTCGATCTCCCTTTTGGAGAAAAGCCTAATCGTCAAAACGAAACTGGAGTATTGTATTTTGTTTCGAGTTGAACAAGAGTTAGAGTTTTCGTTTTGTGCGTGTATTACGCTTATTTCCGAAACTAGAAAGCAAGCAATTTCTACATGCCTCAGACACTATTTCAATAAGAGCGCAGTGGCATAGTCATTTTTTCAAAAAAAGTTGGTATTTTCGAGTTATATCATAAAGTTGTTCTCTTTTTAGATGGAATTCATAGTTTGCTATGGCATCATAGAACAGAAATGTTTTCTCATTACAATGATATGTATAATAGTACTATAGATATAACATAACATACAGTGTTTGTTATAAATTTGGACACATGAAAAATTGTTTTATCATTCATTTATTACAAAATTTTGTTCCTTATAAAAGTTTATACATCTTCTCAAACTACATATTCACTTACCTAGATTTAAATATCCTCTTTCGTATTCGGGGAGGTTCGAAAATTTAAAAATGAAGTACCTTTTTTCAAAATTCATAAATATTATTTGTAACAGTTGTTTATAATTAAGAGAAGGTGTCAAATATGAAATCACAGCTACTTATTCCTGAAAACAATTTTGGCCAATTTTTCCTATTTTTTTAACAACTTCTGTAATATAGAAAATGGGTTATTATCGGATACCATAAATACGTATTGTGGAACTTGAGTTTCACTCACTTACCTTACTTACTTACCGTCATCGAAATTAGTACTAAAATATCTCATTTTTGAAAGTTCAAACGATCCTAATATCGACACGAATTCAAAATAATTATAATTTTTATATTAAATGTTATAACAAATATTTACAAATAATATTTTTGTGTATTTTGGAAAATAAGGGTACTTTATTCTTGAGCCATTTTCATATTTTCGAACCTCCCCCGTATACGAAAATCGATATTTAAATTTTGGCAAGTGCATTTTTAGTTTTAGAAGATGCAGATACAGAAAACATCTGATAAATGGATAATAAGACAATCTTTCACGTGTCCAGATTTATGACGGACACTGTGTAACATTATAACCAACATTTAAACGTGATTGATTCTTTCGATGAAACGGCCGGTATACCTATATTCTAAGTGACATAAGCATTCAACTAGAAAACAAAGAAATATTAAAAACTACATACCTTAAAAATTTTAAGTGTTTGCTAGAATGTAGTAAATATGAATAAATCGGCCCTATAGCACGGAAATGAGAAGAATAGCTATTTATGCAACAAGTGCTAAAAGTCGACGTTTATGCGCGAGACGTGAAAATTATGAAACGAAGCCGAAAGCATAAACGACTTTTAGCACGCGTTGCATACAATATTTTATCTACGACCTTAATTTTACCGTTATTATTCCATAAATATCGATTTAAGAAAGGTTCTCATCTGCGACACTTTTAATTTATGTCATAATGAACAGTAGGCTACGCCGCGCGGGCGATTGTTTGCGAAGCCAGTACTGTCAAAGTCAGTTACGAAATGTAATTATTGATACTCCACAAGGACTGTATTCATTACCTAACGCTTTAATTATTTCAAAAACGCTTTACCTGTAATGCAAGAAGCAACTAGAATAGCTTTACAACTTCACTTGCAGTTCGAAATTGTAGTTTTATAACCTCACTTCACTTTTAGCCTGTGTGCTAAAAGTAAACAGCTGATTTCTTTAAACACGGTAAACTATAAAACGTCACTTTTAGTGAAACAAGCTAGCGCTAAAAGGCCTACTTTTAGTAGTGGTCGTAGATAAAATTATTTTCTTCATGATGGCACAGCCAACTATAAGTTCCATATTAGAAAAAAAAACAACTTTATGGCATAACTAGTTATTCAAAACCTGTTTTAAGACTGACTACGCCATTGCATTCTCATCAAAAAAGTGCCTGAAAAACGTAGATATTACTTTTCTCTATTTTCATAAATAAGCGAAATATAGCCAAAAAAACGAAAAGTCGAACAATCGAACTTTTGTTTATAACTGGAAAATAAAAGACGACAACCAATTTTGGTTTACACCATTAAGCTTATCACGAAAGAAGAAATCGAGGATAGGGCGTCCATTTTTCCATATCTCTTATAGTTATCGCGATTCCCTATGAAAACATCGAAATGTGCCCACCCTGTACATAAAGCAATCAGGTAATGAAATGATGCCACATTTTCGAGTTAATATTAAAATAATTAATTATTTTCATATAAAGGATCTGACTACATTTTTTTAGTTTACGGAATATGGTTTGTAGCACGTTGTGTGATGACCTTTTGCTTTCGCATTGAAAACTTCAATTTCCGTGCACAGTAATAAAACGCAGTCCCTTCGCAGAACCGCCGCTAGGGTGTTAGCCGCCTGTGTGCCAAACAATTTTCGCCGCCCCTTCCCCCTCGTAAAGTAAAAAATAAAGAGCTTTGGAATTGATATTATTTTATCTAAATTTTAACTTTTTTGCAAAGAACGCACTTTCTAACAAACTTGTTTTAAAAATCAATTTTTGCTTTTGTAAAACTTAAAAAGTAAATGGGTGGTGTGAATAAAAAGTCTTAGTCGATCTACACGGCACACCGCACACGCAAAACCGGCAAAACTATCCGATCGGAAAGGGCTGTTATACTAAAATTAAAAATCATTACATGGCACGCGTAGAAATAAACAAACCCATAGCCCATAGCAAGTATTCTCTGGTAGGTACTTCTCGTGCTCTAAAAAGCCCAATTATTAGATTGGTCCACTGTAATGTTTTTCAAGGAACAAGGAACAGTCATAATATCAGTGCTTTGCCGACGCAGCGTCTGTCACCGACAGTGTTGCCAGACTGACCTTTGTAAATGTAATACGACTCAAGTGTTTCTTTGCTTGTTATGATATTTTTATGGGTTTTATTAAGGCCGGGATACAAGATACAGTACAAACTTCGTAAAGAAATACTTTCGGTTTATTTTCGTCTTAGAATATTAGAGATTTTCGTTTTTAAAGCTTGATGGGTTTATTTATTTGGAAGACTACACTTTACTATTGTTTTTGCATTAGGATCGGCGGCGGCCGCCCCTTTAAATCGGCCGCCTGCGTGTTTTGAACACAACGCACACATGGTAGCGGCGGCCCTGTCCCTTCGCATCAGCTCAGCGTCGGTTCTCACCATGCAGACGAAATGGCCGGTGTTAATTATCGGAGATCCGGCCTTTGGCGGATGCAGTGATTATACGGAAACGGGGGCCCCTCGGCCAGGGGTCAACCTGCCTCCGGCACCTTTTGCACTCTCCGTAATAAGTCCTTTTTAACAGCGCGCGAAACAACCCTCCGACTGCCGGTTTAACTTCTAATTAAATTAATCAACTCTAAATGTCGGCGCGAAGCCGCGCAAAAAGTTACGCGAGATAAACACGTGTGACCTTCGCGTCGTGATTGCAGGCTATTGTTTTCACCAAATTGTTGGAATAAGCTGGACGAATTCCTCAGCGGTCGCCGGGAGTATGTCTTCGTCTAACGAGTTTGCGGAGATGAACAATTTAGGGGATAATTGCGGTAAACGCCGCTGGTCAGTGACGAGGAATGTCGCTGTCGGTGCCGAAGTGACCGCGGCGAGCTCAAACGCGATCTTCTCGTGCCACCTGAATTTTATCTGTACGGCTGCAACGGCGGGCTGTGTTGGGAGTAAATGCTAACAAATTTTAGTTAATGGCTTTAAAATCAGTGCGATGAATTTGGGGCTAAACGAATAATGAAATTTCGCTTTCGGCTTTTGCTCTCGACAGAAATGATAAAATTACGTTGTTTTGGTGTTTAGCATTTTAAGTATTATCTTGTAGTTATCAATTTAGATGACGCATTTTATTTTGAATATTGTTTGTGGCACTGTAAATCTCTGTCATAGCCGAGGTTAGCAGGTTAGGTTTTGAGACAGTCTGTGTCAAAGCTGACGGAAAACCTAACCTGCTAACCTCGAATTTGACATAGACTTACAGTGTCACTAACAATATATTTCAGTATTGCCAAACGTAAAACGAATCGTCATTGCTATGCTGTAATTGTTGTTACGTATCATATATGAATGTTTCAATAATATGTACATTAACTTCGTATCTTTAAATAGGTGTCGAGGTGGTCACAATAGAGCGTTTTTACTTCCCTCGTTTAAAAGACGACGGAATTATTGTAATCGTAAAAAATCACCTTCGGAGGTTTCTTCAGATCTTCACGTTTCAGGATCACCAGACGACGAAGAACATGTTTTCTCAATATCATCTATCTGTATACGTTTTTTTTCCGTCTGTGTGTGCGTCTGTGCGTGTCTACGTCCATTCGGCAGTCCGTTTGTTAGCGGTATAGCTCAAAAACGATTTGTTGGAGGAAGAAGATATTTTGCATGCGGATTAGATGTCTACTTGGAACAAAATCGAATATACTTCCGGTCAAATATATTCACAGGGTCTATCGTTGCTTTAACGCAGGAGTCGATAAAACTATTAATTTGCACATAGCTCAGGTTTTTACTTTGATGACAATGGACCGAACATATACAGGGTGAACATCATCTAAAATGAGAAAAACAATTGCTGCAGACTGCAGCCAGTGTAACGGAAGGGAGGACCGATTGCTGCGCACTGCATTCAACGCAAGGAACAGAAATGTGCAACGATGGCAGCATGTCACATTACCGGATATAGCACTGTACAGTAATCGATGCGCGCCGTACTTGCGAGAAAAACTCCTTGTAAAGTTTTTTCAAGATTTTTTTGTTACCGAATAAAATAGTTATAAGTGAAATAGTCCGACCGCCAAATGGAAATTTTTGCTTAAGCCAAAAATGTATTAAGTTTTTTTGATTTCGTCACCTGTAGGCATTTCATTTTATAGTGAGATATGTAAATTGCCAGAAAATATACAAATATAAAGAGAATTGTGTTGATTTTAGGTTTCTGTTGTTTCAGATTTGGTTGTAGTAAAAATATTAAGTGAAAAATGGGAGACAAATGCTATTTTGAGTGGAAATTTGCTTGCACTTACAGTGACTGGTACTCAGCTCATACAAACTATTAAAGTTGACTAGAAAAAGATAGAAAACATACTGATAGATGGAAAGCAGAGTTTCCGTTTCCGAAGACAGATCGAAGAAGAAATTAGTCAAGACCGTTATTCTTCAAACTTGCGCGGCAAGAAATGATAGGTGGATTTCGAAAGTCCGAATTGGTTGGTAGTGTTAGCAATTTACATGCTGCAGATGTAAAATACCATTTTGACTGTCGCAACAGATTCATGGGCTCAAATGCATTTGAATTTGCAAAACGTAAGTGTGAAAAAAATGAAGTAACTGATATCTCATTTAAAGACTGATAAAAAGTTTTCACAGAATGTAAGAGCATTGCGAATGGTTGCTGAAGAAATACTAAGACGCGCCTTGCTTGAAAATACGGTAATTAGTTATGACGAACCTCTGTCCATACTTGATACATTATCTTCTAAAAGTAAGAGTAATAAACTGTGGGTTGATGTACTGATAAAACCAGTGTGTTTGATGATGCTGTATATAAGAGTAGACAGGAAAGGGTGACTCGGATTACATAGTTCAACAAATGATGCATTATTTCTTGGCTGCAGCACATTATCAACCATGCAAGGTATGGTTTGGCCTACCGTAGATCGATACAACAACTACCAAAAACTGTATGGGAACATTTTCTTCGTGGATCATGTGATGCGGCACAACCAAGGACTATGGAATGGTATATGGAGTGATATGTACATTGAAACTACATTTATGAGGTAAGGTCATAACCGAGGAGGAATCATTGGAATAACTCTACCACCAGAAACTTTACAAATTTGGGGTTTAAGTTAACACATATGTATTCAACTAGAGGAAGATACAGGTAAGCTATGTGAAGAAAATAAGGAGGAGATCATACAGGAGAAGCATAAAAAAGAAATGCTTTCTAGAATTGCAGCTGATGCTAAGAATCGAGAAGAAATCAGAAGCAATCTAAGACTTTTCATTGACACGATGGATCCCAGTGCACATCCGGATAATCTTATATGCATAGTTTCGGGGAGCGTATTGCCACCAAATTTTAATGTTTATGACACTATCTGTATTGGAGCACAACAAATGGAAACATTTGAAGACAACTGGCCAGCAACTTTCCATGTTACATTAGGTAAATTAGTTATAAACATGTCCACAATAAAGAAGCATGTAAATGTGGGCAGTGTTAAGGTATTTGATACAAGCCTCATTTACTTTCGAATTGTACTGCAGGCTACTTCATGAAAAGTGGATATCAAACGTGTTCTTTTACCTGTATTCACATCACTGTTCACAAATTCAAGTGGCATGAGAATATTTAACTCTAACTCTAATATGAAGAGACTTCTTCAAGTTACATCTTCATCCAGAAACAGAGCTAGCGAAGACAGAGTTCATTATTATTGATGGGTCAGCACTTTCGTGGTGTGTGCATTGGCCAGAAAAAGATAGGGTGGAAGATTACGTCAAAGAAGTTAAAACGGTTGTAAGCAAACATTAACAACTTGGAAATGTGCACCTTGTGTTTGATCGCTATAAGCAGTATAGCACCAAAGATTGAGTAGGGAGAGCCACAGGAGCCAGGAGAATTTATGAACACCTACAACACCATTGCTTTCTAGCAAGGTTCTTGCGAGTGCAACAGAAAACAAAAAGCAGTTAATAAATCTCATATGCTGCAGCATCGTCTATGATATCACATAGAATGCTGAGTATGCGTACACATACAAATTAGCCTTAACAGGTAATTGTCATATCAGATGACAGTGATTTTTTCTTGCTACTTCTGTACTATTATAATTTGAAGAAAATGTCTACTTCGGTTTTGTTGCAATCACCAGTCCATGGTCATTCAGTAATAGACATTACAGCATCAGCTATGAAACATAAAGACATAATACCTGACATTCTAGCAGCTCGTGCTATTAGCGGATGTGATACAACTGCTATCTGTTATGGCATTAGAAAGAGTAAAGTCATCAAAACATTAAAAAGTAGAAACTCCTTATCCATGGTAGGACAGCAGAATGCTAATTTTTCTGATGTTATACAACAAGCATCAACGTTCATAACTGCATGCTATCGTGAATCTTCGTGCAATTCAACTTCAAAGGCCCGTGTGAAACTATGGGCAAATAGAATTAGAAGTGGTAGGTCACAGTTGCCCTTTCTATGCTCGCTACCTCCAACAGATGCGGCTTTCGCAGCGAATGTGAAGCATGCTCACCTTCAAACGTGTATTTGGAAACTCTGAAATTTGATCCCCCATATTGGGATCCACTACTTTACAGCTTCAATAAGAATGAAAATTCAAGATGCTTAATGCCCATAACTTTGCCAGAGAACACAGAAGTTGCACCTCCTGACATTCTGGAACTGATTAAATGCTCTTGTAAGGTGTGGCTGCAAAAGTGCTGATTTGCCCTACACAATGTTTTGCTTATGCAGTACGAATGGCTGTTGTAATACTGCTGAAGTTGAAGAAGATAATGATGAAAACCAGGATGAAAATCAGGATGACAACCAGGATGACGACTATCATCTTGATGATTCCATTGAAGATTACTGTGTTTGGACAATTTTTCTATAATGTTTAAACTTTAAACTGATGTTTCTAAATTTGACTTTTGTTTAAATTTCTGATTTATTTCCTAAATAAAATATTTTTATATATTAAAAAAATAATTGGGCTTTTTAAGGAGTTTTTCAATTCCCATTGCCGATTTAAGCCTTTAATATTGAAATACTCATATTCAGATTTCACTAACTTTTTAATATTATTGAAAATGAAGTATATATTCAGTTGCCCAGAGCTGACAGTTTGTCATCAGAGAGATATGTGAAAAAGACTACCCGATGAAACAAATTACGTCAAGAAAAAAACTTAATACGATATTTTTGGGTTT
This sequence comes from Agriotes lineatus, assembly GCA_940337035.1. Taxonomy (NCBI): domain Eukaryota; kingdom Metazoa; phylum Arthropoda; class Insecta; order Coleoptera; family Elateridae; genus Agriotes; species Agriotes lineatus. The sequence continues at coordinate 86,547,640 of OW679197.1, read as the reverse complement.
TTCATTTGGCGCCCATATTAAAATACTAGTTTTGTATAAACTAAATTGAAAATATACAATACAAAACATGCAAGTAAAATTATTCAAATAAAAAAATATTAAAGGGCAAGTTACGTAAGGCATGCTTTTGTCGCATGCGACCAAGCTTAGAAAACGAGTCGCAAACAGACGAGTTTACCAGAAGACTAGTGCTACAACAGGCCTTATGAAATGAGTGTTTTATACCACATATTTTATCTACTTTGAATAAAAATAATCAAACACTTTTAATTTTGATATTTCATAAACGCAACTATCTCTTAGTTGTCTGAAACAAAAACGAAATGCAAGCACAGTGCTTTAATAGACTCTACTAAAGCATCGTTTTCAGTTTTTTGATAAACATATCTTTGTAGATTGCGAGAAGGCTTTTGAATACTATAAATCACCACAAAATGTTGGATGCCCTTGCTGAATATATCGTGTGTTTCAAAAAACTCATTTAGGAGAGGCATTGGAAAGAAACATAAAAAATCTAGTCATGTCTTAACTTAAGTCTGTAGGTGCATGTTTATGAAAATATTTGTCTCTGTCACAGGCAAAAGTTTACACTGCATTAAGTTTAATTGTATCAATAATACGAGTGCATTACTCATAACAATCAATAAAAATTGTTTTTATTAAGTGTTTTGTATATTTGTAGGAAAATAGTTCAAGATCAAGATGTAATTTAGTTCTCTCTGACTTAGGGTAGTTCATTTGCTTCAATGAGTATTATCAAGTTATGACAAACTTCAATTTGATCATGGCATGCTGCGAATGAGTTATTTTTTTGAAACACAAGATAAAATCGACCACCATAGGCACCGATATCGTAGGTTCAAGCAATATTCAGTCAGAGTACTTAGATATCTAATTGCACAAGTAAATGAAGCAAAATACTACTCCTTCATTGTAGATAAACTTATTAATGTTTCCATAAAATAATAAGTACTAATTTGTTTTCGATTTGTGTCCAATAGCTCTGATGTGGAAGTACTTTTTTTCAGTTAACTTTTGCCGTGGTCAATATTTTGACAGGGTTGCATATGTGTCTCGGCAACAGTAACTGGTATTCGAACTGATTTTTGCAGCGGTAGAATTTCGAGCTCCTGTAAGTGCATTTCCTACCACATGATCTAAATTTGGTTATTTAGGACAGTGAGATGTCAAAAATTCGAAATGTTGCCAGGGAAAAGTGTAACATTTGTAAAAAGTTCTTCAAAACGACTCTCAATATTTTAACAACTTTAAAATAAACAGGAAGGAAAAGACCAACGTTCATTCTATCCAACAAGATAGGCCGTTACCAATTATTGACTGTTATGGAGTTTATGAGAAAAAGTATATGGATCGGAAATAAACGAATCGAGAGCAAAGGCAGTGGCTTCTCCATAAAAATGAAACGTTTATTTTTTCCTATAATCTCAAGAGTCTTGTCAAAATATTTAGCAGCGTCTATAATACGAATAACACTACATTATTAGTTCGGAGAAGTGAATACTCGATTTAAAAAAAAAACAATTCGTCTATATGAACACCATAAACTTTATATTATAGATCCAAGCAAGGTCACAATGAAAAAATAAAATTAGCTAGCCACTTTATAAGACAAAATGAATTAGTTTTTATACATATTCTTGTTCATTTACAAATAGATCACATATCAAGCAGCTACTGTATTTAAACAAGTTCTTAGTTTGGTATGCTTGCTTCTTTGAAAAGCGCAATTGAAGCATTCAGACATCAATACTTGTTTTGCAATTTTGGAAAAACATTAAAAAACAAAACCACCTCTTTCCAAATGACTGAGTAGTAACTTGATTTTCAGTGGCTTATTCCAGGGGAACAACAAACTGTAAATAAAATATCTACGTATTTGTTTTGTATTAAAACCAATAAAAATTCAAAGGTTGTGGTGTTGTGGTGTTGTGGTACTATACGCCCCCCCCCCCCCTATTCCGTATTACATAAGCAATATGCACCCACAATGTTATATACAGGTCAGCGCCTATGTTGACCACATATATGTTGATGTAGTAAAAAATATATCTGGGAAAGCCAAAGCATGTGAGATTACAAGAAGGCACGGAGGAGTTCAGAATATACCGGAGAGTTCGTCAAGCCGATATTATTTCACCAAGACTGGCTACAACGATGCTGTTTCCAAAGTGTGAAACAGTCAACTTTGAAGTTGAGGTATAAATATAGACGACGAAAAGCTAAATCACCTAAAATTTGCGATGATATTGTATCGTATTAATAACAGATTGCATTGACGAAACCAAGCAAATGCTCCAACAGTTAAACATAGGATCACCCCCAATCGGATTGAAAAAACAAGACAACAAATTTCTAATGAGTGAAAATATTTGTGTAGATTGAGCAGTCATAGAACACGTTGACTCAAACGAATAACTGCGGCACGAGATCAAATTAGGAAGCAATAATCAAACATGCAAGATCTCGAGAAGAATAGGTTAATCTTGGACTGCCTTTGGTAAACTCAGATAGATCTTCAAATCTGATATTCTTTTATGCTTAAAGAGATATGTTTACGACCAATGTGTGCTACTTACGGTGCCGAAAGGTTAAAACTGACAAAGAACTCAGTAAATAAAATACGCGTTTTAGGAAGACGTATGGAGAGATCGATGTTGGGTGTCTTCTGACGGACAGCAAACAACGAAATAGAAGGATGACTGGGGTAACAGATACAATCCAACGAATAGCTTTCCTGAAGTGGAGCTGGGCCGGACATCTGCCAGAACATCAGACAATAGTTAGATGAAGGAAACGAATGATTGGGTGGAGACCCATGGAAGACGTTTTTAGAGGACATCCAACCAAAAAATGGTGAGATGACATAAAGCGAATTCGAACCAACTGAAATCGCAGCAAAGAGCGGGAAATGAGAACATCTAAGCAGTGGAAACAAAATGGCTAGCCTGTGTTTGCTGAAAATAAATTATTTCTTATAACAAATCAAGGCATGCCATGGAGATTGATGATATTGATTATTGAGACAACAAAATATATAAATTAAAATAAAAGAACACTTTTAAGTAATGTTTTAAATTAATAACGATTTTTACGCAACTACATAATGCAAATGTTTGTACTGTTCGGCGGCTGAGAGGAACCAAGCAAAATTAAAGAATAAATACCTAATTAGTACTAACACTACATGGATAAAGCTGCATATCAAGAAACCATAAACCAAAAAACAAAAAAAAGCCATTTATAAAAGAGATTACCAAAAAAACATTAAATTCCTTTTGTTTTATAAGAAAATAGTTTTCCACTTTTAATTTTGTTAGTTTTTCTTTGGTGACTAAATAGAAGTTTTTCTAGTTGTTTATTTTGTGGTATCTCGGGGTTTATTCTCCCCTCCAGTCTTAAGTGTCTGGCTATTTCAGTTCATATTAATAATGTTGTACGGTTTCTCCATTCTCTCTTTCGCCTTCTAACGGATTTGATTACATCCCCTATTCGACGCTATGTTCTTATGTACATATCTATTTCTTCTTCTATATAGACTAGCAGCCTGTCCCTCTTCACGTGTTAAGATGACCGAATATAACTTGATAGGTACCCAACTCTATTTCTTCAGCTTGTTTGCTGCTTGCTTCACCCTCTCCCTTATCTTAGGCTTCTTAATCATTCCCTCGTTCGTTTTCTCCACACCAATTCTATTTAATCTTGTTTTAAGTTTCTTGAATTTCGCTACGTATCCCAAAGCTAGTTTGACAATGGTCTTATAACTTTCTACTTTACTTTCAGTGCTACGTTTATTTTCTATATAAGATTTCTGGAATATCTATATACACAAATTTCTGTTACATATCTTACATTTCTTTATAAGTGTGGAGATCGCTGGAAATGTGTGTTTTCATATGTTGGAAATCCACAAGTTACTCAATAATTTTTTTTCGATTTCCAACTGACACCTGGGTGTCTCTTATCTAACTATTAACTAGATTTTCTGTTTTTACCGCTATATTGTAGTTGTCGTTTCGGTTATACTCTATTAAATTGAAGATTACTGGAATCAGTGAGTACATTTTACTTCATCCTTAAATCGGTTATCATTTTGTATTGGTCTGACATGTACGAAATCCTTGTTCTTTGTTTATCTGTTGCTTCTGATTTCGGCGCTGCCAATAAGAGTGTAATACATCGATAGTTTTAAGGGCCATTCTTTTGTCTTTCCTTAAATATGGGTATTGTCGGCGAAACAAATTTGATATCATCTAATGATGCCACGGTTCGTGTAAAAAACTACTAAGTTAAATTAAATAATTTGAAACATTAAGGGTGCATCAAACAGTCGACATGTGTCTTGCAAATTTAAAAATTTAGTTTTCTAAATTTATAATATAAATTAAACGGAAATTCCACGATTTAAATTAGGGTTACAACAGCACTTAAATGTTATGTTTACAAACTATGTATGACGGGTGATCATTTTCAGTCTGGAACATAGGACATAAGTATGACTACTCTTGATACTGAAACGGGATAGTTCCTGTCACCTTGGTATTTAATAATCGCATTAGTATTTAACCATTATCCTGCTAGGTATATAACTAAGCTGTAGTTCTTACATTCTAATAATTAGGTTAAAACGTATTATGGATTTAAAACCTACGTGTGTCGCGCGTGGGTCTGTGCGTGTAAACCAGCTGATTTAGTTGTTGAGTGCGGTTATTAATAGAACAAATAAAGTTATGCGCGGGATTAGAGGCACGGGTCGCTCACTAGTAGGTGACAGGTGCGTTACGTCCAAAGACAAAGGGCTTCGCGCAAAGCAATAAAGTGCGATTGAAAGTTTTTGTGTGGGCCTGCATTAACAGCAGTCTAAGCCCCTTTATTATTGAGCCGAAATACAATCTCGAGAGCCTACAACCACATTGAAATCAACACCGAGGTACCGATAATTCTTTACCTCCGAAATTCGCTTAGCCAGTTTCAAAGGGGCAGTCGACCTTGTAAATGTACGAGATCATTTCGAGCATTTATAAGGCAAGGTTATTTCTATAAATAATCACACCAGCGAATTATGAAGGGATTGCAACAAATTACGCAATAAGTTCACCGGTAAAATTACGCTCCCGAAAACAACGGCAATCTGCTGAACATATAGTGTCAGCTGATTTCAAGCTACCTACTGGAGTCAGAGCAGTATTCAGTGAATTAGAGTGCGGCATTTAAACATTGATTAAACATTGAATGTAGATTCAGCATTAAGCTTGTGGACTGTTACGCGCTACTATAAATAGAGCACATAAGACTTATATATGTGTGTTTTTTATGTATTTCGATGCATGTATGTACCTTTTGTTTTGTTGTTGAACAACAAAATAGAAACCGCACCTAACATTCGTGATGTGGAAAATGCCAATAAAATAGTTTACCTAGGTTCCCATATAAATAATGAGGGCAATTCGTCAACGGACATAAAAAGAAGAACAGCGCTTGCCAAAACATATATGACTAAACTAACAAAAATTTGGAAAGATCGTCACATTACGAAGGCAACCAAATGCAAGTTAGTGAGAACACTGGTGTTTCCCATTGCCATATATGGAGCGGAAACATGGACTTTGAAAGCTGTAGACATTCAAAAGCTGGACGCCTTCGAGATGTGGGTTTGGCGAAGACCCTTGAGGATCCCCTGGACAGCACATAGAACGAATGTGTCCATATTGGAAGAACTAGAAATTCAAGAAAGACTGTCAAGTGCAGTAAAGCGACGAATTTTGAAACACTTTGGACACGTCACCAGAAGGAAGGATGACAACCTGGAAAAACTGGTTGTTCAGGACAAAATAGAAGGGAAACGCCCTCGAGGGCGTTCCCCAAAACACTGGACTGACCAAGTCAAGGAATTCACCGGTGCACCTTGCCAAGAAAATATTAGATGCGCCTCAGACAGAGACAAATGGAGAAACATTGCCCAAACTACAACTTAAATAGCAACCATGAGATCACAACACTTCAACTATAAAGTATACGACCAGAGAGAGAGATGTACCTTTTACAGAGTACATGTCTTTTGATGAAAACTGTTCTTCATTTGTTTTTGCATGTACAATTACAGAATTATAGGTGATCACGAGCAGACCGGAACGAGCAATATTGACAAATCCCTTAGCTGCACTGAGGTAAGAGCTAATCTTGTACTTCTACGACTGGGCTAAGTAGCAAACAAAGGGTAATATAAATTCATAGTAAAGTAGAGTTTAGGGCACGGGAAGAAGTCACATTTGAACGATGACGGTGAGAGATGCCACAAATTTGTCGCCAATTTATCTTATTAAATATTTTTATTCGTTAATTTCCATACTTCACAGCCACTTGTGCATGTGTATGTTTGTATAATTCTTTTTGTTCTTCATAGATTACTTCGTTCGCATTTGCGGATCTATGCTCATAGGAACTTCTTTCTTATTTCGAGTCACAGAATATGGCCTAGCATTTATGACATATGATGGTGTTACACCTTGTATATTTGTCCGATGTATATTTGGTTTCGAGCAAGGTAAACATGCAAAACATCGTATTCCTCCAACTAAACAGTTTTTGAACTGTAGCGCCAATAGACAGACCGACGGAATTGAGAAAACATGTTTTTCTTCATCTAGCGACCCTAAACCGTGAAGATCTCGGAAGGTGATTGCAATACTACCTTCCGTTAAGGTGAGGGAAGTAATGAAGTTGTTCTTAAACCGTTTATGAATAACGTTTGAAATATGATTTTATATACCTATTTGTCGATTTATAAATATCAGTAGTAGGCAATGTTTTAAGTAAACTTGAACTATGGGTTTTTAAGATATCCAGATAATTTAAGAATATAAGGGTAATCCACTATTAATAATTTAAAATTATATTTTACCAAGAAGAGTGGTATAAGGTCCTGACAGGCACATCTTTATATTTTCCTTTTTCCTTATCAGGATTTTCATTGTATAAATTCATTTGCACTGTTTTACTGTCATATGAACATGTTAATTTTTTCGCACAACCATTTCTGGTGAGATTACCTAATTGATTTACGAAGGTATGAGTAACACGTGAGATGAATGCACTAACGTATAGTAATAAACATATTTATAATATATAATTTCTCAAAGTCTTTCACATTATGTAGATGTGTAATTGATGTGTAAATTGTTATTTCGAAATATGATAAGTTTACAATTTGTGACACACAAAAACTTTGAGTTCGATTGAGATGATAATTTAATTGCGAAATATTTAAAAATTTCGCAGTTGAATATAAACCCATGTTGACAAACTATTTTACAAATACGCATAGATTTGAGCCTAATGCTATAGCGGCAACATGATTCTAGATTAAAAATTAATGCCAAAGAATGTTATATGTCAATAGCTGAAAACTTGTACCAAGTTTCCGTTAAGAATAATAAAATTACTAACTATTGAGAGTAGTTATGAGATAGTGAAAACTATATAAATGTAAAATATAAATTTTCTAATTTACAACCTCTAATAGTTTAAAAGTATATGTTAAGTAAAATAGAAACCATCAATGTAAGGGTAAGACATTTAGTTCTGAAATATTTATATCTTTATGTGAATTAATGAAATGAGCTATGCCATAATTATTGAACAAACTTCAGCTTTGAACTATTCCAACTTTTGGAGAAATAGAAGCACTCGTTAAGTACTGTTAGTCATTATAATAAAAATAATGTTTATTGCTTACGAAATAAACTTTTATAGCTCCTTCCGAACTTTTATTGTATGTGTATCTACAAATTAGACAAAATTTAACGAGCGTCGCGCATAACAGCTTCTGAGATGAAGCGGAGTCCTAGAAACAAAACTAATAATTCACAAAGTGAATTTTGCTAATGCAATTAGCGCTTTAACCACATAAATTTCGTCGGTGCGCGCATCGGTTTTGTTGTAGTTGTGGTCACCAGCGATCCCAATCTAATAAATAAATTCCCCTGCTCCAATAACTGACGCAACCCTAGGGCTATCAGTTGATCCCCATTCCGCTTGTGGGGTCACGTTTCTCTCATGTCGGCCGGACCATATATTACGGCCTATCATTACTCGCCTCGTATTTTCTTATTCCTATTAGCAAACAACTCAATTTAGTGGACTATCCAGCCGCCGCATTTTTCAATTGGAAAGATGATATTAGGTGAGGTCGGAAATGCTAAGTAGCTTCGTGTATCACGCTTGATGTACTATCCCATCACGTGCTGACATGTCACGACGTAAAGTCAAGACTTCTTCGGTATCTGAGCGGTTGACATCAAACATCGGCCTAATAGAGCATGATTTCTACCCACATATACTGACCAGATCGGAAAATCTTGCTGAGGTACGTTGGCTTGGTTTCGTCTGCTTGCGTAAATGGAATTCAAATTATTATAACCCTTGGTAGATAACGAAACTACAGCACAAGTTGATGAAAATGTTAGTGTTGTTAATCAGACAAATACTAGCGCAAAGGAAACGATGTGTATGCTTAAGCATTCTAGTATACAATTCGACACTCCCTCTAAAATAATTAGCTGAATAGAACAATTTAGCCAATCAGAGTTGGATTTCGAATTTTGCAATGATTAAGGTCGGCCTCTACGTTGAGTACTATTCAATTATGCAATAAACTATTTTTAAATATGGTATTTTTATTTGAGAAGACTCAATGACACAATTCCAGCATAATAATTTTATCTAAGAGGTAAATTTTATTTTATTCTGTAAGGGTTTCTAAATAGCGTAATCCCGACGTGTGTTAAATGTAAACGAAGCGCTTTGAATCATAAATAGCTAATAGATTGCTGAACTGGATAAATATAAAAAAAATCTTTGACACTCTTTTTTAAGGACTAATGGCCTATTGAACTTTTTTCTGTTGCGTGAAGGTTTTGTTTACTTAAATAAAATTATCTAGAGTGCTTATTTTGTCTAAGGTTTGTGAGTTGTCATGAGATAACCTAACAGTTTTTACAGTGAAACAACCACACTTAATGTGAGGATTTCTGTTTTCAAATTTTTTTGACTTTTGCTTATTTTGGAAATGTTTATTGTTATGGGAAGCTTTCCGCCCGTATTGTGCATTAAAGATTCCCCTTCCCTGCTGCTTCAGGTATGTAGACACCACTAGACGAATTTGCATATCATTGCAATAACAATTTTCAGTCGTAGTCATGTGGCCTTTGCTTCACCAAGAGTGCAAATTTTCTCGTCCGTTTATCTCGACTCTGCGATTTTAGTAGGGGAGGCTGGGGCTGAAAGTAACACAGATAGGTTGCAACCATCGACATATAGAAATGGACCGCTAGTCAGAGCTGCGCGAGCCAAACGGGATAGAAAGAGAACGCATATGACTTGAGAACGCTCTGTCCTTGTTGGCGCTCAGTAGCGTACTGCGCGACCGCCCTGTTGCTGTGACGTCATTTTCTGTCGGCCAATAGAAGGCCGGCAAGAAAAGGAACATTTTCTGTCGGCCAATAGGAGGCCGGCAGGAAAAGAAAAGATAGTTCTTAAAGTGTTCTCTTTCTCTTTCTAACGCAAAGAGTTGCGCAGTCGTCCATTAGCGGTCCATTTCTATATGTCGATGGTTGCAACACTAGCTATAACCTAGTCTATTTTATGATAGATGACACTGCACATGCGTGCATGGTTTTGAAACGCCATGCCACTTCATTTCCATATCAGTCGGTACAGCTCCATCGTGAATCGGGTTATGGCCGAACAGTGAAATGTACACGTTGTTCGACAAAAAGTAATTTCTTAATATTTCATTGTGAGTAATCCATTTCGGATATCTAGAGCTTTAATTAAAAGACATGTATCTGCTTTAGGTGCAAATTTAATCAATTTAGGGTTGATGTGATGCGTTTCTATCGTTAGAATTAATTGGTATCTATAATATAATTTTCCTTAATGTGTGCCTGTGGCACAAAATAAAATCTCACGTTCCGGCTTGACAGATGTTTATATTTGTTTAGGTTTTATTTTTCTTATCTTAGCGCTCGGCTCGGAGCTTGACCTTTCGCGTATCCTATTTCACGTGCGCGCCGATTCAAGACTCGCAGCGCGTAGCGCGCAGTGTGCTTGTAAATCTTAATTTCTATAAGAACCTGACTATGTGCACCTGGTGTTGGTTATTATAACAAAAGGTTATAACCAACGCCATCAGCATAAGCTCACATTGTATAGCTACATACATGTATTTTTTGTTTCAGATAAGATCTTATACGCGAAAAACAGATCGTGGAACTACGTCCACTGAAATAATAAACAGAGCGCTATCATTGGTGATTGACGTTAGCAGACCGGCCAGAGCAGTAGCAAAAGAACTGCAAATTTTCCACGTAAGACTTGTCCGCTATATAGCAAAAAAGAGGAAACAGGGATAGATCCTAAAACCACTGGATACATGCCAAATAAAAGGCTCTTAATGCAGGTGTATATGGGCCGATTAAAATGTACCTTGCCACATATCAAGAGACATGGATACCGTCGACAGTAAAGAAGCAGTGAGCACACTAAATAATATGAAAAGATTTTGTAAAAGTGGAATTGGCCTACTCAATAAATAACATTTTCAAGAGTCCTATGTTAGTGCTGCATTTGATACTGATAGGCATCTTCCAGAAAACTCAACAAAACCATAATATCAGCTTTTGTAAACAATAATTCTGTATCATCAAATTCCAGTTCAGCTGCTGGACCATCTCCTTCCAGTCCCATTGCGAGATCATCACATGACAGTCTAGGTGGCTAAACTGCAGAATTCGGGGCCAATACCCCTCCTTTTATTTGCTTCCCGTACAGATTTAGTTATGGTTACTAGAAAAACATGGATAATAATAATGAAAATCTACAATAGGAGAGGAATGGCCCCCCGATTCTGCAGTTTTCCCGTCTAGATACATGACCATCCAGTATCGGCTACAATAGTACATTTTCACCAGAAATAACAAAACCCTTTCTAAAAACTGCAAAACTAACGTAGACAAACAGGGAAAGGAAACGTCCTAAAACTGCATTATTAACTGACACCCCTGAAATATTGATCTTCGAAGAAGAACAAATGAAAAAGAAGGCATTTAAGGCGATAAACTATAATGGTAAAAGACATTCAGTGGTCAAACAGGTATTTAGTAAAAATAAAAGTGATGAACATGAAAAGCAAATAAACCAGGAGACGTATGGTATGTTGTACGCTAACGGTAAAAAACGAATGGTCAGGCAAGGTAAAGATGAAATTGAAGAAGCTGAAGAAAAGGACTACCTGAAAAGGAATGGGTACAGTGTATGAGATGCGGATTGTGGGTTCATGTTAAGTGTGTCAAAAAGAACATTGTTTATTTATCGCAATTAATCTTATTAATGATTTTATTTTCAGTATTTTACAGAATTTTCCGTTTTCGTTCTACATTCAATAAATACTGAAAACTATTATTGTGATGTATTATTGGATTACATTGCAATGTGTTCATGCATTATTTTAATCTCTCTGTTGTTGCAACTTACACCATGCAACGTTACCTTTAACTTCACTATTGGGCTTCAAAATAATATGGAGCTGATTTACACACATGCACGAGTTCTGAAATAACTACAAAAAATACCAATACCAAATCAATGTCATCCCCATGGCAACAAACAGCTTACTACACCGACATATGCGGGTTAGTGGTTAGCACGCCTGCTTAGTATTCGGGAGGTTGTGGGTTCGATTCCCGCTGCCGTCTGCTTTGATTCACGTTTTTAGGTCGTTTTTCTGAGTCAACAGAGTACCTTCTCTGAGGTAAATGCCGGGGCAGTACTTCTCCACCTTTCTTGCATTTCGCACCCCTCCTTTCTCTCACCCATCTTGTAATTCCCGTTCTTTGCTGAAGTATGACAGCCCGCCCCCAGTTGGGAGTATTGAAATTACCTTAAATCCGACCAACTTAATGTGCTCCAAAGTTTTTTATCAGGTTAGGTAAACTGCAATCTCCATTTGCAGAATTCGAATTCTATGGACTTTATACTTTTCATGCACCAGTACTTTTGAATGGCTAATGCTGAACTTTTTTACTAACTAATTTGAGTTCTTTTAACATGTAATAATTCTAATTGAAATCAAAATTAGTACCTAAACTTGTGTGTAAGCTGTGTCTAACTGTTTTAATATTTTCACAATTTATTTATCAAACAATTTTATGTGTCTTATATTATTATTTATTAAAAAAATATTAATTCACGCTAATTTTTATTTGAACTCAGGTGGACTTTTACAGTCATAATAATATACAGTTCGTCTCAGGAATCTTTTCCTTGCTACGTATCATGTGCTTATAGAGCAAATAAGCAAATGATCTGAATGTTGTCTCTACTAACAGGGTGAAACAGATGCAAACAAAATTTTTCTGATTACTTCATAGGCACATAACGTCAAAGGAAATATTACTGGGGCGAACATTATTATCGTTACGTAGCGTAGAACTTCACAAATAGCTTTAATAAATCAGACGCATTACATAATAATTACATCATGTGGTATAAAAGTACTAATGCAAAGTAAAAGTAATTTTGCAAAAACTGAAGCATATATATTTATACAAAACTGAATTTATTAGCTCCATATTTCGGTTATCTAAGCAATGAAAACATTACAAGAATAGCTCTTCTTTTATTTTTAAGACGTCTAAAGTCTATATAAAAAAATCTGGTGTGATACTCGCACACAACTTCCTTTTACAGTGATCTTATAAATAGCCAAAAATTTTATTTCTAATTTTTAAGCATTTGTAAACAATTTCAAATTCTATAGAAATCGTACAAAATAGAGCGTTAGTTCAAGAGAAAATTTTTCTCTAAAATTTTAAGCTAAATTTAAAAATGTAATAATGTACCGGGAGTTCTATTTAAAATAGTAGTTAATAAAAAAATAGGAAAGAAAACAAAACAAACCCATTTTAAAGGTATTCAACTGGAAAATCACCCATCTGACATCAATACGCATTAAACATGTAATACAAATGTTTACAACGCATTAAACATGATTACAAATGTTTACAACACCTGCATTCACTTTGTTGTGGCTGTTGGAGTTAAAATATAAGTACCTATTGATACTGGTTTTTTTGCGTTATACTGAGTTTCAAAAGTAATTGCTGTTGTGCGATTGTATAAAAAAATCTGGTGTGATACACACACAACTTTCTTTTACAGTGATCTTATAATTAGCTAAACATTTTATTTTGAATTTTAAGTATTTGTCAAAAAATTTCAAAAATTACAATTCTACAGAAATTTTCTCAAAATTGTAAACTGAATTAAAATTTAATAATTAATATACTGGGTGTTCTATTTAAAATAAGAGTAATAAGAAAGAAAGAAACAGAGAAATCAATACATAAAGACATAAAAAAATTAAAGCCTGGAATAAATCGTTATAGCCATTTTTGAAAAAATCGAAAAACGATTTTTTCAAAAGCTTGCTGTCGAATCTAGATAGTACACAAAACTTATATATCGAGTTTCAACGCCATACCTCCATGGCATTAATTTGAGTAGGGGATGTCACGGTGAGTCATTTCTCATCTGTTTGGAAAGAACTAGTGATGGGCATAACCGGACAATTTTCATAACCGAATTATTGCATTCGAATGATATTATAACCGAATGATTATTGAATAATCATCGAATAAATTTTGGCTCTCGATTTGTTAAGTCAGCCGGGTTACCGGTTGCGGTTCACCGTCATCTGCATCGACATCGTAACTTGCAGATAGCAGAGGAACCAAAACATAATATGTACGGTCGGCGCCTTAGAAATCGGGACACGTGATATGTTCTAGTCTTTGGAATATTCTTGCTCCCGTTACTTCATTAATGTGAGATGGCATTTCATAATTGACAAACAATAAACAATCTGACGTAACAATTAAAACCATAATAACTGTAAAAACCCAGTTTATACATGCAAAATATATCATAATAGTGTGTAGTGCCCGATTCTAAGGCGCCGACCGTACATTATGTGTTATGTATTAGAAATTAAGAGGTATTATTAAGAAGTGTAGAAAGAAAGAAATATGCGGGACTGCTTGCTATCGCAATTAAAACAGTGGTAAAACGTTTATCTTTATCGATCGGGCGGGTTAAAGGCGCCGCCTCTTGTTTAAACCTTTGGAGATGTAAGGAAATAAAAATTGTTTTATAGCTTGATGCGTTTGCAGTTTTTAGGCGTTCAGGTTTCAGGTCCCCATAATTTAATAATTTGATATTTTTTATGATAAGAGGTAGGTATGCGATAACCAAATGTGTTTTCAGTACAACCTGCTTTGTTTATGAGTTATGACGTATTTATATTTACAGAATTTTGAGCACTACTTAGGTCGCTGAGATTTGGCACGTAGTACCTTTGAATAGAGGTTTTATATTCAAAGCGTAGTACGTATCAGCATGAGGTATTTTTCATTCGAATACTTGGAACGAAAACCGAGTTACATAGGTTACTTCAATAACCGGATAACCGGTTATTTTTCATTCGAATAAGCCAATCACTAGAAAGAAGTTAGACCTAACTCATCAAGAAGGTTTTTGCCTGTTTCCTTTCCTGTGCCTCCTCAACACGGCTTTTCCTGGCGTGAAAAGCAGTTGGAGTGTAAGCTGTAAAGGAATGAGCAGTATTAACTTGAACAGAATGTTAATCTGTATACGTAGTAAATACAAATTATTTTATAGAGGTAAGAGTCTTCACAATAATATCGCCTAAGATTAAAGCATGTGAATGACTTTTCAGTTAAATTTAAAAATTCTGTATTTCATTAGTATCTCAAAATTTTAAAATGAGGTGAGTGTAGGATCAGAAAATACATTTAGAGCTAATTTAGTAACTTATATGTGCACATTAATTGCCCGAATCGGAAATGCAAATTAACTTCTGCAGGTCAGAAACAACCGTCGTCTTTCAGATATTACAATCAAAGGCGATCGTGTTTGTATTTTATATTTTGGATAGAAAATAATCACCAGGTATGAATTAAACTGATCAGAAGAAGCCTAGAATGAATTGACATTAGAGGATGGACGAAAAATCGGAGAGTTGGGAAAACAAAAATCAAAATGAACACAAGAAGTGAAGATAGTCAAATACAACATATTTTTGAGGTTTTGCATTAATTTCCCAAAACTACGTTCATTATTTATTTTCAGATGGTTCTGAACTTCCAACTTTATAAAAAAATTCTATGAAATTACGGTCGTTATGTATTTTCTCAATATGACAACAATGTAGAAACACTTGGCTTTTGTCGTACTATTGCTACAAAAAATCCGGGTGAACCTGAATTTTTAATTGGCAGTTAAAATGTGAATAAATTTGAAATGGTTTCAAAACATCACTGTCAGTCGGAATACTAGAAAAGTTTAATTGCAAAAGTTAAGATTATTTCTTGCTTAGAAACGGTATAATTAGTTGGAAAATTACACATTTATTATATTTGTATGTACGTATGTATTATCTGTAACCTCATTTACCTTGCGGTGTAGAGGCTGGTGCTTTATGCGCTGGCATCGGGCGGTACAATGCTCAACTTGCCCCGGATTCGGGATACAAAGTTGGAGTGCGCCTTTGGTGCTTGCGCAGCAACCATTGTGTGAGGTGTGTGTCTTGGTAATGAGTTGACCTTGTTACTCTATCTCTTAGGTCTGCATTATATTTGTATACTGTACTATAAAGGGAGAACTCCGCCTGGGGTCAGCTGCTGGGGGGATTGAGTAGCCTAGCACTGTCACTGCCGACCTTAAGCCCGGTTAAAGGAGAAAGGTTTCTCTGGTTGGTAAAATCTTCAGAATGCTCATAGAACTAGCAACAGAAGGAAACATTCAAAGATAGACATTCCCCGGGTGGCAATGCACACCTCAAATAGAGGTAGCCCCATCGGATACGGGGGGGGCAATTCTGTTCTTAACGAGAGCGCAT
Organism: Agriotes lineatus; assembly: GCA_940337035.1. Taxonomy (NCBI): domain Eukaryota; kingdom Metazoa; phylum Arthropoda; class Insecta; order Coleoptera; family Elateridae; genus Agriotes; species Agriotes lineatus. The sequence continues at coordinate 86,531,646 of OW679197.1, read as the reverse complement.
GAAAAAGAAAGAAACGAGAATGGGAAAAGAAGGAAATGAGGTTAGGGACGTGAACATTAGATCTTGGTTTCACAGAGAACAAGAAATAATCATGAATTGCAGAGAGCTAAAATTGACATATGTTCTATATCGGAGACAAAAAAGAAGGGAAAGGTATGTATCATATCAAAGCTACACACTGATCTACAGCGGAGTCGAGAAATCTAAAAGAGCCAAATAAGGAGTGGGTATACTCATTAAAAGACGCAATCGAAGATTACAAATTCCTATCATCAAGAATACTTATAGTAACATTAAATCTAGACGAAACTAAATTACATATTATAAGTGTATATGCCCCTGAAGACTGCAAACCTAGGGTTGATAAAGAAGAATTTTATAATGAACTTCAGGAAACTATAGATAAGTTACCACAGAATAATCCACACTATACCAGACGAGTGGAAATTAAGCATCACAATCCCAATTTTCAACAAGGGTGGAAAACAACACCCAACAACTACCGAGGCATAAACCTACTGATTACATGCTTAAAAACCACGACAAAACTAATAGCTATTAAATTAGAAGAAATAATAGAACTGCGATATGAACAGCAGGGATTTCGAAACAATAGGTCATTCGTAGGTGCAATATTTGTAATCAGACAAATAACAGAAAAAGCATTAAAATTCAATAAGCCTGCTTTCCTCTGCTTTGTCGACATAAAGGAGGAATTTGATAACTTACAACTTCAACAAGTAATAGGTACGCTACAAGAAAATAACGTACCGAATCGACTGATATCCCTTATACGGGACATGTACACTGACAACTATACCTAAATAAAAACTCCAAAGGGGCTAATACCAGACAAAATCCACGTTACTAAGGGAATTAGACAACGGGATTCACTAAGCCCACTTTTATTTAATATAGTGATGAACGATATAATATAAACAACACTCCAGAGATATCTTTGCGGATATAAAACGGGAAACCAAGAAATTCGATTGGTATGTTACGCGGACGACGCAACCCTTATTGGTGATAACGAAGATGACTTACAGCGCTTATTATTTTAGTTCAATAAATCCTGTGAAAACTTTGGACTATAAGTACTAGATACGTTACAAGAAAATAACGTACCGAATGGACTGATATCCCTTATACGGGACATGTACGCTGACAACTATACCTAAATAAAAACTCCGAAGGGGCTAATACCAGACAAAATCCACGTTACTAAAGGAATTAGACAACGGGATTCACTAAGCCCACTTTTATTTAATATAGTGGTGATCGAAATAATATAAACAACACTCCAGAGATACCTTGGCGGATATAAAACGGGCAACCAAGAAATTCGATTGGTATGTTACTCGGACGACGCAACCCTTATTGGTGATAACGAAGATGACTTACAGCGCTTATTATTTCAGTTCAATAAATCCTGTGAAAACTTTGGACTATAAGTGTCGGACACAAAGACAAAAACACTAACAATCGGCAAAGAACCGCTACGCTGCAAATTAGAGATAAATGGAAGTATGGTAGAGCAGGTGATGTCAATACAGTATTTAGGTATCGAGGTTACAAGTAATGGAGTCTTGGCAAAGGAGGTAGAACACCAGGCCCAGAAAGCAACAAAAATATCAGCTTGTTTGAGTAACACAGTATGGCATAATACACGTCTAAGAAAAGAATCTAAAGTTAGGATATATAAATCAATCATAAGACCGATCATGACTTACGCCGCTGAGACAAGATCAGATACAATAAAGACCAAACAAATACTGGAGACAACTAAGATGAAGACTCTGCGAAAAATAATGGACGTAATTAAACGAGAACACATACGAGGCGAGGAAATCCGACGAAGCTGCGAAATACAGAAGATAGAAGAGTGGGTCGAGAGAAGAAGATCAGAATGGAATAGCCATATATCAAGGATGGACGATACCAGAATAGTGAAGAAAGCTCGAGACTTATCACCCAGGGGTAGAAGATCACCGGGTAGACCAAGAAAAAGGTGGAAAGATGTGCTGGAGTAAAACAAGCTATTAGCTTATAGAGAAGAAGAAGACGAAGACTATTAAGGAATGTTACTGACGAGTTTGTCTAGTGGATAGCTCAGCTGGGCAGGGTGCTGTAGATGGCATAGGTCGATGTCTTGGTACAGTGTAGTAGTTGGGTCAGGTCGATGTCTACGATGTTTACTTGCCTTCGTTGTGGATGGTTGGGGATTTGCTTGTTTAAATCGTTGTCGGGAGTCACCAAATATTAGGGGTTGTTACTTCATAGTGTTGTATGTAAGTAATTCTTTATATTATAAGCTTTATATCTTATATATGAAGCACTGAATTAAAATGCGTGTTAACATTATACGATATTTTAATAACGTTGGATCATCGCCTTAACAACTAAACATAGGCTATGTAATTACAACAGTACCTTTTGATATTAAAATTTGATATAACACATCACAGGCTTTAATCATTTACCTGACAATTAAGATAATTTCATCAACTAAAATAATAAAAATCCACATTCCAGAACGACCTTGCGCGCGAACACGTCAGCGTCGCTGGATTAATCGAGCAAGGTCTGGACGTTTCTAGGAATGACTCATTCGTGATATATAAATACGTGTCAGCAGAAATAGACAGTTAGTTCTCATTCAGCTCGAAAGGCGTAAGCTGCTACATACATAGACGCGTATAAAATAAATAGCAACATAAATAATTGACGTTTAATCCAGTGTAAATAAATAGAGTGTATAACCATATAAATCATTACTGTTAAGCCGTATATAAATAATTATTAATGAGTGTATCGTTGTTAGAAATAGTGCCTCTAGTTTATAAGTAATTCGTGTTTGTAAATAATACTAAATAATAGTTGCAAATAAATGTTTAATACAAGAAGCGTCGTATAATTTTTAAATAGCCTGAACGTAAAAACGTAACAGTATATTGGTTTTGTTATTATGTTTTCAATGTTTAAGGTAGTTCGCTTTTGCAATATTTCCAGTTTTAAAGCTCTTAAATTGTCTATAACTTTAAAATAAAACACAAAGCTAACAAATGTTATTGTTAAGTTTCGGTGAAGAATATAGTAGTACACCTTTTTTGCACATGAAAGATTGCCCTGTATAAAATATTAGGAATGAATTTTGCAAGAAATGTACATATTGTGCAAAAGAGGTAGAAAATGCTTTAGAAGTGGTATAACTAAATACAAATGAAGACGTTATTAACAGTTAATCTAAGTTTTATTTATTATTAGTAAAGAGGCCTAGTCATTTTTACTTTCTTTTACGATAAAGGAAGTATTGGATTCACCCCAAAAATTGAGTTTTCAACAGATCTTCACGTTTTAAAGTCCCCTGATCCCAAAAAACATTTTTTTCATTGGTCTGTCTGTCTGTGTGTCTGTGTGTCTGTGAACAGAATATCTCAAAAACGAAAAGGCATTGAAACTTCATATATAAGTTTTATGTACAATGTAGATGAGACAGCAAGCTTTTGAAGAAAATCGCATAACCGGAAGTAGGTGTTTACTCCTGTGATTTTTAAATTTTTTTCGATTTTTTCAAAAACGGTTCCAACAATTTTTTTCAAACTTTATATTTTTATTATAATTTTAATGTGTATTGATGTGAGATAGGTGATCTTCCAGTTGAATATTTCTAAAATGGGTTTCTTTTGTTTTTTTTCTATTTTTTTTTATTAACTTCTATTTTAAATACAACACCCGGTATATTGTTACATTTTTGAATTCAGATTAAAATTATAGAAAAAAATTGTCTCTTTAACTCTCTATTTTGTACCGTTTTTGTAGAATTAGCAATTTTTGAAAATTTTTGACAAATGCTTAAAAATTAAAAATCAAATTTTTGCCTAATTATAAGATCACTGTAAAAGGAAGTTGTGTGAGTGTATCACACCAGATTTTTAAATATGTTTCTTTTTCTGCAACTTCGAACACATGGTAGATAACACTGATTGTTGTCTTACTATACACAATACAGACAGATTGCGGCAGGCTACTAGGACCATATCAAAAGCAAGGGGCTTTACATATGGCCGTAATTGTATTTAAAAAATTAAAAAGTCGAATATATACCTTGTATTTATAATGATCCTAACGACCTACCGCTATCGTACATTGATTGTTCGTTTGTTAAACACCACGACAGCCACATGCATATTCTCCTTGCTTTTGCAATAATCCTAGTAGCCTTCCGCATACTGTATAACTGGCAAGAAGCAATTTAATTGGTTAAAACGAATTGCCAGTATTTTCCATTTACAGTTTTCTACGTCTATTCTTAAAAGAACTACAACTAATGTTGCCTATTTTGGATGGTCTGGCAGTTTGAGTAAATTAATTAGGTAACCAAAGTGCAACCATTCTGTAGCTTTGATTTGTGCCTCTTCTAATTTATTAAGTGTAGGTAGAAAAAGCAATATTAGCAATTTTCTAATAATTAATGGCGAAAACGTGCTCGAACAATGTAAGCGAATGAACATTTAAGACGGAACCCGAAGCCTTTCATTCTTCAAACGCATCATAATTTACAACTTGCTGATTATATATGCCATCTAATGATTTTCAGATGAAAGTTGTAGCAGTTTTCAATTTAAAAATGGTCGTAATGGTCAACATCAAGTGTCATGACATCTTGTTCCCGTCGTGCAGAAACAATTTTTATTCAAGTATGCATTCTCAAAATGTTTTATATTTTCAATCTCTGACTTAGTTTTTGTAGCTGTTACATTCAATAGACTTCTGTTATTAATGCAAGTTTGTTACTATTCGAATTTTCTGTACTTCGTAAGTGGCCTAGTTAGCTTAAGACTGAAAGCCCCTATAAATTTTTAGATATTCATATACAGTCGTGAATTCGTGAATCTGATAAAAATTAATAGATTTGTTTAAACAACTTGCGCCACTTCTGTGTTTAGCATATTTTGTTAACTTGTTTGCGCTACTGAAATACATTTAGCAACTTTCACTGCAGTCCAATTGTCAAACACAAGTCATGAGAATTTCTAATTCATTTACCTTCATCAGTGTTTTTATAGACTATTAACCGAATTAATTTTAGTATCGTTAAGAACTTCATTATCGCACCGAGTGCAGTAATGAATAGATATCACAGCACTCAGTGCGGTAATGAATATTACCGCACTCCGTTTATATATTCATATATTGATGGTGATAAAATATTGAACAATACAAGTTTGCTTATGGCACTTAACGAGACTCGTTTAATTGCCGGCTCACCGCCTCGTTTTGGCAATCAAACTCGTTTGGTTAAGATGCTCATAATTAAACTTGTATCGTTAATATCTATTATCTTTATTGGTGTTGTTATAGACTACTTACCAAATAAATTTTAGTATCGTTAAGGGTTTTATCTTCATCAGTGTTGTTATAGACCCTTAACCAAATTAATTTTAGTATCGTTAAGAGCTTCATTACCGCACTGAGTGCGTTAATGAATATTACCGCACTCTTTTTTTTTATAAAAAATGCATTGAACCAGAATTTAATGATGAAGATAAAATATTGAACAATACACGTTTGGTTATGGCACTTAATCAGACTCGTTTCGTTAAGATGCGCATAATCAAACTTGTATCGTTAATATCTAATAATAATTGCTGTTAATAGATCCCTGTTGTATAAAAAATTATTTCAACAAGTTTGAAGCTTAAAAATCAACAATTTAGCAAAGTAAATTATTATGTCTCATTTCTTAGTCCCTAAAAGATAATATTAAAATTGATCAACCGTAAACAGAACTGCACTTATTTTTAAAAATTATACTCGAAACGTATTTTATTGTTTCAGATGTGGAAGCAATCAGTTAGGTCCACTAACTATACCACCGGGGCAGAAACGTTGAGGTCACAGAATAATTGCTAATCTCCTTTCCTATTTATTCCTGATTAAACGATTAGATCAAGCCTAGCAGATGAGCCATTTCAATTTGAATGTAAGAGATGCTATTTTCTGAATCAATAACTGCCCATTGAAGTGAGGCAGACTTAAATCTAAATCGGGTTCTAAAAGACGACTACTTTAATATTAATATGTAAAGATTAAATCTGTATTTCATGCATCTACCAGCGTATAATATCGTGTATAGGTTTTAAAGAATATTTCTTATATTTTCGAAACATTGAATTATTAGTAATTTACGGTTTATTGTGTGTTAGCTGAAGACCCTAAAATTAAAACCTAGTTTCTAATATTTTCGTCCTATTCACATTTTTTGTGTGTTTTGACCACATGGTACTGAAATATACCTTTCGAAATAATAGTTGCTTTCAATAAGTTTTTCAAACGAAGTACAAAATAATAATCACAAACTTAAAGCTGTGGATGGTGCCTTCTGGTTTATAATAAGTATTTAATAAAATATGGATGTAAATTCATATAAATGTGTGCACCATGTTTTAAGCAGAAATATTTGATACAATATTCTTAACTGTTGAAAAGATTATCATTATAAGCATTAGGAAACATTACAAGCAATAACGAGGATATTGGATATTCCCAGAAAATTCGAAGTATGATCAGATAATACGGTAAATGGAATCACAGTTGCAGATATATTGGTAGAAAATTATAATTGCGTTAACAAACATAATATAGGAACCGTCTATCATTAAATTGAGTGTCAAATTGAGCTGTTCAAACTACTAGTTTTAACTGTTGTATTTGTCAATCTTTCTTGCACTTTGTTGCTCAAATAGGTCACAAAGAATGCGTAACTATTAAATTTTGTTTTAAAGAAATCCAAAAGAAATGTATGAAGTGTTGAAATTAGATGTACAGAGATACAAGACTATGTAGATTTATAGAATGCTTGATGGATTTCGAAAAGGGTTTAAATCGATTGACAACGGGGAACGATGTAGCTGTCCTTTTATTTAATCACAGACAAAAATATTTTAAAAAGTGAGCTAAACAGAAGATAGGTCATTCGAGAAAAGCTGTTTATTTTCATATAGTATTCGGTTTAGTGCAGTAAATTTAGAATTTTAATTTAGAGGGAAAGAGTGTAAAATTATTTCATTGTCGCAGTTTGTCGCCCGATCAAAAACAAAAACATGTATCCAATTGCCACCTAACTTTTTGAAGAGTTGTAGCAGGAGACCAATCTTGGGAATGTGGTTATCGTCATGAGATCAAGCTCAAAGTTCACAATGAAGAACGGCCAAGTCACATTGGTCGAAAAAAGCACCTCAGTCGAAATCTAATATCAAGGTGATGTTGATCGACTTTTCGATTTTGAAGGAATTGTGCGGGCGTAGTTTGTGCGTAAAGATGCTACTGTTAAAAAAGACAAAAGACTACTTATGAACAATTGCGAAATATCACACATAGCTTCTTAAAGACCAGCCATTTGACTCTATAGAAGAAATTAAAGCTGCCCCGACCTTGCAATTAAAAGCACTCAAGAAAGGTGATTTGCATATCTGTTTTGAGAAGTGGAGTCAGCGTTGAAATAAGTGTGGTGCAAGACAAGGGAAGTACCTTGAATTAAGTAACATTTTTATTAAATTACGAAACTTGTATTCATTGGTTTAGTCCCTGTATTATTTGATCTTCTTCATTTTCACAATTTACTCTTCTTGTAATTTTTTAATCACTATGACGGTCATTTATCGTTCATAGTAAAAGGAATGTACGATGTGACAAAGAAATAATTGGAACACAAGTCCTTCTCGTGGCATAATGTGGAAAAAAGTAATTGTCCACCACTCAAATGTTTGGGGAAAGTCTGTCATCTTGGAAAATGGCGACTAAAAAACCATTTTCTTTTCAAATAGCTCATGAACTAGAAACCATATAAAAAATATTTCTAATAAAAGTTATTTCTTATAAAAAAAGGTTCTTACCAATATCTGCCTGGAACCCATTAGCCACAATCGTGGGTTGAAGTGCTACCAGCAAAACAAAGAATTTTTGTTTTATAAAGGTTCTGTAAATATCGCCATTACTAAATTATAAGACCTTTAGTATTATAAATTGTCGGTGACGATCTTTCAGTCACCACTATAAATCTCTTAAAGTGCTTAAATGACGAGTTCTATAAGGGTTACCGTTACCACTGTTTGGTGCCCTTACATACTCTGAATTTTATAACAAGTGATAGAGAGACAACTACTACCCTTGTATAACTTTTTATAGTCTCCTTGTGCGCCTTATAATCAAGTAAAGGAAAATGTTTTGGCAACCTTCACAAACATTATTTATAAAGGTAACAAGAACGTTTAGGCAAACGTATCAGTTTATTGAATATTCTGCTTGCTGTTGCTCTTAGCACTATCTTCTATATTCCTTTTTAAGTGTTGGTGTTAAGTTTTTAAGTATAACTTGCTTTTCAAACATGATGTTTCCTTCGCTTATGGAATATAATACAAAAATATACTTACAGATAAAGATATTCTCAGACAGTTAACATACACAAAATTCTACCGAAATTCCTTCTGGTTTATATAATTTGCATCTATACCTCTAGAAAACTAAAGCGCGCCGCCAATATAATATAACTAGTGTTTCACATAAGGTGCGAACATAGGGAAATAGCATGGAAAATTGATAGGACTATTCAATTCACCTGTCATCTGTCAAAAAGTGACCAATGAAAATCCAGAATTCTGACGTTTCTTGACCAATCAAAAAAATATCAGTGGATATATCTTCCTAGAAGGTATTCAAGTGACTATTTTTAACAAATGCGATTATTATTAGAAAAAGTCAATATTAGTGTTCTGTTACTATAGAAATTGCGTAGTTTGGTGCTAGATTTACTGAAAACTAATTTGAAAAAGTAGTTTGGTTCATTGAATAGTCCTTCGAATACCATTCTTAGTCAAAGTTAAGTAGATTATTTTTGCGGTGGTATCACTACTCATGTCCATTGCGCTTGGGATTAGGACTCGTGCTAGCGCACTCGTCCTAATCGTACCAAAGCGCAATGGATATTCGTGACACCACCGCAAAAATAGTCGACATAACTTTGACTACTCATGGTATTATAAGTGATTATATTTGTTGCTTGTTGAAGATAGAAATACCTAGCTTAAAAACTGTAATAAATAATTTGCATTTTATTCACAAAAAACAGACCAGCCATGATCAAATTTGATGATGCCAAAGTAAATGTTATTTTCTGTCAGTTATCAATTCACGTATGTAAGTAATTACTATGAATAGTAATTCTGAATATTCTAACGACGAGGGGGTATTTATTATCAAAAGATTTACCAGTGGAGTCAGTTTACGCAAAGTTCGTAATTTATCCTCGGTTAAATTTAATAATCGACATATTCATCAACAATTCACAAGTTTGTGAAAACATTTGAAACTACAAGCAAATTTATAGCAAGTACTCCCAATCTGTTATAAAATGTTTGCCAACTGTCTATGTGTGATTAGCCTACACTCCACAATCATTGCTTCCAGCAAAAGATGCCCTTTTCTGTAAATTTTGTTTTTCTAACGACCCCACAAAAAGAAGTCGCATGGTGCCAAATCAGGAGATCTTGGTGGTCAGTTGATACTGCCACGCGACCAATCCAGCAGTTAGGAAAGTTACTACATAATTTATCCAATTCTTGCGTTGAGCTTATAACATGCTTTTTTCCTTTTTTGATTAGATAATCGAACCGTCCTTCGACCATACATTCATATATCTAAATTTTTTAGCTGCACAATTTAACAAATCAACTCGGTATTTAGTTAAGTCTTCCTTTATAACAGTTTTTTATCTTTTCAACTGTCTTTTATTTTGAAATACAATATCTCGGAAACGATAACTACTAAACTTTACTAACATCGAACCCACTATATGACAGCGGTCAGTCTGCTCTGGTATTATCTGTACACCCAGCTGGTTGTTGCGTCTTGTGTACTGCTGTAATTTATCAACATTTTTGACCAGCTCTTCATTATCTTTTTGCAAGTCGCATCTTTCAACTAATTTTTCAATGTTATTCAATTTTACCAATTTAGGTTCCAACTTTTTGACAACATTATCGGCTATCTTCGACACTAATTCGTCTAAAACTCTACTCGACTGGTTGCGAAATGTTCCTCTTTGATGTTTTTTGCACAGGTTTTCATATCACTTAACTGACTTTGGGTGAAAACCATGTTTTATTGATACCGCAATAGCAGTAACTCAGCAAAATTAAAATACAAATAAATTTTTATTTACACGGGAACAAGCTAACAGCAGAAAAGTCTACTCGCGTCGCCAGACAAACATCGAATCCAAGGTATACATATCTTATTCTTTTCTGCCCTTTAAATATTGGACTGGCTCCTCCTTCCTGTTTTTTCCTGAGTTTCTTCTTCTTCTAGCAGCCCCTTTTCATCCTGTCCTGGACATAGGCCTCTCCTATTCTTCTCCATGACCCTTTGTTCTGTGCCAGTTGGTGCCATTTACTCCTTACTTTGTTCTTAATGTCGTCAAGCCAACGTCGTTGTGGCTTACCAACACTTCTCTTGTGTAGTCTTGGCCTCCACTGTGTAATGCATTTTAACCATCTGGTTTCATCTTGGCGGGCAACATGCCCCACCCAGTTCCATTTCTGTTGGGCAATGAATTTTATGACATCGTCTACTTTAGTTCTGTACCAGATTTTCTTATTCGTGACGTGCTGTCTGAGACTTATCACCAACATCATTCGTTCAATGGCCCTTTGTGTTGTTCTAAATCTGTTGGTGATTTATTGGTGAGTGTGGCAGTTGCCATTCCATAGGTCATTAAGTATGCAGGTTTTGAATACTTTCCTTTTAAGGTTTATTAAGATACTCTTATTGTTAAGGATGTACGATAATTTGCCTGTGGCTATCCACGTCTGAGCACGTCCTAACCATTTCAGAGTATCTCTTTCCATGGGATGTACATTATATTCGATAAAGATCTATTCTTTAGTAATTTTTACTTTTCTTCATTTTCTTCGATACTTTCCCTGATGCTATGTTTAAATATTCTCTGATATTATCGTTTCTATTTCTATCTGCCTTAGTACAACCTTGTACTGCATTAAAAGATCGTTTTACTAGTTTGGATGCGGCAATAGTCTTTTGTCTCAGAACCAGTGTTTCACTACCATACAGCATAGTCTTATAGACCTTCATTTTTGCGTCTTTCTTAAATTTGTAATATATATCTAATGTCGCATCCAAGATAGTAAAAACAGCAAACTTGTTCAGCTGTTTGACCATTTATGACCACTTTCACGCTTACCAGGTATTTTCTGTGGAACGCTATCGTTTTTGTTTTCTGATATTGATGTACAGATAGTATTCTGTACCTATTCTAAACAGTTGATCACAAACAACGTTAAAGGTCGTTTTTATTAGTAGAGAAACTTGCACTGAAATGGTTTTTTTAGATGTATTACCATTTACTTTGCTGTTTTTATAAAGATATTTAAAAAATGTCATAAAATGGATTGGGTACCCTCTACGATTCATAGTTTTCCAACGTTTTTGACGGTTTAAGTTATCACTCTCGAGGTTGTATTCTTTTCGTGTTTCAAAAATTTGATGAATTGTAAACGCGTGATCAATTCAAAAATGTCATCTGCTTGTTGTTCTCCGGAGAGAAAAACTCGTTTTCAACAGGGCGTCCAAATATTATTTGTAGATATTGTATTTAGAATTTAGTATACACTGATGCCCCTGTAATTTATTACTTGGTTTAGCTTTAGTTTTTTGAAGATCGATATAACTTTGGCTAGCACCTAACTTCTTGGAATTTTACTTTGTGTCCGGCACATGTCCAAAAGATGAAAATTTTTAAGAATCGACTATCGTACTTTATGGGCTCCACACATCTTCCAATTCGGAAAATGTTCTATTCTTGGTCTTCCTCAGAGCATCACCTAGTTCTCTAGTTTTGAAGTACTACTACATACTATAGGTGTTATATACACACATAAACTCTACGACTCTTAACGGCGCAAGACGTGCTTGACTATTTCTGTCTAGTTTTTTGTGTAATTTTTTTGCAGTCATTACTAATCACCTTTTTTGTAACCCTTTCCATTTCGTTTCTCCAGTTCTTACTTGGTCTTCCCGCTACACGTTAATAGTTTTCTTAGCAGTTTTACGTCTGAAATTTTCATTACGTGCTTTCATTATTCCTATAATGCTTAGTTTCTTACATACCTTTTTAAGCCTCTAGTTTGTTTTTCTTTCCCAAATGTTGTTGACTTTCTTGCCGCCAAAAATATTCTTGGGCACTTTTCCCTTACATACTTCTAGTTTATTTATCTTCATTTTAAGTAGCCTTCGCTAACAAAAACAATGATCGACCGTATTATTATTTTGATATTTCCAGCTGTAGCCTTCTTGATGCCACCTTTAAAGGGATTGGTACATCTGTTTCCAACGATTGTTCGTGCTTGTAAATCCTTATGGTTTTTCGTTCTCATTCAAAAAATTGTTTTTTCCTTTTAATATTCACAGCATTGTATACCTTTTAATTATGTTGGAAAACTATATTAATATTAACTATACAAAATGTTATTGTGAAAATCAGAAACACGTCAATTACTTTTTGCTTGTTGTCGAAATGATTCCATTTTCATTCGCTGTTAGTTTTTCCAACTGGTATAATGTAGTAATATAGTAATCTTATACATAAAGGTATGTTGTGCCTGCGTTATGTTTTCATCGGCACCGATCGGGCACAGTTCTTTCGCGATAAGCAGTGTCGTCCCCCCATCCTTTATAACGCAGCCATAAACAAGTACAATAGATGCGCAGACTTGGACGAACGGTTGCAGCGTTTGACCTTTTACTGTTTCAGTATTATTAACAAAGTTAAAATATTTTTACCTGTTTTGTACACTCTTGTTAAGTCGTTTTCTTCTGCAAGGTGGCTTTTACATATAACATGCATCTAGATTACTTCAAATGACATTAAATACACCAACGAAGCTAGTGCTAGTCTAATGGACTTCTACAGGATGAGATATTGGTGTGACCATCATCAGTTGAAAGCTGCAAGAAATTATCGTACATGTAGCCTCAAATGTGTCAATTAATTTTAAGTAGAGTCGAACGAAGTTCTTGTTACTTTCTACAATCCCGATTGGTTGTCCTTGGATTGAGCCGTTCCAGGAACCTCGCGGATTACAGCTTATGCATTTCCCTGCATCTGTCTCAATTAATATTCGAAGAATGAAATGTTTCAGTATCAGTGCGGCAGTAATTTACATCCATTCTCTCACGATCCGCTTTTGCGGAGTTGTTGATTTCTATTTGCAGCAATATAATTATGCCGCTATACCAATGGCTGGACATAACTTTCTACGTAGCAAGGATAAAGTGATGTGCGAACGTTGGCGCTAGACGCAATCATCCTCGTATTCTTTCTCGAGTTTGCCCATTTAAATCCTTGTTGCCGTGTGTATGGCCGCATAATGTTACCTGCTCCGGTGAAGCACGCGGTTTCCTCGTTAGATTGGGATTGATTGACGTAATTATTTATTCCGCGCGGGATTTATAGGTAAATCGATCGGATTTATGCTGCGTACGGAAAACGGCCGTGTAAATTGCTTTCTTCAATTTAGTTTTATTAACAGCGCATTACAAAATTACATCGCCACCGGTTGTTAGTGGCAATTTTATGGTCCAGCGAAACCCTATTATGATCTTGCTCCAGACATAAATTGTAGTATTTAGCATTCCATTGGCTTATATTCTTCACACTGTAGATAAAAACATGATTCAGAATATAATGTATTTATAAACACCTTTAAGAAATATCGCTGGACTGCCACAAGTAATGGGAAGAGGCGAAAATTAAGCGAGATATATACTGAATGAATTATTTATAAAACAAAGAAGAACAGTACGTCTAATTTAAAATGCAGTTGAAAATATACATGAGATAAAAAACAACTTATTAAAAGAAGAAACTGAATATAAACACGCGCAGGTTAAAAACAAAACGTAATTGGAATATGCTAAACCATATATCACGCCAAGAATGCTTATTGGAAAACGGTTGGAAAGACAACTCTGAAATGGCATGAAGAGGTTTAAAAGATACTGAATAAACCAAATCAGAAGTGTTAAGAATCATATAGGGTCACGGGAAATAATAACACAATTTAGGGAACGAAGCAGAAACGCGGATAAAACAGCAGCGAATATTTTAAGGCAAAGAGAATCAAAACAACTTATTGTGGAAGTGGTGAAAGAATCTTTGGAAACATAACGATAGCTGGCAACGTCGATATAGCCCCATACCGTCTTAAGGAAAGGAGAAAAATTACTACTAAATGGTTAAATGGTATATTGCAGCAATCCTGGGAAACAAAACAGTGAAACGGTCTTTGACCCGCTATACAGCTACAGCAATAATATTAATGACATTCTAATATACAGCAAATGTGTGAGTTTATGTGACGTTTATATATAAGTTTGTCTGTTCGGCTATTTCCATTCAAATTAGTAATCGGTGTTGCCAGCCAGACCCACCGTAGTTCTGCGTGTCAATGAATCCATAGGTCACCGACAACGCCAGCGGTCGCTGTAAACCTCGAGAGGTGAGTTATCATTTCCAGGTAAATACAAGTAACAGGGTGGGAGACTTTCGCTTGAAACAGTGAATTTCCTAAAATTGCATCATTTCGAATCATACATCCCAGCGAGTGTGTTTTAGGTTGGGTGTGATCCAAGCATCTGGGCGACTTGTGACGTCATACACACGTGCTTTTGGAATCGAGTATTATATCATTTACGCGCTAATCAACTGAAGTCCAGAACGTAATACCGTCCAAAGGCGTGGACAGGGACGGCTTTAGTAAGGTTTGAATTGCGCTCATAAGACAATTTGCGTTATTTCGTTTTAATATTGGCTAATTGTAAATGGATGTACGTTACTCTTATATATGCCAGTTATGTTAACTGGTAAATGCTCGTAGTATTTAATGATATTGACTACTACCGTTTGTGTTAATATAGGTCAGACAGAAAGAAAGAGGTTAAAAAAACAGTATCCGTTTACTACTCTTAGTAACATATATGAATAATATATACTGAGAAAAAAATTGTGAAAAAAATGAAATAACAATTAATAGGTATCGAAGAAACCCAAATTAACGCACATTCGAAGAGGACATAATACACCTGCATGTGATAGGAATGAATATTTATTAGCTATGTATGTATGTAAAATGTATATATAATCCGTAACCTCATTTACCTTGCGGTATAGAGGCTGGTACTTTATGCGCTTGCATCTGACGGTACAATGCTCAATTTGCCCCGGATTCAGGATACAGAGTTGGAGCGCGCTTTTGGTGCTTGCGCGGCAACCATTGTGTGAGTTGTGTGTCTTGGTGATGTGTTGACCATGTTACTCTACCTCTTAGGTTTGTGGTTCTGAGTAGAGCACAGTTAATTTGATGTGCAACTGTGAATGATCTCACTGAGCCCGATTCTAATCGCCAAGGATACGGAAAAATTCCGTCCCCAGCGGGTTTCGAACCGAGGACTTGCTTAATGCAAGCCTGGCGCTTACCCATCTGCGCCACGCAGCTTCTTTTATTAACTATAATATATAAAAATGGTAAATTAGAATAACAAATGAAGAACAGAATAAGCAAGGCAAGCAGACAGATAAACAATATTGTAACAGGTTAAAATAAATAGAAAAAAAATTACAATTGTATGAATATTCTATTCGTATGCAAATATTCCAAAAAAGTGCATATAATGAGAATAAAGGGAAGAAAAGAAAGAGTAAGACCCAGAATCACATTGGTAGATTCCATGAAGGAAACAGTAATTTCGTTATCGAGTTTTATCGGATGTACGCTCTGATTAATTGTGCTATTAACACGAGTTCAATTAGTTTGCTATGCCAACGCTAAAAATGTATTCTGTCACATTGGAATATGGGGCCTCCTTGATTACCGGATCTGAATACTTTGGATTTGAAAGTTTACCGCGAATCTATTGTAAATTCTGAAAATATCGTAGCTCGTATTTACCCTGCGGTGGCGTAGACGAACACATGCTACAGAGGGTTTGCGCTTTAATGTTAAGTCGTGCAAATATTTGCCTTGAAGTAAGAGGCAACTTATTTGAACACATTTTGAGAAAACAGATATGGGTAATATTAGGTACCTACTGATGTGATTGCGTATTTATTGAGTTTAATTAATAATTAAAGTTTTTTTTCTCAATAACTCGATAATGAATGACAATTGGAAAATGTTTGACTCTTAATTTTCTATTCTTTTTGGCTCCTGAATCAAATCCCATAAAGCACATGCGTAGATTTTGAGATACGCTGTATACATATAAATTAACTAAATATAACTTTATGTCTTCCTTTCGATTTGGTTCGTTGGAAATATTATATAACAACTGCAAACAGCTTGAAGCCTCGAGAGGAAACAAACGTTTTTGTGCACTGCTGTAACACTGTAACGTTTCGCCCAGCTCGAACGCGATTTTTATTAATTAAATATAATTTCAAGCATTCTCCCATATCTTGAAGCACGTTAAGAATCAGAGCGCCGCATCTTTGGGCCCCGCGGAAGACGATAAGCGACGTCATCGCGTGCAGACGCAGGTATACCTCCGCGTATTGGAAGCAAGAATCACCTACTCCAATAAACTGGTTTGAGTCGCTGATTACGCTGGACCGGGCTATATAAAGAGAAAATGAAGCCATTGCAAGACAGATTTTTCCTGAACCTTTCTTCTAATCTAATTCTGCTCAGGAGGGCCCGCATTCTCTTCGAGAATAATTCCTGTCACCTAGACCTTCTAGCCAGCGTAGCCCATAGGCTCCTCGGCTAGAGATCCGACCAGATAACCCGTACCGAGACACTGACAATAATTCCCCCAGGTCCCGTTTACTCAGCGGACACCTTAGATCCATGCAGCTAATTCCCACAGGTCAAAACGCCTAATTAGACGGCTTTAAAACCACGAATTACAACCTAGACGACGTAACACAAGAGCGGCTTAAAGTTCGCACCAGAAAACCCAGCCTGTATGTAGCCGCAGCAAAAGTCGGCATCGCAACGAGTCGACGTTAATAATTTTCGCACATTCAATCCTCGATATTTCCCTTGATATTTAGGTTGATTGGCACCTTGAATTTATTTTGGTACCTAGTACCTTTCCTGCAAATTAATTATTCTGGGCACACGTAACGGGTTTTTCACAAGATAAAACATTCGTGGGTTCATAGAAGTAAACATTAATAAATTATTTGAGGACCGAAAAAAGAAAACCTTGATTTATTACCTACTCTTTAAACAGCCAGTTTCCCAGCTTAATTATTATTAAAGAGCTCAACATTATAATAAAATACGCTAATTGAACACCTAGCACAGAGTAACTTTGCTAACCAGGTTCTCCAGGCTACTGTTTATGGTTACCTTCTGAAATCTGCAAATGCGCGCCGTTGCGTCCCAGATGCTTCCAAGATGGCTGGTTGCTTGACCTCGAACAAACTCAACTTCCTTCGAAGCAATTGTGTAATTTCACCAAAACAAGATAAATCAGCGCTAATTTTGGATTAAAACGCTGTTCACAAATAATTGCTATTTATTTAATTTACACGTTAGTAAATGTTTGATAAACAAATTACACAGATCTCAGGTCAAAACAGCTAACTTAACCGCTAAAAATGACAATGACTGAGCGAAGTCCCCTTCGAATGTTTATTATGAAGGCCCTGGAATTTCGGTTCTCTCATTTTTATATCCTCCTGAAAACAAAAGGTAAATGCTCTAATCTGAGCCGTCAATTGGCAGAAACTGATGTTACTTTTAAGAATCTCCGTTGAAAACAAAATCTACACGGTAAATTACAAAAATTCTTAAGCTAATTATACAAAAGCCTTACATAAACAAACGTTTACTGTGAAAAACGATTATTCCAGGCGACTGAATTGAAGTTTCTTAAAAAAAATACCTTTATAGCATTTTGTACGGCAATGTACTACATTTCGACATGCAAAACCGTTTAGTAATGTGACTTTACACCATATCTACCATTACATCATAGCAACGACGATTCGTTTTACGTTTGGCAGTATTGAAGTGTATTGTTGGTGGCACTGTAAGTCTATGTCAAATTCGAGGTTATCAGGTTAGCTTTTGAGTCAGTATATGTTAAAACTGTCGCAAAACCTAACCTGCTAACCTATAATTTGACATAGACTTACAATGTCACCAACAATATATTTCAGTACCGCACAATATCAACTGGAGCTGGGTATTGTGTTTTAGTACATAAAAATGAGTTCTGCTCAGCTTGGCTATGTATTGACATTTAATATCACTTTCATATAAAAATCTAATATTTCACATTTCTGCATGAAATACGATAAAATAGTACACGAGACGCGTTAGAAAAGTGATTCTACTGAACTCCTATGGCTATTTAAGTACTCGCTAACGCTTGTACACAAACCAGTCATACTTGTTGAGTAAAACTTCGCTTTTCTAAACTTGTTGCATAATATAGGTACTATAATGTATCATTACTATCACCAATCTCGAAAAATGAGTCAAGACAATCTGCTAGAAGTATTCGTGGTGCTAATAACTAATGCTGAAATAGTATAATGCTATCAAAATCTTGAGTGATTTCCGAACTTGTGTGTGGCGCTCAGTAAATCCGACTGAGTAATCATGGGTATTCTATATTCGTATGTTAGGGGGAAGTAATGATACTTTTCAATTCACATTTAGTTATTCGAAAGCAGAGCTGGGCAGTAATTAATTACTTTGTAATTAAATTGCTAATTAAATTCCTTTTTGTTGGTTTGCCTTGGAATTGAATTACTTTTTAAAATACTGTAATTGTAATTGGTAATTGCAATTTTTCTTAAAAAGTACTTGACAATTGCTTTCTGAAAGTAATTAATTACTACATTCAGTTACTCAGTTACTTTTGAGTAATTAAATAATTCTAAAGTTTTTAAATTACTTTACAAATATTTGAATAACTTGTGTTAATTCAAATTACCCGTAATAATCGAATGACTTTCTGGTAATGGAATTACTAAATTACTGATATTGATTGGGTATTGAATCTTCAGAACGCCAAACTTAAGATAAGGCCTTATTAAGTTACCTGTTAAGCAAATCGCAATAGGTATTCCTAGAGCAATATAAGTATAATTTATGATTTCCTATGTTTCTATGTTTCTTGAGCAGTGTAGGCTGTGCAGGATGTAGCATTGTAGCTTACTAATAATTATTTTGTAAGAAGCGAAAAACATGTCTGCAGTAAGTACAGCTTACAGAGTAAAGCACGGTAGAAGTATAATTTAATTTTTTCCATAACAATTGACAACAAATAGCTCTATTATACAATATTGGTCCATAATAATAATTTATTAATGTCAATTTGCTTGTTTAAAACGATGTACTATCACATGGCTTTGCAAATACTAATAAATACAGTAAAGTAATTGCAGAAGTAATTTATGTTGTGGAATTACAATTACCAAGTAATTGATAATTGAATAACTATTTTATTTGAGCAATTGAAAATATGATCATTCAATTACTTCATTGGGCGGTAATTGGTAATTGGTAATTAATTACTTTTTTAAAGTAATTTGCTCAGCTCTGTTCGGAACTGATTTAATCCACTTTTATTCGAAGTGTGACTCATGTGACTGATGGATTCCCTACTACCGCAAGGATTTCGACATTATATTTTTCAACGCCATTTTAACAGAGCATATTAATATTTTAAATCATAGCTCTGAATTTTCAACTAGATATGTTGCAAATATACTTTAATACATTTTCTACATTTAAAATCTATGCTTTTTGTTAATGTAGCTTTTAAATAAACATGGACATGGCCAATTCAAACTTCAAATGCTGAAAACAGGTAAGGCATTGTTAGTAACTTAATGTTTGATACATGAAATACAAATGTTTGAAAGTGAAGTTCTCATAGATCGTTTTCCTTTAATTATCTTTTATACAATTTCTAAGACTTTCCTTTCCTTCCTGTTGCAAATTCAGTACTTTGTATATCAGTTGTTATTTACAAAATGCCTGGCGACGCCATTGCCATATTTGACTGTATTTACATATCTCTAAGAACGGTTCGAGTCGATGGCATTCACTTAATGACCTTTTACTTCTACTCCGAATGCTTAAATGCATACTTCGGACGTAGAATAATAGCCAGTATGAATTAAATTTCAAGTATATCGTGCAATCGAGGGCCAAACAAGCTATTCATGAGTCATAAAGCTAACTTACCTTCATTTTTTATACAATCTACCTAACGTATCGTGTGAATTTTTACTAATGGTTCCTAACTAAGCTTTACATCCCATTGCCGAATCAGAGATGCATACATATAAATTGCAACGTACTGCTTTATTAATTAATTACTTTTAAATGAATGAATAATGAGTATACTAATTACTTCCTTAAAATTAATAAGGGATGATCAGATAAATAGTTAAAATATAAAAAAAACTACAATGTTGAATAAACCAAATGTGTAAATCTGTAAAGCATCTTTTTGGAATAACATGATATTTGCTACTAAAATTCTACTTATTATTTTAACATTGATATTTCATTTTATTTAAAATAGAAAAATTTTATGTTGCGATAGTATAACAACTTTTTCTCAATTACTTACCAAATTTGAACAAAATTGTGTAACTGACAGTGACATACATAATGACTACTCACTTTAAGACTAAAAATGCAAATAAAATTGATTATTCATAGTTCAATGGCAATGCTCAGTATGTTTTTCAATAAGATTTAATTGGCATGGCAAGGATTTTTAACCTTAAGCCAGTGAATAATAATTTTGATATCGGAAGGCAGCGATATTTATCTCATTAAGATATTATTTGGTATTCGTGTATATTCATCTCAAAATTCGTGGAGGATAATGTATACGAATACAGATTTACAAACACCCTGTAATTGATTTAATTGTAATAATCCAAATGAAGATTTTAGTGTTTTTCTAGCAGTTGTCGTTTGTAAGTTCTAGAAAACCCTCTTTTAATTGACAATTATAGTTGGTGGTGGAGAACTGTTGCCTACATTGATATAAGTGTGCCATTAATACTGTTAAAAACCCTAGCATAGCAAGAACTTTGGTTTAACAGCATCTGTACAGAGCTGTCAAAATTTAATTTTAATTGTCGCAATACGAAACTGTGTTATTTAAACGAATATGGAACGCACATAGGAAGCTAATCCTTTTAAATGTAATTCTTCCTTTGAAAAGGTACTAACAATTTCTACAAGCAAATCAATAATAGTGTCTAATTGTTCAATTACAAATTTCTGGTCAATGTTACTTATTGACACCTGCAGTTAATAAGAAATTTAAAAAAATAGAAATTAATTATATATTTGAAGATATCTACAACTGATTTTGTTTATTTCATAACTAATATTTACTACCAACAACGCAATAAAAAACAAAATATATTTTGCAAAATCTTACTAGGTAGCTTGATGAGATGCTGCAATATACTTTAATGTGAGACTAACATAAAATGAGTTTTAGTTCCTATTTATAAATATTTGCTACATTCTACTATGCATTTATTTTTTACTTTTAGTAATTAAAAATGGATACACAGAATATTTTTGTCTCAACTTACATTTCAAGTCATTTTATCTCAGTCGCGTTTATTTCAGTAAAATCCTTGCTAGAACCATATTATTTGCAAATACGCAAATAATACCCATCAAAGTTCTTTAATTATAATTTTTTAGCATGAATGAAAATGCGTGAATATTGATACCATAGTGACCAAAAAACAAACAGTTTGGTTGTTGGTTCCGTCAGTGAATAATTAGAGTTTGTAATTTTGACAGTTGTTCAAAAAATTCATAATGGGTTGTGATATTGATGATAGCACCACCCATATAGATCCAGATATTGAAGAAACTGGGGTGAGAAAGAATATGTTCAATGATACAGGACTTTTTCTCTGAGAAAAGTGTTTAACTTAGATTGAGTTAATACTAACGGGTGTTCAAAAAGAACGCAATTTTTAAATTTCACATCATTTTTTTAATGTAAAAGTTATACAGGTAACCAAATAAGTTCGTGCGTTTTTTGATGGTAAAATATAAATATTTATTAAGAAACGATAATACACTATTATTCATCGAAGTAATTACCATCACACTCAACGACCTTTTGCCAACGTGACACCAATTTTTGTATGCCGGTATTGTAGAACTCTATGGATTTTGAATAAAAAAATTGACGGACTGCATTTATTACATCAACTCGAGTTTTGAACTGCCTATGCCTCATATAGTTGTCAAGAGACAAAAAAAGGTGGTAATCACTTGGCGAAATGTCAGGAGAGTATGGAGGGTGTGGCAACGTTTCCCAGCCAAGTTCGGAATTTTTTTCCTGGGTCACTCTTGCGGTATGCGGCCTGGCGTTATCCTGTAAGAATACCACTTTCTTTCGATTGATCAGAGAAGGCTGTTTTTGGATGAGTGCTGCTTGTACTCGCTGAAGCTGTTCACAATACAAGTTAGCAGTGATGGTTTGACCCGTTTCCAAAAACTCATAATGGACAATTCCGGTTGCTGTCCACCAAACACATAATAAAATCTTGTTTGGGTGCAAGGAAGTCTTGGGAGTGTGTGGTACCGAACCAGTAGGCGACAACCAATGATACGAACGCTTAGAATTTGAGTACAATATCCACTTTTCGTCACAGGTTAACAGCCGATCAAGAAAAGGTTCATTATCGTTGCGTGAAATGTTTGCCGAACAAATGGTAAGACGACTTAATTTGTTTTTATTTGACAATTCATGTGGGACCCATTTGCTTAACTGCCACGTCTTTCCTAGCTGATGAAGGTGCAAACGAATAGTTTCATCACTCACATTGAACCTTTCTGCAAGCTCTAGGCACGTTGTCCTGGAATTTGCCTCCACAACCTGTTGAATATCCTCGTTGTTAATGATCTTCGGTCTCCCAGAGCGTGCTTCATCGGTCAAGCTGTGATCTCCCGAAGAAAATTTCTTGAACCACTTCTGTGCTGTTCGATCACTTACGGCATCATCTCCGAATGCGCTACATATTTTTCGCGCCGCCACTGCAGCTTTGGTACCGAGTTTGTACTCATACAGTAAACAACCTCGAATTTTATTCGTTGCCATTTTCAACTATTTAAAACTAGAAATTAAACAATCGTCACCAAATGTGTATGTATAATGTATCCGATAAAAGAAGGATTCATACTAAAGTAGATGACAGATAACAAACAAGTGCTATCGATCAACAACGTAAAAATATTCATGGCACTCTGCTGTATACAAAAACCGCACGAACTTATTTGGTTACCTGATATATATATATATATATATGGCTTTTACAGGCCTTTGCGGCCCATTGCCTGGGTTAACTTTCTACACTCTTCTCTGTTTAGGGCTTTCCTTCTCCAGTCATCTATTCCCATTTCTTTCAAGTCCTTTAACACTTCTTCCTTCCATTTGTTCCTCGGTCTCCCTCTTGCTTTTGTTCCCACTGGGTGTATGCTCAGCACTATTTTAGCCACTCTGTTATGATTCATTCGTTGCACATGTCCCAACCACCTCACTCGTTGTTGTTTAACACACTGCACTATTGTCGGTTCTCTATATAGGTTTTCCAGTTCTTTATTTGTCCTTCTCCTCCACTCCTCACCCTCCTTTATTCCTCCGTAAATTTTCCGTAATATCTTTCGTTCCCATACAAGTAGTTTTAGTTGGCTTACTGCCCCCAGTTTCCAAGTCTCGCACCCGTATGTAAAAGTTACAACCCCAAAAATTTGACATCTGTCATCTATGATTGCTCCAATTTTTAGTTATGGGGAAAGTTACGCTAAACCGTTTCCCAAAGTTCGTGGAATTTCCAGTCATGAAAGTGCACCAAATCTGTCGGATTTTCACAGATTAATTAATGAATTAGTGAAAATTGAATCAATTATGGACAGTAAATCTCCTATACATTGTCGTTCCGGCCGGTCTCTAGGAAACATTGCAACTGTGATTGTGAGTGTTGCTGAAAATCTGCGAACATCACTACACGTGATAACGGAGTTCTTGTGGCCTCAAGTGGAAGGTGTGGACTTGGAAGACGTGTGGTTTCAACAAGACGGCGCAACCTGTTACACTGCGCCTGAAATAATTGATTTATAGGGAAAACGAGTTTTGGACCGCATTGTCTTCTGAAACGCTAAGGAGAGTTGGCCACCAAGATCGTGCGATTTGACGCCGTGTGACTTTTTTCGTTGGGGTTTTTCGAAATCTCAGGTTTATGCGAATAACACTTGAACAATTTCCGAGCTTAATGACGACATCGAACGCGTAATTAATGAGATAGAGCCGCAACTCTAAGAAAACGTCGTATATAATTTCATCAAAAGAGCAAGGGCCAT
This sequence comes from Agriotes lineatus, assembly GCA_940337035.1. NCBI lineage: Eukaryota > Metazoa > Arthropoda > Insecta > Coleoptera > Elateridae > Agriotes > Agriotes lineatus. The sequence goes on along the minus strand of OW679197.1, from coordinate 86,507,194 downwards.
TTGAACGATATTTTATTCCCACCTATCACACTTATTTCCTTATTTAGTCACCAAGACATAGTAACCAAATTTTTACATTTAAAATTTTCCAGAACCCCGACTATAAAAAACAAAAATTCCAAAATGATCTACCAAACATCTTTTTTTCACTACCTTCTTTGTAAGTTACCTCGCACCTTGCTACCCTCGTTCGCTTCGCTCACTCAGGCATCAAACGGTCCTCGGTAGTGTAAATCTTACCTATATCCCTTTTAAAATAATATACTATTTAAGATTGGGAAACCTAACCTAGCCAGTTACATTTTTAGGAAGGAATAATATTTCCATAAGTTGTGAATAATCCACAAATTTGATTGCAAAAGCAATTTAGTGTAATGTTAATTATTTTTATCACAGCAAATTCTCTTGATGGAATTATTCGTATTCAAGCTTTCAATGACTGACTAAATTGAAAGATATGAAACTGCTTCTAGAATGTTTAAGAATTGCCTCAATGACATGCAGGCTAGCATAAACGAAAATATAATGCTGGTCTATTTTATTCAGATCAGTGGTCAATGTGCACGACAATATTCATCTTTCTGTATTTACAAATTGAATTGCATATTTGGAAAAATCCAAATCAAAAGCATTTACTTGGGATGGACACATTCCGTTTTATTCAGAACTAAATTATGTTTATTTAATTTTTAGGTCGTTCTAATTTGAATATCGAGCCCATGTGGACGAAAAGAAATTGGGAAGTAGGATCAATGAATTCAATTTTATGGCAACGTTTCATATTGACAATTTTTTGTTTGATAATTCCAAGTTGTAAAGAACTAGGAAAAATACCTTCAAAACTAAACATAGCAAAAGAATAGTAAATTACAATATGAAAAGCTTACTAGAAGCATTCAATTTAATTAAAAAAACACGGTTTTCTACACGCATTTTGTAGGAGCGGTGAAGGGGGGGGGGGGTGAGTGAATGTCGTTAGAGATAACTGAATTCATGTAATAATTTAGCGATAATATGCAAAATTAAGCTTTAATTTGAGCCACTTCAATCCTTATTTCTCGAGAAAATAGTACGTAGGGCAATTCTTATGATCGAATGTCCCATGTGTGTTGAATATTCCCAGGTAACTTTATTATAGATGGTTTAACACACAAAAAGTATGATAGAGAAAAGTATAAATAAGCTCGAAGTAACACAATATATAACTTAGTATCAAAAAGGCAATGAAATTTAATATGATCCAAAATTATTCTCATCTAGTATGGCTATGAAATTTTTCCTAATTTATGAATGCAACTATAACTCACTTAAAAATCAAATGTCAAGTTTGACATTTAAGTGTAAACATAGTTGCATTCATAAATGAGAAACAATTCATACTAGATGAATTTTTTTTTCATACTTTACATACATAACAGGTTGCGGCAACACTAGCGATATTTGCATATATTTTTGAAGTCATACAGTACAGCAATAAATTTCTTTCTTCTTCTTCTATCCCGTTTCTACCTATTGTCGGATATAGGCCTCCTTAATATTCGTCCATGTTTTTCGATTTTGTGCTGCAGCCTGCTACTTGAATCTTCCTGTTCTCTTGAGGTCATCGGCCCATCTCATTTGAGGTCTTCCAATTCCCCGTTTATTTCAGCAGGGTCACCATTGCATAAGTTTTCTACATCATTTATTTTCTATTCTGGCTACGTGTCCGGCCCATTTCTATTTCAGCTGGGTCACTTTACAATTGATGTCTTCTACTCTAGATTTTTGTCGTAGCCATTCATTCGTGTTTCTGTCTTTAATGGATACACTGACTGTTCTTCTTTCCATGGCTCTTTGATTGTATGCCATTTTCTTCATTATGTCTTTAGTGAAGACCCACGTTTCAGTACCAAAAGTTAATACCGGTAATACACTTTTTTGCACTTCCGGGACTAAAGTTGATATTTTAGTCCCCTTAAACAGGGACTAAAGTAGCTCATTTAATCCCTAGGGACTAAAGTAAAAATGATACCGTAACTATGGTAAATTTATGTACACACGAGGTTAGTAGGTTAGGTTTTGTTTGTCATTTGAAACACACACTGGCGCAAAACTTAACCTCCAAATCTCGAATTTGACATATACTGACAATACACTTCAACACTGCCAACTGATACAGGCTATCCAGGACCTGCTGCAATTCAGTTTTTAATAAATTGTAATTGTCAGTTTCCAAATTGACAGACTCCAAATTGACAGATTCCAAATTTTGGAAATGTTTGATGATAATGTTCCCCAAAAGTGCAAAAAATAGCGTATATACCTCAGAACTAAAGTGCCTAAATCCCTTGAGTGGTTGTTGCCCTCGGGCTTCGCCCTCGAGGCAACAAACTCCACTCGCGGGATTAAATGGTGCACTTTAGTCCCTCACGATATAATATACTATTATTAAAAACTTCTGCCTTGAAGTGTATAGGTATATTCATTTTCCGTACGTAATTCAATTTTCCGAATGCTGCCCGTTCCAATTTTATTCTTCGATTTATCTCGTTGCGCTGATTTTCTTTGCCAGTTTTTATTTTTAGTCCTAAATAGACATATTTCTTTACTTTTTCTATTTGTGTATTTTCTATTATCACTTTTCTTTGGTCTTCGTCTTCGGTTGTTATCCTCTTCGTTTTATCTAAATCCATTTCTAGTCCTACTTGTTTTGAAGCCTGGTTTAGATCACTAATCATTATTTGTAGTTGGCAGCTATTAATAAGATTAGCCTTTCTCCATTCAAACTGATTCCTTCATCATCCCAGTTAGTTCTTTTGAAGAAGTCTTCCAGTGCTAACGTGAGTAACTTGAGGGATAGAGCATCTCCCTGTGTGACTCCCCTTTTGATTTCTATCGGTTATGTATTTTCATCTAATCTTATTGTTAACGTTGCATTTTTATCAATACGTTCGATGAGTGTCGAATATCTGTAGTCGATTCGTGCGTTTTTCATTGCATTGGAAATGGCGCATGTTTCGATTCTATCAAAAGCTTTTGCATAGTCAATGAATGCTAACCATAGAGGTATCGTGTATTCTGTGCTTTTCTCTATTAGGAGCCTTAACGTTTGGAGGTGATCTGTCGTTCCAGATCCTTTCTTAAAGCCTGCTTGTTCTTTCGTTTGATAATCATCCATCAAGCGGTTAGTCAATATTTTACTAAATAGTTTACACCTGCGATAATAGGCTTATTGGTTTGTAGTTGTCCAACTCTGTCACGTCTCCTTTTTTATGCATTAACATCATTACTGCGTTGTGCCAATCTGATGGTATGTTTCCCCCTTCTAGCCATTTATTGAATAGTATTTTAAAATTTTCTATTAGTAGTTCACCTCCGAGTTTTAACATTTTACTAATTATGTTATCTTCGTCTGGCGATTTTCCGCTTTTTATGCGTTTTAAAGCAATTTTTATATCGCTTGCGTCAACTTCGGGTATGCCTTATGAATTCACTTTTATTATTTTTGTCATGCTTATTTTGATTTTCTGTGTTGTTTGTTTTGGAGTCATACAAATTTTAATAGAAGCTTTCTGTCACTTTTATGGTTCGATGTCGATCTATTATGAGATTTTCTTAGTTACAAAATTTTAATAGGACGTACTGCTCTCTAGTTCTGTGCAGCAAACCGTTTTTTTTTCATGACACACTGTTTTGCCAGAGCCACCATCTTAGATTTTTTAAATAATACGGGTATCTCTTTTCGTCAATTCTGTTGTAGCAACATAATTCAATATAGTGATACTGCTTGTTGTCCATGGTTTCTCTACAATTTCGCCATTTGCATTTTCATATTTAAATAAAATTAAGTATAGGTAGTGCAATAGGAACCCCAAAATTTAATAACTCACTTTTTAATCTACATAATAAATATAAAACTCAAAAGTTAGTTTACTTATTTGTTGAAGTACTTAGTTTTCCACTCTTACTTCGTTTTCTTAATCGATTTCTAGGCGAGTACTGATTATTGAATTAATTATAGTTTTTTCCATTTGTTCTTCGCTATGATATTGGCACCCCATAAAATTAACTAAATAGTCCTCTACTGTAATAAATTCTAAAACCAGGTGCGACACAATATTTCGTTCATTATGAACATTTAAAAATTGTTCAGCAAGACGTTCAAGTAATTCATTGGATATCACATAAATAAATGCTTTAAGACAATGTTATTTGCATACCTTAAAGTGTTTGGATGGCGTAAAGTTTGCCCTTAGTATACCGGTAATCCCTGCTTTACATAAAGGTTATGCTTCTGGAAACCACATACATCTTATTCACGACCCAAGCATTGAACACGTACACTGCATAATGTAAATATCTATCTTTAAAAACTTGCACGAATATGATATATAATTTCAATAAACTAATATTACGTTTATTCACCGGCAACTGCTTTGAAACTCTAGGAAATCGCGCCGTCCGTGATAAGGAATTTATTTTACAACCACCCGTAACAGTAATTTATGTGTTTCTTTGCAAAAAGCTGATAGTTAATAACTTACACGCACAGCATCAAACATTAACGAAGGCACTAAGTGACTTGTCTATTACAAAAAAACTGGATCATAATCGATAATTGTAATCAACGTGTAGCTTATAAGCTGTATTCAAACTTCATGTCGCGTCGATTAACTTTACCCGACGTCAAGAGATAGTGACATCAGGGAGCGGTGGTCTTGTTTCTAGGTAGTTTTGGTTCTACCCAGCCGCAAGGGTAAAAATAGTCATAGCTGCATTTTCTTCCTTAGATGTCGTTGCACTTTTTTTTTTCAACCTCCATAGCTCAGAGCAACTTTCACCTATACAGGGTGAAGTAACATTAGCTATATTTTTGATGCCATACACTATAGCAAAAAAATTCACTGCTCGATGAATCTGTACATTTCGTTAGTTTTTCTTCACAGTACAATGTTTTTTTGCGCCGTCCTATTTAATTTTTTTAAATTGCACCAGTACTTTTTTCTTTAATTTTCATTCCATTTTAATTCTGTTTACGAATCTTTAAAAAAATATAGTCGTTGAAGGTAATTTTTCTCAATAAAATACAAAAAACTTAACGTAACGCAGGAATTCTTTTGCAATTATATGTGTAAAAATAAATTAAGTAAGCCTTGACTACTTGGAAACAAGAAACAAAAAAAAATTAGCATCTTTGGATTGTTGAAACAATCATTAAATTACCACGACAGTAAATTATGAAATGTTTCCTATTAATACCCGTAATTATCGCAAAAATTTTGAGAAAAAATTTAAAGATATTATTTTTAACCAATTCATAAATAGAATGAAAACAGTAATCAGAATTGACGAAAAGAGATACCCGTATTATTTAAAAAATCTAAGATGGTGGCTCTGGTAAAACAGTGTGTCATGAAAAAAAAACGGTTTGCTGCACAGAACTAGAGAGCAGTACGTCCTATTAAAATTTTGTAACTAAGAAAATCTCATAATAGATCGACATCGAACCATAAAAGTGACAGAAAGCTTCTATTAAAATTTGTATGACTCCAAAACAAACAACACAGAAAATCAAAATAAGCATGACAAAAATAATAAAAGTGAATTCATAAGGCATACCCGAAGTTGACGCAAGCGATATAAAAATTGCTTTAAAACGCATAAAAAGCGGAAAATCGCCAGACGAAGATAACATAATTAGTAAAATGTTAAAACTCGGAGGTGAACTACTAATAGAAAATTTTAAAATACTATTCAATAAATGGCTAGAAGGGGGAAACATACCATCAGATTGGCACAACGCAGTAATGATGTTAATGCATAAAAAAGGAGACGTGACAGAGTTGGACAACTACAAACCAATAAGCCTATTATCGCAGGTGTAAACTATTTAGTAAAATATTGACTAACCGCTTGATGGATGATTATCAAACGAAAGAACAAGCAGGCTTTAAGAAACGATCTGGAACGACAGATCACCTCCAAACGTTAAGGCTCCTAATAGAGAAAGTTGGGATTCCGTTTCCTTCGTTAACCTCCCTACCAGTATCCTTTCATAGAACTTTGCTATTATAGATAACATGGTGATTCCTCTATAATTTGCGCAGTCTCTTCTGTCGCCTTTTTTATACACCGGTAATAGAATACCTATCTCCCAATCTTTGGGAATTCTTTCTTCTTGCCAAGCCTTGTGGAACAGTTTAGTTAGCATTTCCAGACCCTTACTGCCCAAATTCTTAATCATTTCTGTTGTTATCTCATCGTACCCCGCTGCTTTACCCTTTTTCACTGCTTCTATTACTTCTTCGATTTGTATTTTCTTTTGTTCATGTTCTTCGGTTTCTTTGTTATAGGCTACGTGATTTGTTTCATTTTCCTCCTCTGCTGGTGTTTCTTGTGTTTGTTCTAACGCTAGCATTTCTCCGAAATACTCCTTCCATCTCCTTACAATGCCTTCCTTGTTTGCCGCGTTTTTCCATCTTTGTTTTTTATTAGTTTAAGTGTGGTTTTCCTTTTGGAATCGATTTGAGTATAGGTACTATAAAATAGTTTTTAATTTCCGAAGCAACCCTGTTCTCACCAAATTCCTCCCATGATTTTTGATTCCCTTTTTTTACCATTTCCTTGACTTTGGATCTCTGTCTTTGAATTTGTCGTATTTTTCACTAGATCTGTTTCCCAAGTACTCTTTCCATTTCTGCTTCTTGATTTTCATTTCCTTTTTTATTTCCTCGCTCTACCAACTCGTTTGTTTCTTGCCCTCGATGATTTTAGTACGAGTAGTTCCACATACTTCTTTTGCTGTCGTTATTAGAGTTTCTTTAAAATACTCCCATATCTCTTCGGTTGTATTTATGTTTTCGTTAATTTTGCTCATCTGTGCTTCTACTTTTGCGTTATATATTCTTGCGCTCTCTTCTTCTCTCAGCTTATATGTTTTGATATTCTCTTAATTTCGTTTCTCTTTTCTCCCATATTCTTTATTTCGTTGTGTCTTGCTGTTTGCATCTCTATTTTTGTGACCACTAAGTAGTGGTCCGAATAAATTTATGGTCCCGTTTTCATCCTTTCACCCTTTTATATTATATTTACATCTTTATGCGCATAAAAAGTATTTGTTTTTATCAGATTGTTCGCGATACAAAAATCAATCAGTCTTGTGTCATTGTTATGTCTGATGTTTTCGCCGTGTATTCCTATTGTTTCACCTGACTCCTCATTCTTTCTGCCAACTCGTCCATTGAGATTTCCTATTATTATTAACCTTCCCTTAATTTCTTCTATTGTTTCTAATTGTTGCTAGAAGTCCTCTTTCTTTTTTACAGCCTCGTTCTCGTCGGGTCCGTAGACCACTACTAGTGTTGTTTTTGTTTGTTTGGCATTTCCATTTCTATCTTTATTATTCTCTCCAAGATCCCGGTCCATTTGTTTATGTACTTTGCCTTCTCCTTTTTAATTACACACCCCACTCCTTCTTTTGCTCTGTACTTATTATATATGCCGCTGTATATCAGTATGTGACCTCCTTCCATTTCCAGTTCCCCCTTTCTTTTCTTTTTAGTTTCTGTTAAACCCAGGATATCCAAGCCTGTTTTCTCGAATTCCTCTACTAGCTCGTTCTCTTTTCCAGTTAAACTTCTGATGTTTCATGTACCTATTTTCCAGATCACTTTGTTTGTTATTACTTTTTTTCTCTTGCTTATCTTCTTCCCAGTCGTATTTTTGCCTTTTTGGTTCTTAAGTTCTGAATGTAAAGATGTTATGTATGCTTTTTTCCAAGCACCGGGTACTGGGCTTTCGCTGGTTATTATTTTATCAGTAACGTTTGGCTTCATGTCGACTGATTGACATTTAATTATTTTAAGTTGTAGATCTGGTTATTATAAAATTGAAATGTAATTTTATAATTGGGCTTTACCTAGGTAGGTATTGCATTGAAGGCAATAATAGTAAATGATAGTATCCAGAACTACTACTCGTACAACTGGACGACCTATTTAAAATACGAGGAAAGAAAAACATATTTGAAGTTTCTCAGCTTGACATAGTTGTACCTGAATACGTGCAATTTTAAGTGAATGGATAGATTTCCACTTGACGGAGCTCGTATAGCAAGATACAGTCGAAATGCCCCGGTTGATTTTTCCCAAATAAATTTATCTCAAAATATGAAGCCGTCAATTGGTGGCCAAAATCGTCAAAATTATGTGTGGGGATATTTAAAAGAAAGAGTGTATAGTATTGGTGACCAGTTATAGTTACTAATGAAAGTTATCCAAAGTTTTAGAAACTGGTTGACACAGTGGTTAGAGACCAATAGTATCCATTTAAAGGACATTATCTTTAAGAATTAAAATTGTATAATATATAGTTGTGGAACATTCCAAAGTTATTTCATTTAATCCCTTAATGCGTTTTGTACAATTTTAGGAAAATAGGGCATATCAGTTGGAGAACTTTGTACAATTTAAAATAACTAAGATGGCAACCAGTCAGCATGAAACCTAGCCCGTGGACAAGGTCTAGGCATGCAGAGTACCAGGTACCTTAGTCCTACTTAGAATTTTACCGAGACTAAGGAGTTCGAACCCTAGCAAGAGATCTTTTACATGCTACTACACATTGTAATAACATGGGACCCACCCCATGAAACCTAGCCCCACTGCTAAAATAATATCCAGAAGCTTATATATCAACACCATTGAATCCGGTGACAATGCTTGCTGCCAATGTTATTAATTTTTCGACTGGAACATTTTTGTAAAAATGTAATTTAAGATTTTTTCAGAAACCATACTTCTTACAAAAAATATTTTTAAAGAAACGTTGTCGATAATGGTGTAATACATGATATTATCTTAACATAAATTATTTTGATCAAACAATTACACAAGTGTATAGTACCATTTTCACCAAAAATTACTGGGATTGTCTAATGCATACTAAGAACGAAGATATACATTTTCAGGCCGATCGATTAAACTCTCTGGGTTATAGAGAGAACACAGGCAAACTCACAGACCCGCAGACTGACGAACTGACAGACTGACAAACATCACTTCGAAATTTTTTTTTTAAATCAGAAGACACGAAAACGGATATTTCCGCAAAAATCTCGAGTTCGAAAATTTTCATGATCACTACACCCACTTCCTTCTACTTCAAAGTTATGGTTTTTGCTTTGAAATTTGTTTTCGATTACATAAAAAGCCAATGAAGTGTTATTAGGGACCCAGTTCACGACTAGTAACCCCAATTCCACAGGAAGTCTATGCCATTTAGCCGACGTTCTTCTACCTGTGCTGACGTCACGCCAAAGAAGCGATGTCCTGATCTCTTCGTGGCGTTGATAGAATGATATAGAAAGCTTATTGTGAAACTAGACTGTATGATTTAAGATATAGCACAAACAATATAACTATAGAAAATGAAACTATACGTGCATCATATACAAGTCGCATAAGTAAGAATTGCACTAAAATATTATTTGGAATATGTTTACAGCGAAAGCCCAGTACCCGGTGCTTGGAAAAAAGCATACATAACATCTTTACATTCAGAACTTAAGAACCAAAAAGGCAAAAATACGACTGGGAAGAAGATAAGCAAGAGAAAAAAAGTAATAACAAACAAAGTGATCTGGAAAATAGGTACATGAAACATCAGAAGTTTAACTGGAAAAGAGAACGAGCTAGTAGAGGAATTCGAGAAAACAGGCTTGGATATCCTGGGTTTAACAGAAACTAAAAAGAAAAGAAAGGGGGAACTGGAAATGGAAGGAGGTCACATACTGATATACAGCGGCATATATAATAAGTACAGAGCAAAAGAAGGAGTGGGGTGTGTAATTAAAAAGGAGAAGGCAAAGTACATAAACAAATGGACCGGGATCTTGGAGAGAATAATAAAGATAGAAATGGAAATGCCAAACAAACAAAAACAACACTAGTAGTGGTCTACGGACCCGACGAGAAAGAGGCTGTAAAAAAGAAAGAGGACTTCTAGCAACAATTAGAAACAATAGAAGAAATTAAGGGAAGGTTAATAATAATAGGAAATCTCAATGGACGAGTTGGCAGAAAGAATGAGGAGTCAGGTGAAACAATAGGAATACACGGCGAAAACATCAGACATAACAATGGCACAAGACTGATTGATTTTTGTATCGCGAACAATCTGATAAAAACAAATACTTTTTATGCGCATAAAGATGTAAATATAATATAAAAGGGTGAAAGGATGAAAACGGGACCATAAATTTATTCGGACCACTACTTAGTGGTCACAAAAATAGAGATGCAAACAGCAAGACACAACGAAATAAAGAATATGGGAGAAAAGAGAAACGAAATTAAGAGAATATCAAAACATATAAGCTGAGAGAAGAAGAGAGCGCAAGAATATATAACGCAAAAGTAGAAGCACAGATGAGCAAAATTAACGAAAACATAAATACAACCGAAGAGATATGGGAGTATTTTAAAGAAACTCTAATAACGACAGCAAAAGAAGTATGTGGAACTACTCGTACTAAAATCATCGAGGGCAAGAAACAAACGAGTTGGTAGAGCGAGGAAATAAAAAAGGAAATGAAAATCAAGAAGCAGAAATGGAAAGAGTACTTGGGAAACAGATCTAGTGAAAAATACGACAAATTCAAAGACAGAGATCCAAAGTCAAGGAAATGGTAAAAAAAGGGAATCAAAAATCATGGGAGGAATTTGGTGAGAACAGGGTTGCTTCGGAAATTAAAAACTATTTTATAGTACCTATACTCAAATCGATTCCAAAAGGAAAACCACACTTAAACTAATAAAAAACAAAGATGGAAAAACGCGGCAAACAAGGAAGGCATTGTAAGGAGATGGAAGGAGTATTTCGGAGAAATGCTAGCGTTAGAACAAACACAAGAAACACCAGCAGAGGAGGAAAATGAAACAAATCACGTAGCCTATAACAAAGAAACCGAAGAACATGAACAAAAGAAAATACAAATCGAAGAAGTAATAGAAGCAGTGAAAAAGGGTAAAGCAGCGGGGTACGATGAGATAACAACAGAAATGATTAAGAATTTGGGCAGTAAGGGTCTGGAAATGCTAACTAAACTGTTCCACAAGGCTTGGCAAGAAGAAAGAATTCCCAAAGATTGGGAGATAGGTATTCTATTACCGGTGTATAAAAAAGGCGACAGAAGAGACTGCGCAAATTATAGAGGAATCACCATGTTATCTATAATAGCAAAGTTCTATGAAAGGATACTGGTAGGGAGGTTAACGAAGGAAACGGAATCCCAACTTGAGGACGCACAGTATCGATTCAGGAAAGGCAGAGGAGTGCAGGACCACATATTCCTTAGAAAGCAATTAATAGAAAAGTTTTCCACAAAAAATATATTTGTAGCCTTCATTGACTTAGAAAAAGCGGTTGACAGCGTCCCAAGGAAAGCAGTGTGGAGCAGATGAAATAGGAGCCTATACCAAGACACAAGAAATATAGTGAGAACAGGAAACTTACAATCAGAAGAGTTTACAACTAAAGAGGGACTAAGACAAGGAGCCCAGCCCTGTTCAACTTAGTAATGGATGATATAATGAAAGAAATCAAAGGAAAAGTAAAGAAACTAAAGGTGAGATATAATAATAATAATAATGGTGAGGCACTAACACCCCATGAAGGAGCTTGGCCTGCAAGGCAGAAGGTTAGAGCTTCCGTATCCTCGCTTTCACACCCGGCTGTCGCTTGTCAAATTCATGACACGTGGTGATGTGGTGATCATCACGCATTAGACAACCGCATTATTACCCCTTATTCTTGCGAACGCAGGTTCCCAATTATTTAAAGCGACTGGGTAGGCCGCCCGCCAGGCATCGATCTGGGATTTGAACTCCAGACTTCCGCGCCGCAGTCCAATGCTCTAACCACCGAGCCACGCTGGCGCCAAAGGTGAGATATAGGAACATGGAAATGATTGAAATAGTTGAAAGCGTATTGCTGACGACTTGGTGATATACGCAGAGACCAAACAAGGTTTGCAACATAACCTGGAAACATGGCAGAACGCTCTGATAGAAAAACAGGACTTAGACATAGCAATAAAACTAAATGAGAAAGACATCGAGCAAGTAGAATCATTTAAGTATTTGGGAGTGAAGATACAAAAGAATGGGAAAATGGATGCCGAAAGAAATGACAGACTGGAAAGTGCGGCCAAGGTATACTACTCCCTAAGTAACTCATTAGCAAGGAAAAAGGAAAAATAAAAATAAACGAAAATCACAGTGTTCAAATCCATCTTTAAGCCGATATTAACTTACGGAAGTGGAAGCTGGGTAATTAATTAAAATGTATAAAAGAAATTGGGTTGTTAGTACAATCCATATTAACCCATTAAAAAGAGTCGATGATGTTTAAAAAAGTGTCATGAATAAATCTGAGTTAGAGCAATTTAGTAATGAAATTATAGCTATTGAACATTTACATGTGGTTTGAATATAAAAGGAATATTTAAAAAACGGTAGTAGAAGTAATGCCAAATGCAAAATTCTGAGAAGGATATAATTAAAGTATGTAGATATCAAATAAGAATAGAGTATATGAGGCAGGAAGAATGGAAATATGGTAGTTAGGAAGTACAGAATATAATTGGAATTGGTAAACTTAATGGTTAATTACAATTGATTAATTGAAGAGTTATATTAAAACCGTTTTATTGGGAAGAATACAATTGACAAGTAACATAAATAATAAAAGGTTATATCAGTATGGGTATTACTGAGTAGAGAGTCCATAGGAGTATCGGTGAAGCTAGAGGGTCCATTCCGGAAGGAAGTAACAGAGACAGAAGCAGGTCTGGGTTGGTTATGTTGGCTGGTTGCTGTCAAAGATTTTGGATTTTGGAGTAGTAGACGAAGATTGTACTGATGATCCGTATCTAAGTGCTGCATGGCAGAGAGCTGCTTAGAGAGAGTCCATTTCGGAAGGTGGAGGCAGAGACAGGAGCAGATCTGGGATTGTTCTGTTTCCTGGTTGATGTCAGGGACTTTTGGTTTCGTGGTATTGGACGAGGCTTGGCACTGGATGTTTGTACGTGAAAGCTGCATTGCAAAAAGCTGCTTGAAGGAGTCGATTGTGGCTAAAGGATAGGTTGCAGTCTTGAACATTTTGGAACTGCAATGTACAAGGTGGGTAATTCCTTAGTTTATACCAACTATAAAGCAAATAGACATTTTAAAAAGTGCAATTAATTAAGAAACAATAACTCACCATATTATATAAAGTTATAATGTACAATTCCAAGAATGGGGCATTTGTCATTGAGATTTGAGAATTACTGTTGACATTTAATTGACAGAAGTGACATTCAATTTGAATGAATAGTTGAAAAATACTAGAAAATCATTTTTTTAGAACAAAGTAACTAGATAATTGAACCCAAACCCCTGAAAGAGTCTCAGGCGCTATCATCTTAATATTTGAAAGTTTGCATATTGAAAAGTCAATTTAAATATAGTATCCAGTGCATAGCAATATATAACATCTTTACATAAAAAAGGCAACAAAGTCTACCCCGATAATTAATGAGAAATATCAATAACAACTGCAATGAGTCGTTTGTACAGTACAATAATAAGAATACACCGATGAAGTGCAACAGCATCAGCGATAATACTGTATTCTGCGTCAAACAAAAATAATCTATAAAATATAAGCAACGAACCAAGAACTACATTTATTGTTCCTAGACCACTGGCAAAGTTATGGGGAGGCATGACAATATAAACGTCAAACTCATTACTGCTCTTCAGAACTTATATTCCAACTTAACAAAATTTAAAACCACATCAAACAGGATAGCAGTCAGTTAAGGACTACGATAAAGTTGTTGCATATCTCCAGTCTCTGTTTAAATACATATAATATGTAAACGCAGTTGCTCGACAAAATTATCGGTACTATTCTGTGTATTACTACTACAATAGGCATATTACCAGGGATATTACAAGTGCAAGTTTCCCAATTTTTTTAATTTAAGGATCCTCATTTGCATACCGGGTAGACTTTTTAGAAGGTCGGCTGCTACCGTATTGGTAGATGAAGAAGTGGATATTCCTGGACGTAAAACACATGATGGATGGAAAGTCTTATCTGTTGCAGAGAGCTACTTGGAAGAGATTGTCTATCGCGTTCTGCACCATCAGAGATTAACAACCGTATATTCTCATTTTATCTTTAATGCTTCAAGAAATAAATATTTCTTGTATTTTTAAAACTTAATTCGTTTTAATTAACAAAAATATCCTGATGAGGATTTGATAAGTTGATTTTGCGAGAATAGTTAATTAAGCTAGAAACAAGCAAAAATAGGTGAGTAGTGCAACCAAACACTAACTTTCGATCTACTTAAACTATGTTGTATCAATCCATCTTTACTAAAGAGTGAATGCTAATTATGCAAATGTTGTTAAACGCTCTCCCATTATTTTTTTATAGCAAATTTTATTTTTAGAAGCAGAAAGTTGATACTGAAACTTTATGATACATTATGAACAACTTAAAAGCGTATGTTTGAAACGCAGATGTATAAAGGAACTCGATGTTTTCTCCACCTATTGTAATCCGTATGGCTACTTGGTACCAGTCCAGTAAGTGATGCGAAAACGAAGCAGCAATTCCGCGGTAACTTCCTGCAAAATTACTCGCCTCTGCGGCTCGGCAGCAGCTCTCCCATTCTTCCAAGGAAGAAGTTCAGCTATTTCTCACATACGTCCAAAAGTGGCCGCCTAGGCAAGTAGAACAATCAGCACTCTCATAATTAACTACCGGAAACGGTTCGCTCTGTTCCCCGTCATTCTCAGCGCGTTAGCGACAATGGACACACATATCTTTCATAAAACAATAAGGCGAATAATTACCGCAATATTTGTAAAGCGCGCTGGAGGCTAGCGTAAAATTTTACGGTAAAAGTCGATTATCTTGTCAGACAGCACAATCCGCACTGCCTGCGCCTCTTGATAAATTGTCCGCGTTCGAGGGAATTATTTCAGTTTCAGCGGCCTGTAATGAGAGATTTCCAATTACGCCGAAATGCATAATTGGATGCGGGGACATATTTGCGCAGCGGTTAGAAAGTCTACTCGGTTTGTTTATGCCGTACAGGTGGGTTGGTTACAAAGGTGAATCGACCCGCAGATTAACATCAGAAGTCGCTGCCGTGTCGTGAAATGTCTCACGTTACTGATTGTGGGACTGATGGAAATGATCTGATGGACGATTGCTCGGTTCCCCGATAGGAAGTGCTTAAAACTGGATGCTTTATGCGACCTTTATTCGCGTGGTTCGGATTGTTTTCCAATTTGGTCGTTTAAGGGCCAGTTTTATAATCTTTGTCTGATTTTAATCGAAAGAGGAGTGTCGGTAAATTCTGCTGCATTCCATCTCAGATTGAAGTCAGTCGAAGATCAATCCAACACTGTTCCTAACGGATTCAACCGTTTTCCGTTTTGTTTCGGTTATAGCATTTCAGTACGTTTTTGATTGCCAAATTCCATTCATGTTTGTTGCACCATGTTTTTTCTTGCAAGTCTTATGGACTGATGGTATTCCTAATGCCATCACCCCAATTTATTGGGGTTCTTCATCTATTTCTCGCACAGTGCGTACATGCGCTGCACAAGTGCACATGTTCGTAGTAAACCAGGTGCCGTTGTTCTATTTCCTCAATAATTGTTTGTTATAAACTCAGGTTCTCTTGTGCCACTTGATACCGAACCCTGACTCTTCTAGACATTTTTGATGGTCTTCACATCGCGTTCATTTCAGTCGCTGCAATCTTCTTTTTAAATACCTCATTCTCTTTTTGCTGATTTTCCTACTCCATAATGCACCATTAAGAGAGCTTATGGCTTGCTACTTCTTGTTATTCTGTCTTTGATTTCTATGCCGTCTTTTTCTATAAAAGCATAAGATAATCCTATAGATCTTACATTGTATACTTGTTTTAATATTTAATTGCTGTCTAAGTTTAGATTAGGATCATCTGTGTCCGTCCAAATATATAGCTATTCCATCTTATGTAGATCCATGGTGTGAGGTGGTGTATTCTTCTTTTAATTTTTGGGGTCTTCTCTGTCATGCACCACCACGACCTGCTAATTAGCAAACTGTAGCGTGCACAGAAAAATGGTCTTCCTGTATCAATTCCTAGCATTTTTCTACACTTGCTTTTCAACATAGTTAAAGCTTTTGCTAGATATATTTTAAAAATCGTTGAGAAGATCCAGCTGCCTTGTCGAAGTCTTTTACTGCCTATAATTTGATATTGTACAAATTTCAATTCCAGGTGTTCTGTTAAATATAAGTTCTAAAGAGTTTGACGTTTATATTTGATTTTTATAACGATTCCCATCATTTTACCAGTGGGAAATTATCTGATTATCATGTGTTTTCTTCAAGTTTACGAACATAAATTCACTTTTCGGTTCGTCAGCTTCATCTTTTGATTATTTGCTTAATGCAATATAAATTATGGTGAAACCACTCAGGAACCTTGATGATCTTCATCGGTGTATTCCTGGTCAATAAGATTTGTAATTCTTTTACCATGCAAAGGACTCATTGTATGTACTGGTTTCTCAATAATTGCGTAGATCTTGTTTGTTGTCCTATTTGTGTATGCTAGTTGTTATAAGTATATTATGTTACTTTCAAGTCTCAGGCAATGGGCTCCCGTTTAGGTACTTTGTAAATATGTTGGTAAGCATTTAAAATAATTTCATCTCATACCTTCCGCGCTAAGCAAATTTGTAATTTTCATACTTTTTCTTCTATTTACACTGCTTCCGTATGTCTAGTTTCTTCTTCTACAGTTATATTGTGTTGTCCTAAATCCTTAATCAAATATTCTGGGTTAGTTCTCGTTAGAAGGTATGTATAGTGTCATACATACAGATGCTTTTTCTTGTTTAGATTCTGTTTCTTTTGTTATAAACCCCATACCTCAGAGCACCTTCGTTCACCTATGTATCTAGTGTGTTTCACTTAAGGTGAGGAAATGTAAATATCTTACATATTTTTAAGCATAATGATTAGGAAATTTTACGGTTCGTAAACACCTCTGAGGAGTCTTAAGCTGTTTATTTGGATTATTTCCAACTCTGCATTCCACCCTACTAGAATCGATTACAAATATTAATTTTCCGAAAGTTCAATGTTGGCTAAATTTTATTTCCAAACGTTTTCAGCATCCTCGAAAACACCAATTTATGCTGCAAAAAAGCGAAGAGAAACGCTTTCAGAAGCAATTATGGTTGAAATATGGCCAAAACATAAAATTACATAAAACCAAAAGTTTTTGCTATAAAAAACTTCCCCTTCCTGTTTCACAAGAGCTCCATCAGGTTCTTACATGACTTCTTTTCATTTAAGTAAGTAAGTTTATTTAGTATAATATACTAGTACATAGAATCATTATTATTATATATCTTAACTTATTTATCCTTACTAACATTAAAATTAATAGTATTGTTTAACAAAGCTGCTTAAATATTTTTTAAAACTATAAATATTTGTCATTTGTTTTACATCTTGTGGAAGCGAATTATAGACTTTTAGTCCCTTGTAATACAGAGAATTTTGTGTACTCGCTTTATTTAATTTAGGCAGCCTAAAATCAAATCGATTCCTTGTTTTATATTGATGAACGTCAGAATTTAGTATCAAGTGATCCGACATATAATTTGGTAATAAATTGTTAACAGCTTTGTAAATCAAAACCAACGTATTAAAATAAATACGTTGTTTGATACTTAGCCACTGTAACGTATTCAGCATTAACTTAATATTCGTATATTTAGAACATCGTAAAATATTTCGCATCGCTCTGTTTTGTTGTTTTTGCAACCTTTGTAAATCCGATTTATAACAAAGAAAGAGGATACTTGCACAGTAATCAAAGTGTGGCGCAATAATGGTTTTATAGACTAGAATTCTAGCATTAATACTTAGTTTACTGGCTATTCTCCCCAAAAATCCAATTTTTTTAGCGACTTTCTTAATGATAAAATTTATATAACTACGAAAAGTAAGTCTATTATCTATAATAACTCCCAGATATTTAATTTCAGGCACTTGTTCTATTTCTAGACCGTCTATTTTTACTTTAACAGTTATATTTTCACTATTAATTTTATTTGATACGATTATGCACTTTGTTTTGGCAATATTTAATTTTAGTTTATTTATTTGTAACCACTTTGATATCATCTCAAGATCTGTATTTATTTTGTTGACGGCATCAGTAGTATTTTCCGCAGTTACCCAAACTAATGTGTCGTCAGCAAACAAATTTAGCGAGCAGTGTTTAATATTTATTTCCAGATCATTGATGTACAGTAGAAATAGCAATGGACCTAATACGGATCCCTGAGGAACCCCCAATGTGTTAAGAATTTCCGTCGATTCCTCTTCGTTGTACACAGTTGTTTGGGTTCGCGAAGATAGATAACTCTCGAACCATTGTTTCTCGTTTCCCTGTATTCCATATTTGTCCAATTTTGTAATTAATTTTTCCCTATCGATTGTTTCAAAAGCACGCTTATAATCTAGAAACACTCCCACTACACTTTTCTGTTGATCAAGTTCACTTTTCCAATTTGCTAGGACTAGATTTAATGCCGTTTCACACGAATGTTTGCTTCTGAATCCGGATTGTTTGCCACTTATAATCTTATTTGCTTCGATAAACTCCTGCAATTGGTCTTTGACAATTTTTTCTAAAATTTGTTCGTACACCGGCAACGTATTAATTGGTCTAAATTCTTCACATTTCTTTGTACCCACAATTTTTCTGATAGGAATTACTTTGGATTTCTTCCAGGAATCTGGGAAAATTCCACTCTTTAACGACTCATTTATTAGTTTTACCAGAGGATTTCCTATAATTGGCAATGCATCCCTTAGAACCTGAACAGAAATGCCATCCGTGCTACCCTTTCTTTTTATGCTCGTAATTGTTTTCTCAAGATCGATTACAGAAATCTCCTTAAATTTAAAGATGTTAACAGGATCAGGTATGAATGCCTCTTCAAAATCGGTGTTTAGTATATCACGATTTATGTCGACAATACTATTTATGAAGTATTGGTTAAAATTTTCAGCTATCTCTTTGGAATCAGTTACTTCTACTCCTTGGAATACAATGTTTTTCGGTGTACACTCTGCTTCCGGCTTTTTAACGATATGCTTAATAACTTTCCACATATTTTTTGAGTCGCCTTCACTTTCTGTTATTTTATTTTCATAGTAGCAATTTTTTTTCTCTTTAATCAAGTTGCTATATTTGTTTCTAATTTCTTTATAGTGTTTCCAATCACTTGCATTTGCAGATAATCTAGCCTTTTTGTATAACGTGTCCCGATATTTCTGTAATTGATGCAACTCTGCGGAAAACCATGGGCAAGAGTTTTTTACCTTGCTAATGCGGTATGTAATGAGGTCAGCTAAGCAATTATGCAAAGACTGCACAATGCCTGCCGCTGCAATATGTACATTTTTACTCATATCGTAATTATACTTAGCCAATTTATTTAATAAACCATTTTGTGAATAATCATCAAAGAATTTCCTACGAACCGATTTGAACTCGCTGGTTATGCATTGTTTGCGAAACCTCACCTCTATACAGGAATGGTCAGTGATTTTCGGTGTATCTAGGACATCAGCATTTAAATTCGAAATGTTAGTTATTACCAAATCTATTAATGTGTTCGAAGTTGCAGTCACCCGTGTACAATCGCGAACTAATTGTTTCATACCTAGCTGTTGAATTAGATTTGTTAAACGTTTCGCATAGAAAGTGTCCTTGGACATGTCAATATTAAAATCACCTAAAATTAAATGTTTGCTGCGGTCTGCTACATATTCGTCGCACCATTCTTCAAATTTCATTAAAAATTCACCATCGCTTGAGCTCGGAGAGTGGTACACTACCGTGTACATACCTTGATGAAACCCTTTTGATATATAGATTGAAAGTAGCCATAAGTTCTTGTTATATGTGATATTCGATATTACCCTAAATTCGATATTGTTTTTCAACACTATAACTACGGCCCCGGTCTTTCGACTTGTAGAATTACACCTTATTGTACTATATCCTGGAAACTATATTTCACAATCCTCTATTTCATCTGTAATGCGAGCTTCACTTAAGAATAGCAACGCTGGGCGCCTCAATAAGATTAAAATTTCCAATTCTTCTATATGTTTTAACATACTTTGGGAATTAAAATATATGATTTCAGAACTTCTTTCGCCTACTCTAAAAAATCAATTTTGCTTCTGGCTTGTTCCAATTTACGTTTATAAACTGCACAGTCGGTACTCCACGCTGGATGATTTGTGTCTAATTTCATTCTCAATTTTTCCACAGCATGTGCACAGTTTACACATTTTAGGTCATTATCTGTCGCTCGACATTCACTCAATAGATGTGACCCTGAACATTTTGGGCAAGCTTTATTTGACTTACATTCGCTGGCTTTGTGATTAAATCCACTGCACGAAAAACACCTGGTGACCTCTACAGCATCGTAAATTTTGCATCTATCCCAACTAATATTTAGTTTTTCTTCTCTCATCATTAACCTGTACGCCATTGCATTAACTTCTGCATACACCGTATAATATTTTCTTCCAGCTTTACTTTTATTTTCTTTAATATGTACTACTTTAAAGTCAGCTTCTTGCACATCTAAATAATTATTTTGACTTCTTATTTTATCTTCTATGGCTTCAAATGACAATTTTTCGCTTAGTCCAACTATTTTGATCCTGGGTAATCTTTTTTTCGGAATGGTTACTTCATAATTTTCTCCAAGTTTGTTTGCTACCTTTTCTTGTACTTTGTTCATTGCCTCTCTATTTTTACACTCTATTACAATACCACCTTTGCTAACATGTCGAAGTCCTGAGAATTCTAAGTCAGTAGGATCAATGGATTTTTTTATTTCCTTTTTCGTGTCCGTACTTGTCTGTTCCTGATTCTTCGGCTTTATTAAGACAACTGGATCGTGTTTCTTAATTTTAAGTTTTTCAGCATAACTCATTTCCGCCGTATCTTGTTTTTCGATTACTTGTTGAATGCTGGTTTGTATTTGTTCGTTGCGCGAATTTATAATTCCCTGTAACTCAACTAATTTTTGTGATTGATCCTTCAGTTTCTCGTTCTGTTCACTTAATCTTCCAGATACGCTGTTCCAAGCTTCCTTCAATTTCTCTAGTACACTCCGTATATTCTGATTTTTCTTATCGGCGCACTGCTCACAAAACCAACCGATCCACTTTTTGCTCGTAATGTACGCATAATCGTCACTGCCAATGTTCACACATTTTGAATGGTAATTTTTGTCGCACATGCCAGCACATGGCAATATTTTGTCCGTTCTTTTTAGTTCAGAAAAACACTTTCCACAATTTCCCGCCATGGTTTTTTTTCATTTCCCAATGGACAATACTTGCCCAAAGATTAACACTGTGGATTTGGACGAGTACTCACACACGTCCGCACCCGGCAACGTTCACACTACTATCAAACTTGAAAACATAACCTTCGATAGCGGGCATAATATGGTTTTTATGGCCCAAGGGCCGATGAAGTTGCTAAGCAGTATAACAAACACTAACAATGTAGTCTAGCAACACCAACAATGTACCACGTGCATAATAACGATTATGGATTTAATATATAAATAACTATTATGTTTTTACCATTGCAATTTCTGTTCCAAATATTGTATAAAAAATGAAATTATTTACACCTACAATATGATAATAAAAGAAATATGTTTACCACAAAAACAACACGTAAACTTTTTATTGTGGTGTTATGACTGGATTTAGTTACTTACCCAATTCTAGTTTTAAAAAATCAGTTAGACTTTGATATTTTTTGTATTAAATGCTCTTTTTCAATTTCTTACGTAGTTGAAGGATTTTGAAGTCGAATATGCCTAACATGACCAACTTAATTTTTGAAATAAAAATAAACGTGTTAACGGTTTCATTTTTTCTACAGTTTTTGAAACAAAGATCAGTTTAGTAAAATCACTGAAGAAACTAACACTTGTTGAAAAAATGAAAAGAATGAAAGAACATTTTTATTTTTAATCATTTTATGTTGTATCCATTATAATTGCTACTACATTTCATTTAGTTTTTTTTGCAACAAAAATTTGAATATGTGGGTCCTTGGAAATGCCAAAAAACAATTTTGAAATCAAATTAAGCCTACCTTGATTGCTAGGACAAGTTTCAGAAAATTGGCATTTTTAATCTATCACAGTGGGCACCTATTCTAAGGTGGAAATAATCCAAATCAATAGGTAGCTTATGTCCCATTGGAAATTTGTACAAGCCACCACAATTTCAAATAATAACTATAATTCACGATAGAAAATTTTAAGTAAACACACTGTATATCTATTTCACTGCATTTTTCATCTCTTATTTTATGTTTCCCTGCTATTATCGCTCGCCTGGTGTTTTTTTGGGTTTCTTTATAATTAGTTCTCTCTGTCGTAGTTTTCTTTTTTGTATATAACCCTATGTAGTAAAGTTATTTTTTTCAGCTTGTGACGAAAAACAGGTTTTCTCAATTCCGTCTGTCTGTCTGTCTGTTGGCAGTATAGCTCAAAATGTATTTGTTGGACGAAGAAGATATTTTGCATACATATTATATATCTATCTCGCATGAAACCGGTACAATTTCATACAAATATATACAGGGTGAGCACCTTAAAAAATAAAATTTTGATTATATTTGCGTTAAGTGGGAAATAAATTAAAGTAGTAATATGCACATAGACACTTCACAAAAATAGAACTTAACAAATACAAGATAAGGTCGCAAAAAATTCAAAAAGTTTCCACAATAACACCCTTCGCTTAAATACCTACAGCTGCTCGTTGGACATATACGAGTATAAGCGAGTTTGCATAGAGTGTGAAATCTAGCTGACTATCGACTATTGTATCCACAGATAATGTAGATCGAATCCCCGGTAATTTTTAAATTTGATAATTGAGTTAATTTGCATAAGCAAGTGTTAAGGTATTATTAGCTTTATTTTCCTTCGATTTTTAGGCCGCGAGCGGCATAAATGCGTAAATCCCAAACCTTGAAATAAACGGGAAACGCGTCGATTATTATCGTAAAAACTATTGCACATAAATATATACATCCTGTGTATGATATGTTTAAAAATGAATAAATAAATTTTTAGTGAAATAATTATCTGCATTGGTTTATTGATAAATATAATTAATTTTCTTAAGACATGCCCGGTGTGAAGGTTAAGCCAACTGAAACCCGACGACACGAACAGGTCTCCATAGAGTAGTAAGAAATTGGTATGTGTATTTGGTCGTAGTCGCAACCGCCGCGGTTCAAATCCCTCCGGTAACAGATTTTTTTATTTGAAAATTTATTTAATTTATTAGAAACGCGAAGATATTTTTACTCCTAACGTAATTTCATTTTTAAAATTATTTAGTGTCACAATGTCGACGAGGGAAGTTCTGGGTATAGCCTTTTACAGATTTTTTCCACATGCATTTGTCGACATTTTTATGTTTATAGCAATCATTCGCTAATTTTGGCATACATCAAAGAGTACGTTATTTTTTTAACAGCAAATCCAGTGTTAATATCTCCTAATAAAGCAATCTCTTTTGAATTTCCAGTATCAGTTAAGATTTCATTAATTTTTTTAGAAAGCATCCTTTATATTTACCATTTGGATATTAACTGAATAATAAATTCTCATTATTGTCTGTCTATGTACTAATATATTCATGTTCACTTTATAGTATTTAACATTACAAGCCAGGTAAAACAGTTTTTACTGGCGATAGGATTGGGATGACTGGCGAGCCGTTAGGCGAGCCTGTCATATCCTTGAGCCAGTAAAAATGGTTACCTGGTGTGTTTTGTTGAATATTTTATTTGTTTCTCACTTGTAACTAACTAGAAATTTACCATTTATTTAAAATGTCAAACTGACAAGCAACTAAATTCATCAATCTGACACATACTAAGGAAGACAACTCTGGCTTTGCATGCTATCATTTATCTATGAGCACGCTTGTAAAATATAACTGGCTAGCCAGTAAATTTTTTACTGGCTAGCCAGTTAAGAAACATTTTCAAGGTGAATACAGTGACTTGATAAATTGATGTTTACAAGTGAGGAACAAATAAATAATGTTTTCACCTACCGGTTCCCAACTTGTTCTTTTTTTTATTTGACCACGATACTACTTTCTTCAGTTGCAATATCTGCTTACTTTACAGTGTAATGGTCAACCGTAACGCTTGAATAATATGTGTTTTTACGTCATTACGTCAGTTTTACCATACGAAAATAGCGCCCACTACCAAAGTCGTTAGCAAATATCGCATCAAAAATGCATACTAAACATACGGAGCTCAAGAAAGTGGTTTCAAAACCGTCAGAAAATATCGCCTCGAAAGATGTCGGCTCAAAAATTTCCACCAATTTGATGCCCTTTACATGCAAGGCGTTTCAATTTCTGAAATATTTTTTTTAAGAAAAGTTTGTATGAACGTGCGTGCTCAGAGCATTAATTTTCTAGATAGATATTAATACATCTAGATGGGATTTAGTTACGGTGCCTGTATTGTATGCATTATTATTCTGAATTTTTACTGTGTTAGACAATACTAGTTGGTTCAAGGTGGTAAAATAATATCGCATTTTATGATGGTTACATTTACAAATGCTGAAATGACTAACGGTTTAGCCAATGGTAATGGCTTAAAAGTAAAGGGTTGTATGTAGAGCACCATCCACTAATCATTCACCATGTTCTAGTACTTTCACTTAACTGCATCTTCGCTTGCAAAACACTGGAAATTTTGTTCAACAACGTGATATTGTTGAAAGAGCTAGTCAAAACTCCACAACTGGGTGATAAAAAAGTTATTAAAAATCATTCAGAAAGTAGTACCAGCAAAATGTATTTGCAATTCAGTACTGATATTGATCAGTCACAAAACAGTATAAAATGCTCTGAAAGAATATATGGTGCATTCGTATCATACTCAAAGGGCCTAGGATTTGCTACCAAATGACTGCCCTCTTTGTATGAATTGCCGTCGATGGTTTTCAGCAAGGGATGCAGATAATCCCAATGTCCCCGCTAATGCCTTGATTACGGACGAGGTTAACCTCTCTAGAAATAAAATCTGTAATTTTCATAACAACCACATTGATATCAAGAAAATTCACATGCTATAGTTCTAACATGGTTCCGCTATACGTTTGTGGTGGTATCGTTAACTTTTGTTGACATTTCCACCCTCTCTAATTGAATGGCGAATCATATCGGGAGCTTGTTATGCAGGGATGGGAGACTATTCGCCATATCTCGACATTTTTGAATTCGTAGAATAGTCCATGAGGCGTCGAAGTTAAAAATGTATCATGGCTAATATCTGCTATAGTGTGATTATACACTCTGCATCTAGATCTACACAATTAAACGTTGTAATTATACATACATACACTACTTTTTTTATTGTTGTTAGTGGCAGTACTTTTTTAAGGTATGATCTAATAATGCCTTTTATTCTAGCAAATATTTTCGTGCATTTTGTTCATCCACTTGGTACCACCTCAATTCATTCGAAATAGTAGTTCATCAGGAAGATTTCCTAATATGAAAATTTCCAAATGGCATATACTGAAAGAGCGCCAGAAAGCTAACTAAATCACTTAACTGGGCTAATTTTGAAATTACATTGTAAATAAATTATTTTTTTTATAACCATTTAAAAATGAACAACTTTGGTCACGTTTTACCCCAACCGAAAACGCCAATTCCGGGACCAGTGATAGAATATCCCGTAACGTTAACTTTCGTCTCTGCTGACGAAAGTAAGTGGTTGCAATTTCAGATATTAAATGCATTCTTCCATATCCAATTGTAATTTAATTTTACAAAGCACAATGGAAAAACATGATTTAGCACAAAACCGTGAAAATTTACTTTGTATAATGTCATAAATGCAAAATACAGTTATAAAAATTATCACGAAATTGGCAGGATGAGCCTTGCTCTTGGACGGTAGTATTTTAGTTGCTATGCGACGCTTTCAAACGGCCATATTAGTCAGAGTTGTCAATTGTGCGATACAAACGAAAGCATGGTATGACAATTAGCTTTTCCTCACTGGCTACTTTATCTGCATTAAAAAAGGGGTATATCCCTAAATTACAGATTTCGTCAAGATCAGTTAAAGATAATTGAACTTTCTCAAGCTTTTTATACATCTATATAATGAACCATGGTTATAGAAAAAGTATAGTGTTTTACTCGTCGAAAAGCATTTTCTGAAACTTGAGAACATTATCAAACTCGGCTACGCGTCGTTTGATAAACTGTTCTCTCGTTTGCAGAAAATGCTACTTTCGTCACTCGTTAAACAATATACTATTCTGCCAATGATTTATAAATAGTTGCACTTGCAATTAGCACTTAAGTCTCTTTTTTAGTAAAATAAAAGCTGTTTAGTAACTATTGGTGTGTTACACCATTTAAGTAAACCAATTCAATAATAAGCATAATAGATTAAAATGTTTTAAATTTTACCTCCACGGGTATGTGTGTAGTAACAGTTTTCGTCCTTTATGCTTTTATTAATATTTTTTTATCTTCCAGTGTTTAAAAATACCGTAAAGTCACCATATATTGATAATGCATATCCAAGGATTACTAGTGTAATTGAAATACTTAAACCAGGTGAAAAAATCCTTCCACATTCCACATTATTAGTACTAAGAATGTTATTCTTATTCTATACTTAGAAAATAAACATTTATTTCAAGAAATTATTTACGTAACTTTAGAAACTTTTTTTTCCAGTGATTTTGCCTTCACTTTCTCCTTTTAATATTTCGACTGCAAATACTCTTTTCGCGGTTTTCTTGTATTTATTATAATGTTGCCTGCATCGCCTTTGTTTTTACATGTTTCCTCTATGCTATGTGTCTAATCTGAGCTGTTTTTTTATTCCGTCTATATTTCGCAGAAACCTCATTTCCATACCTTCAACTTTGCTTCGATGTTTTTATACTTTGACCAGAATTCCCAGCGATATCGACTTTGTCAAATTTTAAACATTTCTACTTTAACTTCTTTTGGACCTTCTTTTTAAGATAGATTTATGGCATTGGAATACTATTTCCTGCGGTAAGAAAAAAAAGTCTGTTGCCTGTATGCAAACTCGTAAGTAGTTAAACTGTAACTTTATTACATATCTTTTGTATTTATTAGGAATGACTGAACACCACCATGTCCTCCGAAAATCTGTTATGTATACTTTTACCACAAAAAGAACGCAAACGAAAAATATACAGTATGATATAAATTCCTTGGGTTATTTAACACCACCTATGATTAGTTGTTGTGTGAATTGAGTAATCCAGCAGCTGCCACTGCCAGTCCCAAGTTCGGATAAAGGAAGAAGGTGCATGAATGCGTCTAGCAACCTGTCCAGGGTAAAAAGTGAGATAATGCTACAAATACTAGTGAGCTCCGTACAAGGATAGACAAAACAATGACGACGACGGTGAGCTAAAGAAAAATGAATTGGAAAAACAAATGAAAAATAATGTTATTCGCTTGGGCACATGGAATGTACGATCCTTAAACACAAAAGATCAAGACATTTTAATGCAAATGGAAAACGAGAAACTAGATATTCGCACTATAAATGAAGCGACGAAGGAAGAAAAATCAGTGATGTCTTATGGTAACTATGATTTGATATGCAGTGAAGTGCTTAAGAGTGTCGGGACGAAAGAAGGTGTAGGCATTATGATCCATAAAAATATAAAGATGTAATTGTTGAGAGCAGTTATGTATCTGAACATATCATAGCTATAAAACTAAACTCGAGAGACCAAATTCTTAACATAGCATTAGCATATGCGCCAGAAAACCGCAAGCCATTAGCAAATAAAGGAAAATTTTATGAAGACCTACATGAAGCTATCGACGGGATCTTGCAAAATGAATTAATATTGGTAATGGAAGATTTTAATGCCAGAATGGGAGACGATGTTATACCAGGAGTGAAACAGAAATTCAACGAGAACGTAAAACAATGAAAGTGGAAAAATGATGATAAAATTTTGTGGAGGAAATTAACTACGAATTAACCATAAAAGTCAGCAGGAATATACCTGGAAAAATACTCAAAGCCATAAATCGACAATTGAATATCTAGTGTTAAACAGAAATATTCATCCTAAACATGCTTGACATAAGATGTTTAAATTCATCATATATAAAAAGCGACTGTAGCCTAGTTTTGAGCAAACTCAGGCTGGAACTGAAAAAGTCAACAAAAAGGTAGCAACTACAGAAAAATTCGAAATAAAAATCGAAGCACTACATGACGATTCCATAAAATGACTATATGCAAATATACTATCTAAAAAAATGAAAATAACCCCACGAAGAAAATAAGCAGATAAATATAAGTTGAATGGAATTAAAAAATAATATATTATTATAGAAAATCATAAAACAAGGAAAAAATAGATATAGAAATAATACTTCCTAGTTCTGCAAGGAAATAAAAAACCAGTCTCAGTTACAATGAAAAGCTTATTTTTAAAATACAGATCGCTAAATACCCGCCGAGGATATGAAAAATATAAGACCGAAATGAAACAAATGCAAACATAAGAATTCGGAAAGGGTTTCACCCAGAACTTCACTCGCAAGTGATTTTAAAAATCAAAGGAAACTACGGTTAATAATATCTTCAGCTTCGTAATAATACTGAAACAATAAAAGCAAACACTTGAAAGTAATGCGAATTACATCAATTTTCAAATAAAAAAAAACTTACCGGCGGTGGGATTCGAACTTCAGCGCCTGCGAATGCGATTTCAACGTTTGGATGCAGCCCGTAAACAAATCGCCTGTTCGTTACATTCGACCATCGAGGACCCTTCGTATTAATGGGATGCGGCTGCCTTAAATACAATGAATTTATTGTTGACCCTTTTTGTCTGTTTTGCAACATTTAACCTGTGTCTGGTAGGTCCCATTTTTGTCAAGGCTAAAGCCTGAGCAAATAATGACCTTTATCTTTTTTTGGGGTGGGGGTTAAGTCACAGAGCAGCTTCAGTATATAGCTGAGGCTGAACTTCGCCTCGTTTAAATATAATTATTAAGAAATATGCTTTTTTTATTTAAGGCAAAAAAAATAATGTGCTCTCCCTGTATATTTTTGTCCGAAATTTTCTCGGTTCCTTACCAGGTGGACATATCTATAATCTGCATGCAAAAAATCGTCTTTCTCCAAAAAATAATTTTTAAGTTATACCATCAACAGAGAAACAGACGGACAGACAGGCAAACCAACAGACAGAAAGACGAAATTGAAAAACTTGTTTTTTGTTATTTAGAGACCCTGAAACGTGAAGATGTGAAGAAATATTGGAAGGTGTTTTTTCGCGATTACGATACCAATACGGTAAAATAGTAGAGTAAACTGCTTTAATAACCAAATATTCCAGAAAGAGACAATCCCCAATGAATGGAGTACTTCTTCTTCTTCTTATATTAGGTAAGTGGACTGTTTTTAACCACAAAGTGGTTCTATGAGCCTTCTTTACCCGTAATTCGGGTAGGTGGCTAGCCTTGTTCGTCGAAACGGAGGAAGAGCTTCCTTGTTAGGGGTTATCGACTACCGCTCACCAATGGAGTACCAGCATATCAATTACTCTATTTAAAAAGGGAGATAAGCGACAGCCAGAAAATTATAAAGGAATCAGTCTGTTAAATACAACGCTAAAATTAACAACTTGAATAATACCCGATAAAATCAATCAGACACTGAGTTTATACTACGACAAGTATTAGAACAATCGCTAGAGTTTAATGCACCAACGTATCTGTGCTTCATTGACTTGCACGCAGCATTCGATGGGATTCGGCAACATGACTTACTAAATATTTTATATAAGAGACTCGTTTAGCCTGTTGATGCTTAACTCAATAATGGATGAAATACTTAACAGAGTTAAGGAACTTAAAGGATATAAAAGGCAGACGATGCCGTGCTGTTCCCAGACGATGAAGATGACCTCAAAAGACTCTAATTCCAATTTAACAAGACAGGTAGAAAGCATAATATGATCATATCAATAAAGTTGATGACATTCTTAAATAATCCTATCAGGTGCAAACTAGCAATTGAGAATGAAATTATAGAACAACTAATCAGCGTAAACTACCTTGAAGTAAAAATAACAAGCAACAGGAAATTGAAGAGCAAATAGTGAATAGAATATGGAGGAACAAACACCTGCCAATGGAGACAAAAGCACAAAATTATGAAGGAGTAATCAGGCCGATAATGACCTACACGGCTGAAAGAAGCAACACGATAAGAACAAAAAGACTTATAGAAACAAATTGTACGACGCATAAAGAACAAAAAATTACTAGGCAGAATTCCGAATGCTGACATAAGACCAACATATCAAATCGTACCAACAAAAGAATAGATGGACAGAAGGAGGGATGAATGGAGTAAACACGTTAATAGAATGGAGCTGCACCATTTTAGTCGAAATTGCAAGAGACAAAATCCCAGTAGACAAAAGAAATGTGGGATTGCCAACAAATAGATGGCGAGAGCCTCTAAAAGAAACTAAAGTGCTTTTAAAAAAGACGTTGTCGAGACGGCTTTCCACTACATTTTTTCTTACGACTGCATGTCGGTGATTATTGTATCGCTCTACCCAAAATTCAACGCTTTGAGTCACTTAACTTCTCAGTTGTCAAAGTGAGGTTATGTGTTTATACGCAAATTGTTACATCGCTCTACCCTGAATTCAAAGCGCGCGATCATTTGAGTTGTCAGTTGTCAAAGTGAGGTTGTGTGTATATGCAATCCGTGAAAGTTACGACATGACTTTCAAAAATTACTGTGTGACATAAGGCCACCTGATAACGGTTTTTAACGCACTTTAGAACAGGCTTCTATCATTTTAAGAAAAATGAAGACAAAGAAGAATGGTTACTTAATACAGATTTAAAGGCACCCTTGAAACAAATTATATTTTTCATTTTTATTCGTTAGCTCCAGGGCCTCCTTGGAAAAATAAATCTGTTTGTCAAAGCGGTTTAGAAAATGTCGTAAATTTTAAAAATTGTATAAACTGCCGCGGGATTTCCTGAATCATGAGACATTCATTGTAATTACTAGTTACAGTGTGCCTCTACTTTTTGTAATTGCTATGTATCAGCAAGCAAATTACTGTAAGTTGGTTTTGAAAATATGGCATGCTGATTAAAAAAGTAAAAGTAAAGGTAGTTGCTCATTTTAGGTCTCTTTTGAAAAATAATTTAAATCGTAAGAAAGTTCATCTAGGTAGATACATCTCTCTAAAAGGGTTTGCTCTATGTTGCAATGGTATCTAGTTTCTATGTTGAATTAGCATTGAGAGCACCTAATCCACAAATACTAGGTGCATAGTAAAATAATTATTGAATTTTACTTAACAAATAAGTACCATTAATTAACTACAAGGGTTCCTTACATGCTGTATGAAAACAACTATGGGAAAAAATCTTAAAATATTAACTACGAGTTCCCCATTATTACTTAAGGTAGTTCTTCCAACACTAAGTAGGTACCTTAAATGAGCTCGCGCAATGGTTTGTAAGATTTACGTAAAAAATAACTGCTAGTTTCGTTTGCAATATGGTTAACAAACAACAGTCGCACAGAATACCGGAGACGTATCATTTGCGCTATTAATATTCAAGGAATTACAAAACTAATGAAGTATCTTGGTCTCGATCTGAGGAGTCGTTAGGTTTAAGGAATTATGAAGGCATCTTAATAAGAGCATCCGCAATTTCACAAGACACCTGACAATGGACTCTGTGTAACAATGGGAGCCGTGCGACTGCTCCCACGCGGTTTCATCCACGGGAATGACCACTGACCTGACCCGGCGAGTCCGGACATCCTATCGGAGTACATGCGAGATACACGTTAATTACATTCTTGTTTATTGCCTTGGAGAGCGAGACATAAATTAGTATTTTTGCATAAATAAGCACCGGGCAACTGGGGAATTGCACGTATTGGCCATAACCCCCAGCTAGGGGTTACTGCGAGGTCAACGGTTTTCATTACTATCTTAATAGAGAAAACTACTCGTCCGATTTTGATGAGCTTTGGATTCTCAAAACGTAGCATCGATGGGTAGTTGTCAGAGCAAGATTGGTCAACATAACAAACGGGAAAATACCTGGAGGGCCACGAGAATTTCATATTTGGCTGCCAGTCACATTAACACCAGAAAAACTAAGTTTTAAAAATCATTGACGTTTAAAACATCCAATTTGCAGCGACATTTTACACCTTTTTCATAAATACTATGTGGTAAAATCAGCATTTTAATACGTATTTACCATTTGACGGCCCATACTCTTAACTTGTTAACAAAGAATAATTGCAGAAAAGGCTAGAGGGCATTTTGACCTGCAAGTATTTTCTTATTTTTCAGTAATATCGATAAAGAAATGGCATGCTTTCCACTCACAAAAAGTAAATAATGCATTACAGACGTGTTAGAAAGGAATATCTTCAGAAACTATGTTACTGATTTACTAAGATTTATTATCAGAGCATTTCACATTTCTCATTTTTTTTATGGCTATTGGTGTCTGTACTTTAACTAACACTTAACCATTTTGGCTACTCTACCATAGTTATAAAAATTCTCTGATATTCGATAGCTGTAATATTTACATACACAGTATATGACTAGCTGTCGTGTGAGTTCACAATTTTATAAGCAATTATTACTAATTCACTATAGATCGCAGCGTCGAATAATCAAAGAGATTGATGGCCCACAAATAATTGGAAAAAAATAATATTGAACTGTCAGTTATTATTACAATTACTTTATTGATAAGCTATTAATTGAAAAAATTACTTGATTGCCTTTTACAGATCTAAACGATACATACGAATTCAGACTCTCATATCGCTGTTGACTTCGGCCATTGTGTGCATAATTTTTGCTCTTTTTGAAAATGTTTCACCTTTATCTTGCAAACTCCATCTATCCATTCCACCAGAAGATAAATACTTAGAAAAGTACACACATTTATGGCGTATCATGGTGAAACACCACTTCTTTGGAAAATTTTCGCGTATAAAACATATTCTTTGTACCAGTAAAACCATAAAAATATAAACAGCTTTAAAGCACTAATTGGTTTCCTTTTTGTCTCTTTTACAATATTTACCCTGTATCTGTTAGGTCCCGTTTTTGTCAAGGGCGAAGCCTGAGCTATGTGTAAATTATTAATTTTATCTACTTTTTCTCCATGCCCATCTAGTAAGTTACACTTACTTTGACATATCCATTACAGGTAAGTTGATTTTACTGTTTGTTTACCGGTTGTCATGACATTAAGGAAGTAAGGTAAAACCTACTCCCCAAGGGAAGTAAGTGAATTACGTGTTATTACAGTAATTATAGTTTTGTAAGTGATCTGAACGGATTTGAACTTAACTGATCCTAACCTATTTGAAATGTAAGAACTTGTTAAGATAAGTTAGGTTAGGGTATAACCGTAAATTTAAAAAAATATAATAATGAAAATTATTCAAATTTTGGTTGGGCATGGAGAAAAATATTGTGAGCATGCTCGAGAAGTAACTATCTACAACCAGTCTCGAACTTTTCCAGCTGTTGTTAGGACCAAAATATACTCTTTTTCGTCAAAGGTAAAAATATGAGCTATGTGCAAAATATTACTCTCATTTAAGTAATAGGTCTTAAGTTAAAGCAAAAATAGGCATCATTTTATTTTCTAAGGTGTTTATCTTGCATATATTTTACGGACATTTCCTTAGTTTCCTTCCAGGAGCCCATATAATTCGCATGCAAAATATCGTCTTCCTCCAACAAATAGTTTTTGAGTTTTACCGGCAACAGACAGACAGACGGAATTGATAGAACATGTTTCTCGTCATCTAAGTAACCTGAAACGTGAAGATCTGAAGAAATCTCGAAAGGTGATTCTTTGGCGATTATAATACTTTCCTCGTCTTTAGACGAGGAAAAATCGACGAAGGGCTTTAGTTAGAACTTGCTTCGTAAGTGGATGCTATGAAACTACAAATTTATGTATCTTGTGAATAGTACCGAAACGGGGAAAGAAAACACTTAGTAATACCCATTACATCAATTTGCAAATAATAAAAAAACAGGAGCGGTGAGATTGAAACTCGAGTTCCCAGGGGCTTCCCGGCACATGTCGAAACGAGACATACGATTGAATCACCGCGCAGTCACCGCACGCACACTATTTGTGCTTCTCGCTGCGTTATAAAGATATTTGCGATGCCCATCTTGTATCTGTTAGGTTTCATTTTCACCAGGCGTAGAGCCTCAGCTATATGCAAATTATTACGTTTATCTATTCCTCAGTTAAAACGAAAGTAGACAACATTATAGTTTTTAAGGTGTTCAGCCAGTATATATTTCGAGCCAGTTAAACGTATAATCGCATGCAAAATACCGTCTACCTTTAACAAATAGTTTTTGAGCTATATCTCCAACAGTCGGATAGACAGATAGAAGGACGGACAGATAGACCGACAGATAGACACACGAACGGACAGGCAGACAGATGGAATTGAGAAAACATGTTTTTCATTATCTAGGGGCCCTGAAACGTGAATATCTGAAGAAATCTCGTAAGGTTATTTTTTCACCGGTACAATACTTCCTTCGTTTCTTAGGAGAAGAAAGTAAAAAACGATGAGATCAGTGCCACACTGTTCAAAATATGAATGAAACAGGACATTCTATACTCTCTTATTATCCGGAAATTCTGGCCCATTTTTAAACTTCTTCTACCCGGATAAGCTTTAGGGACGTTGATAAGGATGTTTTCAAATTACAACACATGATTAAGGCTGGAACTAAACTAAAAAATCGAGAAACTGCAAGAGAAGGCCCGTCTGGGTGAACAATTTGAATGGGTCCGGAAAGTACCGGACATTAAAAGTCTCAAGTAAAGAACAAGATGCGGCTTTGGTTAACCATATCAGTGAAACTCCCTTGCCCACACTTTTGAAGAAACCAACTTTCCAGGTTCGGTTTAGACTGCTCGGAGAAGTATAAAAGCAATTGTTTTAATATACCTCTTTTGGGCAAAAAACATTTTTCTCTGAATATTTAGACATCAATGAAGACATTTGGAGGATGCCGTGCATGGACAGACGCATGGTAATTTTATCTGATGAAAAGATTTCCCAATTTTGATATAACGTAAGGATAAGAGTGTAGAGGCTCACAAATTAGCGTTTTGAATAAAGATATGAGCATTGTTTCAAAAATAAAGAAAGATTTACTGTCAATGTGTTGAGATGGATTAGCGCAGAAGGTAGAGGAGTTTGTGTAAGCATAGATTGTCGATTGACTACCTACAGTGATCACAATTTTATTTTCTGACATTGCAATTGCCCTATCCATACTTCTAAGGCGGTTTTGGATTAGAGAAAATGTGTTTGAATAGCCTTCAAGAAGTTGCAATATTCCTCCTGGGGAAAATGTGCGAGCTTTTTGGCAAAAAAACATGCTAGGGAGTTTATACCTAGAAATAGTGTTGGATTGTGAAATTCGATTTATTAGTAGGTAAGCTTAACAAGAGATTAAATTTGATTTTATCAACGAATTTGTAAGAAAGTGTTTTGAATACAAATGGATCTGCTGCAAAATATTGATATCTGTATCTATTTTAGTCTTCTGTTGTTGTGAGTTTAAACAAATCGAGTTCTCGTTGTCTCACTGAACAAATCCAATACTCTTGATAATAAACACTTCATTGAAACAGTGGACAGAGTGTCAGGTTTACAATGAGCAAGTTTTTGGATAGAATTCATGAATAGGTGAAACATTTTCCGCAGTTTACTGAACTGGAATGGTTCTGAACCGAGTGACAATTCGACGTTGGGATACAATTAACGTCGCTCTCCTCTAAATATTGGTGTGTGAGAGGTAGAATAACAAGACTACACACAACACATATACTCACGTCACTTTCAGGGAACACAACTAGTCCACCTTGAGTCCCTCGAAAATATTTTGAAGTTTTAAATTAAAACCAAGGTCACTAAGCAACAAAGAACAAATGCATAATATGAAAAATGAAAAAAAAACTATTTGAGAAAGTAGTTGAGTCAAGTCGACCTAACTATCCTCATTTACGAGGTAAATACTCTCAGATCAAAAGATGAGTGGCTCTAAGGGTTCACGAAACACCAACGAACATAAGTATTAGAAACATCATTGTTTGGGCCCACAAGGCGTAAGGCATGTAAAGTCAAAAAATAGCAAGTGTTTATATAGAAAGCCAATGCAGTCTAATGCGAAATTTAATTTTAACAACTCGAATAACCGCGAAAGCCTCGAACACGATTATGTGAATCGCCAAAAAATTTTTAAACTAAGCCAATACACTTATAATAGGAATTAATAATAATTCAAGCATGCAAATATTATTTTAAAAATGTTTTATAAATGTGCTAATTTGAATTTTCAATTGTATAAAATAGCATTGGCTTTGAAATTATTTGTATTGTAAAAATAAAATGCAGTAAAAATAGCGTTACCTTGACTTGAATATGAAATTGCATTCAGCGCAGGCTTTGACTTTATAATACCAATGTAAAATCGATGTATGCAAGAACAATTGGGGGAAGCAAAGCCAAGCATGTATTTTGGCTTCCCCAGAAAAATTTACTTAAAAGTTAATAAATACCAATTTCCTAATTATACGGAGTGTTTCAACTTAGTACAATGTCTTTGATAGGCTGCAGAGAATTTTACATTAATTTCTGACACCTCTGCAGAGGGTAAAAGTGTTTCGAGAGTAGCTGGTGGTTTTCGGTGGCTGATTTGGAGGTCTTAGTGAGATTAGTTGAAGCTATGAAAGCTTGAGGTAGGCAGCCATTTTCGTGGAAAAAAGCGGAGCCTTAGGTGTGGAGTAAAGGAGCTGAGTTGAGGGCAAAGATGGGCGAAAGAGCTGTAGTCGGATGGCGAGGCATCGGCGGCTTGTACAGTAGGCGAACTTAGAATAAGGGGCCCAATTTGTCGTAGGATTTGCTGCGGGCGCGATTTAGACTAAAATATCGATCGCAGAAGCCAAAATAAGTCAGAAATTTGTTTGTCCTGGAAGCAGGACGTAGAGACCCAACCCATTTGAGATTAGAGTCATTAATTTAATTTAACGAATAAAAACAGAGCTAGACCCTGGTTACATTCATAGCAATATACAGCCTAAGCTGCATCTTTATCTGCATTGATGTATTAAATATGGAGTTTAACTAGATTCGTGTCCCCACTCGGTTAATTTAAAAAAGATTTAACTTGAAGGATGACGAAAAGTGGTTTATTAATGTAATGGAATATTGGTATTTTCTTTATAAATGTTTAAGACATTCATATAAAGTATCGATAATTTTGAGCGAAGGTCGTTGATTTATATGAAGAAAGAGGATAAAAGTAATGGTTCCAAGCAATCATTACAATTTTTATTATTAGTGCTCCTAGGGTGTTTAAACATTTTTCTACTTATAGTATTTAACATTTGGCACGGTTTCTAGGCCGGCAGTGACCTGTTTATTAAAAAATGCATGCTACGTCTTTAACAAGGAATTTAGAACGATTCGCAACGTTTGTCAAATTGCAACGTTTTTCTTTAAATTTCGCATTGAACGTTTATTTTATTAGCATAAATCTGCATTTTGTCTAAAAATTAAAGTAAAAATTTCCATATTAAAACCGTTTTACTTAAAAATGGTTCATCATTTTAGAAATGATTACAAGCAATTGTGAAATTTCTCCAGTTCTTTCATCTTAAATTTGGATTGAAAGTATACTGTAATAATTCTGCTATATATGAACTAAATAAAACTGACATACTATACCCTAGTCAATAAAAGATTTTTTTCAAGTGGGCGTAATCAAGCCATATAAACTTTAAAATTCGCATTTTGACGTCTATTATTATGATAAAGTG
The DNA here is from genome assembly GCA_940337035.1 of Agriotes lineatus. Taxonomy (NCBI): domain Eukaryota; kingdom Metazoa; phylum Arthropoda; class Insecta; order Coleoptera; family Elateridae; genus Agriotes; species Agriotes lineatus. Next base: position 86,469,055 of record OW679197.1, on the reverse strand, counting down.
CTTAAATGGTGGCATTAAATGATAGACTTTTATGTACAAATGTGGAAATTTCATATCTATTGAGTGGTTACTATTTTTCAACAAAAATGGTAGCGGGAGAGTCCAGTTTGGTTACTTATAGTTAATCTCTATAACTTTCTTCTCTGCGAAGCAAACAATTATTAATGATTTTATTTCAGATTTGTATTACTTATGACCACAAACTAATGTAAGAAGTGTAGGAGGACAAACTCATTATCTTAATGCCGAGTGAAAGAGCGCCATTGTGATTTAGAAAAATAACCTTAGCAATATAAGGACGGGTAATGTATGTGTGCTGCATAAGATGCTTTGTTGCGTCAATTATGCAACACTTTCTCGGTTGCAATATGTAGTATTTTATTTATAAACGCAATCTACAATATGAAAGGGGTAACTTATTGGTCTCCATATTTTAAGATATTTGTAGACCTACCTAGAAATGTTGACTTTTGATGGAATCGTATATAAAACATTTATAACTCTGCTGTAATTTATGTCGTTGAATAGTGTTGATATCGTGTTTAATAATCGGAAATTAAATTATGCGTTTTAAGTCTTTCTTGTCAGGAATGTTAAGTTATTGTCTAGGCAAAAATGTTCGCTTTGAAGCTCAATAGTGCACTGCTAGCTTTGGTAACTAATTCAAAATATATATTTAATATTAATAACACCACAAGGGGAAGGTTACTTTTTACGTTCTCGAATTTCCGCACCAAATCAATATAGAAGGTTTCTAATATTATATTACATGTTAATGAATAACAAAAAATCAAACATAAATAACAAAAATTATATCAAGCCACAGCAGGATTAATTTTAATTGTTGGAAAATTATGATGGCAGAGCCAACTGAACGTAAAATGCATTTTACACCCCCTCACATAAAAGACAGAATGCGACAACCCGATATTAAAATATTTCGGACATGGATTGGCAGAAGTTAGCATCAGTAACAAAATTTACCAAGCTTTGCAGGCTAATAAAAGATGATGAACTGAATCGAATATCTCTCTTACATTTTTAATTGTATAATTCGGCAAAAAAATTGCCGCACCACTGTGTGAGGCACATAGATACATGTGTGATTGAACTATATTATTTCAACAATTTACCAGTAAATTATGAGTATAATAAGATGGAGCATAGCAAAGTTATTTAAGTAATCGTAATTATTTTGCGAAAACCCCAATGTTTCCTTTGTCGGAATTATACACTATCTTTAAATATTTAGGAAAAAAATACTCACTTATAATACCATGAGTAGTCAAAGTTATGTCGACTATTTTTGCGGTGGTGTCACGAATGTCCATTGCGCTTGGGTAAGATTAGGACGAGTGCGCCAGTACGAGTCCTAATCCCAAGCGCAATGGACATGAGTAGTGATACCACCGCAAAAATAATCTACTTAACTTTGAGTAAGAATGGTATTCGAGGGACTATTTAATGAACCAAACGACTTTTTCAAATTAGTTTTCAGTAAATCTAGCAACAAACTACGCAATTTCTATAGTAACAGAACACTAATATTGACATTTTCTAATAAAAATCGCATTTGTTAAAAATAGTCAGTTGAATACCTTCTAGGAAGATATATCCGCTGATATTTTTTTGATTGGTCAAGAAACGTCAGAATTCTGGATTTTCATTGGTTACTTTTTGACAGATGACAGGTGAATTGAATAGTCAAAATAATTAAAAGCCGGATGCAAGTAAACGTAACACGGCCATGGCTCATTAGATTGTTATCTGTACTTTAATATTATTTTGAAGTATCACGATCTTAATCTCAGTTCAATGCTTATGGAATGATTAGCACTATTCCATTCTTGCTACTGCACATAAAAACGATAGTTTTAAAAAGATATTAAAAACTAAGATTGCGTCTACTTTTGATGAATAAAGTGTAATTTTCATTCATTGATCGATTGGATTTTTTAATATTACTAAACACCTTAAAGCAAACTTGAATAAATTCAAAAGAGGCAATATAAAAACTGCAGATAAATAATTTCCTATAAGTACATTGTAGTTTTTTTACCCTTACAGGACTGCTGACCATGCGGCTGCATAATTAGATCGATGGTCTACATTTTCAGAATAAAGAAAATTTAGTCGTCGAAACTTCACAAGCTGCCATGTATCGTAAGTCTGCAGTTTCCAAATTTGCTCCGCGGAAGCGGTGTTTCTTCATCAGTCGCCCTACCTGAGAAGGTTGTAAACATCAGTAATCAGAAATTCCCCCCACGCGCTATCTCAGCCTAGCTGCTCGAGCGCACCTAAACTGAGGTGGTTCCAATTCGGGCCTAAACAGCCTGTCTCTGGACCTATCTCCTTCGACACTTTGCTTCCACTACAGTCTATAAATTGTCGAAAAGCCGAACCGCTTCGATCTGGCTCCAATGCGTGTGTGCTTGCTTGAAGCGGAATAGTTTATATTCACGAATACGAAATTAATCGTGCCCTGTTTCAGGTTTAAAATGAAAAGTATTGTAATGTATTGTATTAGCGGTAATCTCATTTAACCTTTCGGTGTAGAGGCTAGTGCTTTATACGCTGTAGCATCTAGCGGTGCAATTCTCAACCTGGTCCAGTTTCGGGCTACAAAGTTGTAGCGCGCCTTTTGTGCTTGCGTAACAACCATTGTGTTAGGTATGTGTCTTGGTGTTGTGTTGACCTTATTACTCTCTATCTTAGGTCTGTGTTTTTAAGCAGAGTACAGTTAAATTGGTGCCCAACTGTACATGGTCTCACCGAACCCGATACTGATCGCCAAGGCTGCAAAAAAATTCCGTCCACCGTGGGATTCGAACCGAGGACTTGCTTAATGCAAGCCTAACGCTCCACCAACTGCTCTATTCGGCTTCTTAAAATGAGAAGGATGATGAAAAAGTAATACAGTTTTTTTCAGAATTAAAAAAATCTGAAATGACTAATTTGCTATGGTAGCGTCGTGGCCCTTTGGCTCCTTATATCATGCCACCACTGTTGTACACATATTTATGATTGTAAATAAAACTACCAATTTCATATTTGGATTAGCTATATTTAAAATTGTTACCGACATGTTACTATTTTGCTATTTCTAATATTAAAAATGTATCTTTTACACCTGTATATTGCTGTGTACTAACATAAATAATCAAATACGGCAGAGACACCCTTACAGTAACCTACTTAAATACATTAATTTAAGATACATCACCAAAAGAAAATATAGCAAATAGCTGCAAATCTAAAACATAGAATAGGCCAAACTGTTAGAACTAAACAATAACTATATTACTAGAAGTCCCTTGTCCCGATGACGGTAGTAGTAGTAAGCCTAAACACAGACAGTATAAAGAAATATGCAAAGTAGAGGATAAGAGGATATGATCTCATTTATGCCTTGTTGCTCGAGATTAGTGCCCAAGAGAAAGGTGGACATTCGTACATTTGTAACTGATTTTTTTTTAAATTTTGCTTTAGCAGTTTAAATTTATTTTTGGGAAATAATGCCTTCAGCAGCGTTTCCCACTAAGCAGATTGGCTCACATATATTCTCGTTCGGTTTCTCGTTTTTTTCTCATCTAGATTTAAACGATTTGAAGTATATAACACAGGTTTGGTAAAAATATATCTCTATTTTATCTTTAGTGGTATGGTAAAGTAAATCCTTCTTCATGTTCGTTCTGTCAACCTCGGGGGCAAATGCAAACTTGCTCCCTTCTGTCTAGAAAGTTCATTGCTCGGTGCATTTTGGGGAGGTTCGATTGTTAAGTTTCACATCCCAGCTGATAAGCGAAGCGAACGTTCAAGTTTAACGTATCCTCTCAACCGGCACTTCGAGACACAAGGTAGTGAGTTCTGTGTGGCCTTTTGGGATCTGACGCCTACGATTAATTCTAAGAACATCCAGATTGGAAGCAGTTCTAGTTTTTATAAAGCATGGAACCGTTATCTACGCCCTCCGGGCTAACGTGTCAGCTATAAAATTCAAGCTGCACGTGTTCTTTGTGCCGATATCTAACGTGAGGTGAGCACGTGTTCTTGCTTAATGTTTCGGTGGTAATTATGCCCGCTCTCCACGTACTGCTACGAACGCTCTCCATATACTGCTATGACGATCGTACGCCTTTTTCATCCCTATCGTCGGGCACATACAACTATCCGTGCCCCCCTCAAACTAAAATCCCCCCCCCCCCCCGACGTTGGAGTTAAGCCAAAACGCTCGGTCTTGGACGGATTGCATTCTTGCCTCATTCTCAATTTAACCGGCCTGTGGCAGGAATTTGAAATTTGTGGGCGATGGTTCCAAAAACGTCCCATTTACGCAGCGTGTTGCGCTGGATTTTGACTGGTCAGTTACATAAACTGTAAGTAATAGCGCATATTTCCTTCTAGCTTACAACAGTAAATTTTTGTATTTGTATTAGGCGTATTTTGCCTACGGCGTTTAAATACAAAGCTCTTTGGGATTTATCGCGCCCGGTATAATAATACCGTGCATTTTGGTTGATCACATTGTTAACGTTTTAAAGCTAGTTGCTTACTTGTGTATTTTTTCAAAATTTAGCATGAAATCTGGTCATATCCAACGTAGTCTTTTTTGATTGATTAATACATCTTCTAGGGGTTTGCATTATTAGCCAGTTGTTATATATTTTTATGGGGTGACACCATACAGCATTTTTGCATTATTTGCTCTGGTATCGTCAGCTACAATCCTAGTTTTATTTGTGCTTTAACCACGTCAGTCATATCTTGTTTGACATTATTAATAGTGTGTTGATATTTTTTTAACGATTATTAAAGCCGCTTGTTACTCTTACGACTGGTATATTTCTTTATTCAACCCCCCCGATACCTGGGCGTTTTTTTTTTTTTAGTTTAGGATGATGAATCGAGGAACAACGAATTGTAGGTGCTTTTTCGATTCGACTGTTAGCTAGATCTGTAGTTATTTCATGCTGGCTCCTGCTTGTGTTTCCAAATGATTCTATGCGTTTTTATAACCTTAAGAACCACAACCTAGTTCTTATTCACGCCAATAATCGCCGTGAGTTTGAGCTAGTCAAGTCTGTGCTTTCCTCTAGTTTAAGGGTGGCACCCATTTGTTGTGACATTATATTGAAGCTATGTTATTGCTATAGATCGAGTTAATGTTTTGGCAATAACACCTGTTGCGTTTGTTTCTACTAAATATCAGGGAGGTTGCTATAACCGGCAAAGAGCTGCGAAACGAATACGGGTTTCTTAACACAATGTGTTTCTTTCATCATCAGTAATTACCCATTTTAAAGTCTTTTGAAACAACCTGGATACATTAAAAACCAGAAAATTCGGAACGAAAACCTGTAGATAAAAATGTACTACCATGCGGAATAAAATGTGTAAAGAATTAGATAATTTAAGTGTCTAGAAGCAACAATTATAAGAGATGAAGATAGTCTAAGTCTAAGTACTATATTTAAAGCAACGAAGTTAAGGTTCTTCTCCTTTTCCTTTTATTTCTATTTAAGCTTTCGTCGCCTATATACTACCGTTCCATCTATTGTAACGACATTCAATGTTTCTCCTGTTTGAGTTCTTTTCTATTATTTTATAACAGAAATATATTATATATAAAATAGCATTAATCAACAGCACAGCGAGTAAAAGAGGCCAACCATTATTCCCTATTTTTGCTACCTGATTCTCATCTACCGACGACAATAGCGTCGTATTTGGTAAATCCCTTGGTGCAAGCAACTACGCTCGAGGTAACGGAATTCTATACAGTATTTGTTAACAATTATCAGCTTACACATCATCGCCGGCTCGCTGCTACCGTGCCTAATTAATACCCGTATTCTGAAGTCACGTTTTTACCATATCAATTTGATAGCTTCATTTTATGCGCGCGATTTATGGCTTTTTTCGCCACGCCAGTTCGCGCTCGCAGGACATCGATTTCGATACAGAATTTAGTACACCTCCGAGGTTTGTTTAATAAGTAATTGCGACACCAATTAATGAAAATGCACGTTTTATGCATCCCGCGTGCAGCGTCCACAAATCTCCGCAGATTCGAGATTTCTCAGTCCCGCAGTGGCTCTTCCTTTCGCGAGTGAAGGTCTTGAAGATGTTCCCATGGCTGGTATCTCTGCTATCTTGGGCATGCCTGCACGTGGCAGCTATCGCTGGATCATCTGCCCAAGAAAGCCGCTTCCGAGAGCTCGGCTTTCCTAATCGGACGCCGCTCCACGTCCAAACGCTCGTGGGTGTGTGTGCCACAATTTTGAGGTTATTACTTGTTAAGGTCTTGGTGTCTAGATCTTGTTACGATTCGTTTAGTGTGCTGCTGTATCTGCAGGTATCCTTTAATCATGGAAACTACACAGCATTTAGCACCTTCTGGATGGTTTTGGAACCGCCCATATTCGATCACCAGGTTCTTAGTAAAATCACTTTATAGCTGCAATAAAACAGATTATGAACAAATACAAGTCGGTATATTTTCAAACGTGCATTTAATGATTTATATACAGAAACGTCATTTGCAATTATTAAAGCTCTATATTAGCAGACTTGTAGTTCAAGCATTGCTCGATTTGTGACAATATAAATGCTGCAAAAATTCTTCGGAAACCACCATTGCACCCCTTCAAAGTTGGTGCGACATTTGTTCAGCAGGAATTACTTGACTTTACCTACAGACGTTCTTTGTGCTAGAACACATATATCAAATCTAAGCATACATGTTCGAAGATCTTAACAAGTTCACAATAACTACAACAATTTTGGCCTGATAATTTTTCTAGTGAAAACGAGCATAGTCTAACAACCACCTCAACCCATTACAACAGTAAAAAATGACATACAACAAAGTATTTCCGAAATTGCAGTAGAAATGTGTCAATCGATAATGTTTTAAATAGTGCCAAATGTGTATCAACTTCAATGGTATATTTAATTTTGCTTTCTTAAATAGACACCGAGAATAGAGGCTTTCTTAAGTGTGCAAGGTATAAAGAAAGAAATTTATGCATTTACAATGGCCATCTAAAGCATTTTTAAATGTTATTAATTTTTAATGTTTATATCCAAAATTTCTAGGTGGTATGGATCCTTATTTTAGAAATGATCAGAAATTAGAAGCATATTCCATGAAAATAACTTTAGAGTTTTTTAAATTATATTTTGAAGAATCCGGCCGAGCCATCCTCGATACACAAAATTATTAGGCATTGCATGAAGCTAGGCATCGCAAAAAATGGTTTGTATTCAGTGTTTTTGCACATGGTACATGATTGAAACGTTTAAATAAAGATGAATAAGACTTTTTAAAGAACATGGATGCTTTTTCTAAAAAAATCTAGAACTTGCGTCAACATCGATGGAAAAACATTTCGAACATTCGCATTAAAAACATCTAAAACAATTAATACGTTTTTCGCATTAAATATTTAATAATAAAAATAATTAATTTAAAATTAGTTGAAAAGGCAATAACCTCATAAATACTCTTTGACATGTTTTATCAACGTTAGCGTTTTGTAGCCTCTCCGTCGAAACGTTAGATTCCAATGAGACGTCTCGTACTCCTTAGTATTTTTATATATCAATTTCTCAGTGGTTGCCAGCTAGCTCAGTTTACAACAAGATATCTATTACCTTTTTTTTCTAGTCAAGGTTACGAATACTCAATGCCAGGTAGCTTCGGAAGCCAACCAAACGTAGCTTGAAAAGCTGAAAAGGTATGCTTCAAGCTTCTACTCAACTGAAAGCCAATCTTTTCATAATTAGTGTAAGACAACTACATATTGGCTCCAAATGCACGTAAAAAATACAATAAAGAAAACAGGATTACACTCTAAAATAAATGACCATTTTACGAGCGTTTGTTAAGTGCTACACGTATGTATTTACCAGTAAAAAATAGAATAACTATGACTAACGTACATCCAGCATATTGTACAACTAGTTATGAAAGTTATACTTTTTTCACGAATTAGCAGTTTATCAGGAAAATGACAAAAAACTTGCAGTTATGTGTATTATACACGTTTTTTTTTGCATAGTGGTGCGTTAAAACTCGAAATTTGGTCGAAAAGGACTTCAGAATTTACAACTTTCAAATTGACAATTCACAATTTCAATAAAATAGTTTAAAAAGTGTTACCTTATTTACGATTTTCACAATTTGTGTTAAAAAAAGACGACGTTCATGATCGCTATGCAAAGAACAATATCAAAGAGAAATCGAAATAACTGAATTTTCCGCGCGAACACCCAACTCTATAAAAGTCCCGCTCTCAGCGCGGTGCTTCGTTGGTGCACGGTATTTCACCGAGTTTCGCTTGGTAAGCCGATACTCAAGCGATGAGATGGCGCTTGACGTCACAAGTTGCAACAATGGCTTTAGGTAGCGCCCAAAAATATCTGAAGGTTTGAAACGAGAGATGATGCAATGTGGCTTGATTCGGTATTTCGCAGCATTCAAACGGCAAATATCACCAACCTGTTTTGCATTTAAACATGCCAATCTAAAGTAAGTTTGATACCTGGTGGTAGGATTCTTGACGGTGCCAGAATGAGTTGTCCCTCAATGAAAGACTGGTTACAAGTAGCTATGGTACCTTCTTGGTTTCCTAGCTACCACAGTAGATATTGTATTTTCTATTTCGGTTACTTTTATGGAAAATATATTTGAACCTTTTTCAACTTATGGAATTGCTATGGAGCAAAGACAACTAGTCTCATTGAGTCTCTGCTTATAAAAATGATAACGACCATAATCATCGACAGCCCATAGTATAAGGTCACGGTAATATTGTTTGCGGAAGATGAAACGACTTACAATGGTTGCTCTTTTATTTGCTTCACACAACGTTCCAGACGACAACCTTCCCCCGATTTGCGAATTGACCCTTTCAAGCACCTTGCTGCAATGCACTGTTCACAGACAGACAACGCGTCCCAACAGTCCAAGATCAGCAAACTCCAATTTTCCTACAGAACTCAGCAAAAAGATAACCTGCAAACATCCACCTGCTACAGCAAACTGCCACTCTCCAGAAATGTTTTTCTTTTCTCCGATGATACTTCTCTGGAAGACTCAGCAACAAACCGCTTGACGTAATCCAATTTGACTAATGTAATATGTCAAATGTAATTTTTGAATAAAGTTGACCCAGTGTATTTCTTCAATGATTTACTTGTATAGAACAATTCTGCTATCCATTAGTTTTTACTACATACCAATACTCTTCATTAGTTAAGTGTTCGCTTCATCTGTTTATTTATTAAAATTCCGTGTTTATTCACCATCCAGATGTTAAGTTTACCCCTTTTTATTTGTCAAAACATATCTTAATAAAAACTGGGTTATTTTAAATGTTTTTAATCAAACCAAAATTTACCTAACGATATCATATCCCTGTTTATACACTCTAGTCTTTTCCATTTGAGTTACGAGTAAACCTACTAAATTTTTATTTTATTTCAAATTAAGTATTTGTCATTCATTTTCAAACTGTAATTTATTGAATTATATTATTTTCAAATCCACCTGTTTTTCAAATAGCTATTTTCCATACACATTTTCACCTTATACCTTAATAAATCCAATTTTTTTAACCATTGTAATCCTTTAATTTTAATAAATTTGATTCTAACACGCATTAGGGTTGTATCATAACAATATATTAAAAGTACAGTTAGTGTGGTTGTTATGACAATTGCTCTTTCAGCAGAACGCGATGTTTGTGAGGGTATTTGACTATCAGTTATTAGTCAAGAACGTTGTTATGTGGTACATTATCAAAAGTTAGTACTTATGTAACTATACATTTTTACACTTTTTCATTGGTTGATGTTGTAGGGAGTGGTATGATCAAAATAATAGTGAGCAGATGTAGTAATTAATAGTGTGATAGTATACAGGTTATTTGGTAAGTAGCTCGCAATATTTTCGGGTGTTATAGAAGATATCACTTTGTGTCGAATTTATTAATAAACAGGTGTCCTATTCTTAACCATTTCGGAAATAAGGGTGTTCAAGTTTGAAAAGTAGAAACCATTTGCGAAAGATAATCCGCCAAAAATTTTTTTTCCCAAAACATCACATCGACAACTAGACTGTGAAACTTTCCAATTCAGTCGCTTCTTTTAGATTTTGAATCATAATCTGTTATAGTAGTACCACCTACATGAGCTGGCGTACTCCTAGGGGAATGCGTACCTACCAGTCTTTAAGAATCGCTGGACTGTACTCTAAATTAATTACTTGAAATAATCCGATCCTCAGTTAACCTTATTACGACTGCTTCGCAGTTGTTTTTTTTGTTTTTACTACATTCTTCCCTTCGCAAATATAGAATAATCATTGTTGTTGTTGTTAATTAGTACTTTGAATTTAATAGATAGTATTTTTGAATATGAACTAAACGCTTTTAGTAATGAATTTTTGATATCTAAAATTGATACCATACGATAATTTTGCATTAAAAGTGAAGAAGAAACGGTGATAATTGTTGAAAGAATTATATTTAAATACCATAAGTTCAAATTCCTGCCACAGTACATAGGATAATGCTCGTGATTTTTGATCATTCCATATTATCATTATGTATTTGCAAATGGTGTTAATCGTGGGTAAGAACAACAGTTTGTGCAGAGGTAAGTCAGTTAAAAAAGCAACCAACAATAGCGTGTATGACGCTAATCCCCGACAAGCCCTCCTAATTGATATCAGTGGCGTACAGCGCATGCAGGTGCTATATGCTCCGGATTCTAAGCTTCATAAACAATTTTGGGCGTACCATTAAAAACTAACGGTGCCCTTTAACAATGGATTTGAAGGAATGTGGAGCGACCTGGTTGCAGAGAGCTCTACCAGTTTGCACGAGTGCAACATATCGAATTACCCTGGTGCGTCTGTATAAGGTTTGCAGTAATATGATCACATGTTCGAGTAATAAGCCGCGTCAATAGTAATCAGCTCGGGTGGGCAATGAGAATTAAGGATGGGTGTGCCCACATTGCTGTCCCAGTGGGGTCCCACTGGTGTCTCACCGGTCAACCGATACCGATCTGCGGACGAGATGGAGGAGGCCCCAGAACACTGACTGTGCACATTCGACTTCATTAGCATTCTAAGGTGTGGACACTGTCCTAAGAAAGCTGCTTACACCCAGCGTGTAGGAACATATCCCGCGAAAAGAGCATTAGATGACACTCTAATCGATGTGAATGGCACCGGCAGGAAAAGGATTATTCCAAGAATAACGCAATCACAGCGCGGGCTCAGACGCCTGAAAATCCCGCTCGTGTCCCGGATCCGCTGTAAATGTATTTCAGCCTTTGTGGGAGATGCGCGCGGTTTCAGGAGGGTAGTTACGGAGTAATAAGAATGCTTAAGTCGCTGTGCTTCATGTAATAAGCCGCTCGTTTCATGAAAGTTGTAGCAGGGTAAGGGCAAGCACGTTTAAAAATTTAATGGCGCAAAACGAGTCGTACATAACCAGGAAATTTGAGAAAGACAGCTAATCCCTAAATTAAAAGGGGGTTTATAAAATATTTCTTAACCGTTCGACGAAATATTTTGAAATCAAAATCAGTAGTTAGCACTTTGTATCGTACATATTACGTTAAAGTATTGATTTAATATAATTTTTTGGCTCATAATTATTATGGTACTAGCTTTTGAGCCCACACAATTTCTGCATGTTGAAAATTGAGTTGCAAATAAAAAAGTTATAGAACAAAAATTTTAACGTCTTTCATAAAAAAGCTCACGCTTGTTCAAATTATGTACAAAATAGGTAAAAGTTACTGAATACTGAAACAGTAAAATGAAACACTTACTAATGCGAGTTAGATCAATTTGCAAAGAAACAAAAACAGTGCATTCGATCTGATTCATAGTAAGACGCGTTACTCTCTAAATCAGGGCTGTTAGATAAATGCACATGCTTATCGTTGTGTTATAAATGACGCGGGGACAGCATACGGAACTATTTCTGATCGCAGCCGAAGTGCGTCCAAGCAGTGCCGATGAAAGTGTGACGCAGACACACGTTATATATAGGGATTTTCCGAAAATTACATTAACCACTTCTGCGATCAATGTGTCTATACATCCCCAAGAGGTTGTTGGACTGTTTCATAGACGCTTTTTTAGCTGAGCTTGGAGGTATGTAAAGATAAGCCAAAAGTCCATGATCATTATAAAAGACCAAATGAGGTGCAATTTGAATATTGAAGACACTGCATTGGAACAGGTCATGTCCTTTGCATGTCATGTTGTAAAGACGTATGAATATTTGAATATTAAAGAAACGTATAAGTACTGCAGAAACAAGTATATATGGCCAACAAGCACAACACATGCGGCTGAATCTATAGCTCATACAAAAAGAACCAGACATATTCTTAATACCACTGGCACTGAAACGATCACTTGAAGATCAATAATTGGACACAGATTTGGAGAGACAATACTCAACTATAATATAGGAAGAAATTGTAATATATACTGCTCAACAAATGAACTGGACCACCCATAAAAATTGTATTTGTTACATTACGTCACAAAATACAAACATGTAAAAGTTTTTGTTATATAATACCGATGAGGCCACAATTATATATAACAGCAATGAGATAATATGAACAAGAAAATAACACATATTACTTGAGTATGAAGAGATAAACATAATAGCAAATATACAAGTAGTCTATGTCACCTAATTGTGCCTAATAGAATAATATTGTTGTATGGTCATCTCTTTCCTACTCAAGCATTCTATTTTTTGTTCAAGTTATCTTATTGCTGTTATATATAATTATGGCCCCATCCGTATACTCATATTAAGCATATTTAATTTCACTATTCTCAAATATTAACTGACGCATTAACGAAATCATATTAATAAAATTAGAAAATAAAAGATTATAAAAAACTATATTTAACAAGAATAAGAAAAAGATAAAAAAAAAGAAAATTAATAGTTTTTTAAGTCTCCTTGGAACGTTTAAACTTTTTTGGCAACGATTTGGCAAATGTGCAATGTGCTATCAACATTTGGGAAAAACTAAAAATTTTCAAAGAATAATATGTTATTAATGGACTTAGTTTTATTTAAACCAAATCATGAAAAGAAATGCTTCTATAGTGACACAATCCTGAAAGGTTACCAAAAATACCATGACTATCCTTTTTAAAAAATATTTTTAAAAATTGCACCAATATATGCAAATGGTCCAGTTCATTTGTTACATAAGAAATCTGGAAATTTAGTATTAACAGAAGAAGAAAAGAATGGAGCTCACATACAGACAGAACGTAGCTTGAGCAACAACCGAAAATAGAAAGGACTCAAATGTAGTCTCAACTAGTAAGTTTTGAGCAGACATTTTGACCTACCTAGAAAAATCACTGGAAGAGGAAATGATTAATCTCAAAAATAACAAGAAAAAACTTGCAGGAATCGGAAGTGAAAGTGCGTCCAAAATTTCAAATTATGAATATATAATGTGACCTGAGAGTAATATGGTACAGGGTGTTTCCTCAAGCTTTGACAGCTTCTAGCGACTTTATTATTCCAGATAGAAAAAAATTGTTCAGATAAATATTGTAGGATATCATCCAAACCGTCCGAATTTGCTAGTTAAAGAAACAATTGAGCATCATGGGTGAACTTTTTGACTTATTGTATACTTTTTTTAATTGAACGTCCTATATACTGTGTTTATTGAATAGCGCTTAAAATTCTCTTTTCAAATATACAGTGTGGTCCATTAAGTGTGCAACAAATGGGACATTTTTTTATTAGTTGTAAAACCGAAATTTAAATACCGCTAACAGTTAGTGCATGTTCGATAACCATATCAAATGCCCTTAGAATGGCTTCAAGTCAAACAATATACAGGGCAGGACAAAAAATATATAATTTGTTCAAGAATTAAGTTACCTTATTTAAAAAAATATAGCAAAATTTTATTGAGAAACGTGGTTTAGAATCAAAAGTTATGCTCAAATACAAAGTCACGGCCTCCTATTCGAATTTTGATTATTTTTTTGTAAAATTTTGTATTATCCCCGTATGATACATATTTTTATTATTCTGCTTTTATTAAGAGTTTTTCATATGTAAATTATTATTAGTAAAGCATTTGCCTTGTTAAAAAGAATATTTGTGAAATTCTAAAGTTTTGTTAAATATCGTTGCAACAAACATGAAGCGGACGCTTACCTAAAAAAATATAAATCCAAGTAAATTTTACAAATACGTTTCAAGTTGCTAAAAGTTATTTAAAAGGGATGTGGTTGTGGCTACTTTAAATATATATAAAATCAAAATAATAAAAATATGTATCATACGGGGGTATTACAAAATTTTCCAAAAAAGAATCAAAATTCGAATAGGAGGCCGTGACTTTGTATTTGAGCATAACTTTTAAATCTAAACAACTTTTCTCAATAACATTTTGCTATATTTTTTGAAGTAAGGTAACTTTGTTCTTGAACGAATTTCATATTTATTGTCCTGCCCTGTATATTGTTTGACTTGAAGCCATTCTAAGGGCATCTGATATGGTTATCGAACATGCACTAACTTTTGGCACAATTTAAATTTCGATTGTACAACTAATAAAAAAATTTCCCATTTGTTGCACACTTAATGGACCACACTGTATATAAGTTGCCTATAATAATCACTTCAGCCATTGCTGAAATATCCGCTATTAAAGAATCAAAATATTACTAATTTACTACAGGGTAATTAAAAAATTGCGCATTTCCTCTGAAGGGGTTGTTGGGGACTGCTAGCAGAGTACGAGAAAAATCACAAAAAAAATCTTTACAATCATTCCTCTGAAATATTAACAGCTGAAAATGCATTTTGCAATAAGCTATTTACCATTTATTTTTTTTAAATTCACCGTTTGAATCGAAGATTATTATTGTTATTAAACATCCCAATTCAATAAACTGACAGTTTCATCAAACTTACCTAAAATTTTAGTTTTCAAAACTAGGCACCAAAAACTGAAGTTACCTTTAAATACCACTACTTTAGCGTTGTGTTTTAATATAGCTTTATGTATGTTTAAATGTAAATATGTCCATTCTCTTTTAGTACTTTTTTTAGGAAAACCATTTATTCTAAAATGTAATCCTATTTTCTTTTGATTTCTTTATTCTTTCATATGCGTTTTAATGATAGAGTGTCCAAGCATTTGTTCTGCCGGAAGCTCCTTCCGGCAGGACAGTTGAACAGAGACATAGGTCCTGCCAGTTAAATAGCGTTTGTCCTGCCAGCAGGACGTGGGTTCCTACCGGCAGTACAGAGCTATATTCCATGTGTGTAGTAAGCAAAATATAGTAATCATTTATTACTCAAACAAAATTAATGCAACGAAAAATACTTTATTTCTGTTTAAAACAATACAGGGTGTTTCGGGAGGAAATGGCAATATTTTAAAGACATGTCTAGGGAGCCAAAATAAGCTAACATGTTCAAGTCCGATTTTTATTTGTTTCAGAGATACGTTGATTAATTGTAATTTAAAAACTAAAGAAAAATTCAATACAAAACTAACAAAACAAAACAAAAAAATACACAAATTGCATTAATTCACAACAAATTTTCGAAAACATCATCTCCCACTTCGCTACATTTATTTGCGCCTTTATAAATTGAACTAATGCTGCAGCGTTCATTAGAGCAAATCATCGTTTACTAAAACTCGCTACTAGTTGAATTTATAAAAGCGCAAATAAGTGTATCGAAGTGGGCGGGTTTGTTTTTGAAAATTTGTTGTGAATTAATGCAATTTGTGTATTTTTTTGTTTTGTTTTGTTAGTTTTGTATTGAATTTTTCTTTAGTTTTTAAATTACAATTAATCAACGTATCTCTGAAACAAATAAAAATCGGACTTGAACATATGAGCTTATTTTGCTTATTTTGGCTTCCTAGACATGTTCTTAAAATATTGCCATTTCCTCCCGAAACACCCTGTATATAAAGCTTCCATGCCGTTTCATGAGCAATTATTATTTCTCCAGTAGGTAATGACTCAACTTCCTTTTCTTTTAAATGTTCCTGATGTGCATCTTCATTTTTGCCTTCATCTTCACTCGATGACAAATATGATGAAACTGCATATCGCGGCGAAGTAGTTGTGCGACTTGTGCTGGCCATGGCTCTTCAGTGCATAATGGAGAATTTTCAGTTCTTTTGCCTTTACGATCTGTGGTTTGTTGATTCTTTATTGGGCCTACATAGATTAAAAAATACCATATTAGTTACTGATTTCGTAGTTCATTATTTTAAATAAGTATTAAAATTGTACTTTTTTATATTTAGAAATAGTAGTAGGTTTTTATGGTAGGAGTGTCAACCAACAAAGTGAGTTCAACAGTGACACATATATCATAAAAACTCTTTTAACTCAAAATGTAAAGAATATTTTTTGTATAGCTCATATATAAAATATATATTATATTTACTTACCCGCTCTTTTAACAGTTTGGTATTAATTTTCATTTCCTGATAGTCTAAATCCCACAAAACAGTTGCAGTCGATCCATCAAGTTTTGTAATGGCCCCTTCACACACTGCCTTCAGATAATGCTTTCCAAAAACTGATTTACTCCATTTGGAATTCGATTTGTCGTCAAAATTAGTAGCTTTCGTGAAAACTCTTTCTTGGAGACAAAATTCCATACTCACATTGATTGTACACGCCACTGTACCTACACACTAAATTTTTAATCAAAAATGCTTAATCGGCTGTACCTCAGCTGCTATCGTTCCTAGCAAGTTCAAACTTACACAACAGGCAAAATTTTATGAAGAATCTGTTGGAAGGGGTTTCGTTCTACTGAGAGGACGGAGTAGTATTGAAAACAACGCTATCCACAGTGCGTCCTACGCTTGGACAATTTATCATTAAAGTCAATATGTTTGTGTAAAGAAATTGGCTTTTTGTGCATATGTTTCAAGTCAGTTTCAGCCGGAGAACACTACAGGTGCAGACCAGCTTCCTGTTTTTGGCAAATATGGTGATCGTTCGTAACCAGGACTGGGGTATTTAAATGAGTTTCTGAGTAGTAAACAAACAAGAGAAGTAAATTATTAAAATAATAAGGCGAGACGTCTCATTTGAATTTAACGTCGTGATGCATGCGCTACACAAATATATCGTTACAAAAATGGCTTACTAGCATAACTAGAAGTACCGTTGCGATACACACATAATGAAGAACCATCATAGCCTGACCGTTTTAAAATATTTCGATTGTCTATTAATAAAACCAAGCAGTACTTTCTTTGAATTGGATTACCTTACGCTTGAAAGCTATGGCAAAGCATTATATAGAATCAATATTAATTCTCAAATAACTTTTCGCCATAATTGAGGTAATTAAGGAACAATATTGACCATAAGTGTGGCCCCTGAAGGGCACTTGATGGGATTGCAAATGTATTAGGTGACGGAATCACTGACCGACATTAACTGCTTGTTATTTAACACATGGGATTTTAGCCAATTTCGGACATCACCATCCACACGGATTAAAACCAGCTTTTCAAGTAAAATTGGATAATTAAACTTATCAAAAGATTTGCTAAAATTGATGTTTGTTAATAGTATTGCATAACTATATTCTTTCAGAGTAACTAAAAATTCTTTGGTTTTTACTAACAGAAAAAACATACTTATGAAAGAGCTGCCTAAAGTTTGTTGATTTACGATCGGGCGGAATTGATCACTTTATACCATATCTTTGAGGGCGTACTGTGTCACAGTATGGAGCAAGGACCATAAAGCGACATTAAGCGATCCGTAATAGCTATTTACGTATCAAGGGCGTAAGAAGGCGTTTACGGCTCGCGGTGTGAAAATCAGAGCCGAAGGCGTAGCTGCTGCCTCTAACACGACAAAGGTCATAAACGCTAGTTATGCAAGAGGTGCATACGATATTTCAAGTACAGGAATATTCACAATTAAAACCAGAGTATCAAGTTTTATAAATTTTGGAACTAAGTGTCCCCATGTGGGGATTTGCCAGTTACCTCCATCGGGTGCGTCCCCATGGGAATTGGGGGAAGCTCGCCGACACTGCAATCCAGCAGGGTCGGAGGGTAGTGAGGAAATAAAATACTCACCGTGAAAAAAAAACTGGCCTGGTCCTCCAAGTTGGGGGTTGGGGCGATGGGCCAGCAACCCGTCCTCCGGAAAACATCTTTTAGGAGATAATTAGCTAAAAAACCCAAAACCATGCCTCGGATTAGGACGGAAAATCGAATACGGAAAAAGCGACGAAAACGGACATTGAACTTAGGTACGTGGAATGTACAAGGTATTAATAGGAAAATAAATGAAGTAGTAACTAAACTAAAAGAATTAAATATAGATTTGGCTGTTATAACCGAAACCAAAACAAAAGGACAAGGGTCCCAAAATTTAGGAGCATATGACCACTTCTTCAGCGGGGGTACCAAAAACAACTAGAGCCAGTAAAGGTGTATCGATCATAATACATAGAAGGTGGAGGAAATATATAAGAACTTGGGAAGCTATTAATGAAAGACTTAGAAAAATTAATATATGTATATGCGGATACAAATTAACGATTATAGGCGTATACGCCATCAACGACGATGAACGGGTTGATGTGAAGGATACTTTCTTTCCACAGCTAAACGATGAGATCTTGAAAGTCCTAACATCAAGAGAGCTTATTTTACTCGGAGATTTTAATAGCAGAACGGGAAGAAAAGAGAAAGATAATATCGTAGGAAGATATGGAGAAGACACGGTAAATAATAACGGAGAAAAACTAATAACAATATGCGAACAAAATAGCATGAAAATCGTAAACGGTTACTTTCAACACCGTGACATACACAAATATACGTGGAGACAAGAAACTCGAGGACTGAAGTCAATTATCGACTATGTCATTTCAAAACAGAACGCTAATATAAAATTTCAGGACGTAAGGGCGTCTAGAGAAGCGGTTTGTGGTAGTGACCATTATCTCGTGAGAACAAAAGTATTATTCCCCGGAAGAAAGAGTAAAGATGCAGAAATGCAGCAAAAACAAAGTAAACAACTACAACAAAGAAAATACAACCTACGAAGTTTAGAGGATGAAAGTACGAGAATGCTTTACAAAACTCGTTTAGATCAAAAGTTAGAGGAAAAAATTTTCGATAACATAGAAGAACACTACAACCATGAAAAGGAATGTATCCATGACACAGCTCTGGAGGCCTTAGGTACATATGAAGGGAACAAAAACAAACGTAAACCATACTGGTGGGACGAAGACATAGAAGATGAGATAAAAGAAAAAAGAAAGAAATATCCACAATACCTTAGCACCAAAAGCGTAGAACATGTATAAGGATGCCCAAGCAAAAGTACGTAGAAAGATTAGTCAGAAAAAAATGAAACATGGGAAAGAAATTGTTCAAGAATTAATACATATTTAGGAGGAAGAAGAAGTACAGGAAGCTGGACAATACTTAAAAACATTAGAAGAGAAAGGAAAAAATCTGGTGTGATACACTCACACAACTTCCTTTTACAGTGATCTTATAATTAGTCAAAAATTTCATTTTTAATTTTTAACCATTTGTTAAAAATTTTCAAAAATTACAAATTCTACAAAAACGGTACAAAATCGAGTGTTAGTTGAAGAGACAAATTTTCTCTAGAATTTTAAGGTGAATTCAAAAATGTAATAATATACCGGGTGTTTTATTTAAAATAGGAGTTAATAAAAAAAATAGAAAAAAAAAACAAAAGAAACCCACTTTAGAAGTATTCAACTGGAAAATCACCTATCTCACATCAATACACATTAAAAATGTAAAAAAATGTAAAGTTTAAAAAAAATCGTTAGAGCCGTTTTTGAAAAAATCGAAAAAACTGAAAAATCACAAGACAAACTTCCGGTTATGCGATTTTCTTCAAAAGCTTGCTGTCTTATCTACATAGTACACAAAACTTATATATGAAGTTTCAACGCCATACCTCTTTTCGTTTTTGAGATATTCTGTTCACAGACAGACACACAGACAGACAGATAGACAGACACACAGACAGACAGACCAATGAAAAAAAATATGTTTTTTGGGATCAGGGGACTCTAAAACGTGAAGATCCGTTGAAAACTCAATTTCGAATTTTTGGGGTGAATCCAATACTTCCTTTATAGTAAAAAAAAGTAAAAAGAGATTATATCACCAATAACACCTGAAAAGTGGGAATACTACTTTCAACGCCTGTTAACAGAAGAGCGCAGGGAATTTGAAGAAAATAACCAGCCATGCAACATAAGATTAATAGGATCTCCTATTAGATTAACGTTAGAAGAAGTAGAAAAACAATGTAAATCCTTAAAGAATGGCAAAGCACCTGGCCCTGGCGATATCTACGGAGAACTAATAAAATATGGAAGCAGCAAGCTACATAAACATCTACAAAAGCTTCTCCAACAATGTATAAACAAACAAGATATACCAGTTGAACGGAAAGTTACCTATTTATCACCTATATTTAAAAAAGGCGACAGAAGTAGATGTGAAAATTATCGGGGAATAGCGGTAACAAACACAATTAGCAAACTATACGGAAAGATAATAAAACAAAGAATAGAAAATTAATACCAACAAATGGAAGCTGAAGAACAAACTGGATTTCGAGCAGGCAGATCGACCATTGATCACATATTTTCGATCACCCAAGTTATTGAAAAGAAAATGGCCTTTAATCAAGAACTCCATCTAATTTTCGTCGATTTGAAAAAGGCATATGACAGTGTCCCACATAAAAATTTGTGGGAAGCTCTTGAAAAATCAAATATTAACGTCGAATTAATAAGAAGCGTAAAAACCTTATATAAACAGTCACAGACAAAAATTAAAATAGGTAACTCTGCTACAAATGGATTCACGATAACTAAAAGACTAAAACAAGGATGCTGCCTTTCTCCAACACTGTTCAAAATTTACTTAGAACAAGCTTTAAAGGAATGGAACAAGAAGTGCCGAAATATGGGCCTACCCTTAAACGACATTTTATATACCCTATGTTTCGCGGATGATCAAATATTAATAGTCCAGGACTACGATGACATGAACTATATGACCCGCAAACTTATAGAGGAATATGCAAAGTGGGGACTAGAGGTAAATTTGAACAAGACCGAATATATGTGCATTGGAGGAGAACGACAAGACCTGATAATGGAAAATGGACAACAAATAAAACAATGCAAGGAGTACAAATATTTGGGAATAAAAATATCGCAAAACGGTACACTGGATGAAGCGATTCGAGAACGCAACATACAGGGCAGAAAAGCTATTGCTATGCTAAATAGCATTTTATGGGACCAAAACATTTCAAAAGAAAACAAAAAACGAATATACAATACTATAGTGAAAAGAATAATAACGTATAGCTCGGAAGTTTGCCCAATAAAAGAGAAAACTATAAAGACGTTAACAGCTACAGAAATGGACTTTTGGAGGAGGGCAGCAGGCAGATCACGGATGGAAAGAGTAACAAATAACAGAATTAGGGAAATTATGACGGTGAACCACACTATAATAGATGACATCAAAGACAAACAATTAATATGGTTCGGACATGTTCAAAAGATGCCAGAAACAAGAATACCTAAGCAAATTTTACAATGGAAGCCGGGAGGAAGGAGGAAACCAGGTAGACCCCGAAAGAGTTGGCAAAGTGGCATCAACGAAGAAATGAGAGAAAGAAGACTGGAAGAAAATCTTTGGAACGACAGAGAGGAATGGAGATTGGCTATCGGAAGACGTAGCACGTTATAAACCGGTATATATATGAAACTAATTGTCACTGCTTGTCAAACTAACAAATAACTTTACGGTCCGCTTAGTGCCGTAATATACTTTAAGACTCTTGGGCTGTAAAGTGACACATTGCGCTTTCAGAGGTACGCTGGTCATACATAAAGTACTTTAGGGCCGCTTAGGGTTTTGTTTGTCAATTTAAGAAACAATGGCATCGTAGGTTGCCAAGATCGATACAAATTATAAATCTGCTTTTAATTGCGAATATTCCGATTTGTACATAAAATACTGTATGACACTACTGCGTAACTAGCGTTTATGGTTCTCGTTGCCTTAGAACCCGCAACTCTAATTTTCACACCGCGGGCATTAAACGCCTTCTGACGCCCTCGGTACATAAATGACTATTGTTAGACGATATTTATTTACCAGAACTCTTTGGCCGCTTTTAAAAATTTGTAAAATACACGCAATGTTCCACATTTAATTAAAAATTCTGAAAAAAGGCACACACTGTATGCACTGCAAAAAGAGATGTATACTTAGATCGTATGAACAGTTTTTGACAAAAAGTGTGAATATGAGTCGGATCCGCCACTTTTTTAAGATAAATTTGTTTGGTTCTTTTAGTAATTTACTAATGACGGTGTTATTAGCTGTTGAGTTTTCTCCTTTAATTTCTGATGGAATATTGCACTTCTTTTTAAGTGTTATGGCTATTTTAGATTTCATAATTAATGTGGTTAACATAGTTATGAAAGTCGGAATTTATCAAAAGTTTTGATCTCATATATTTATTTTAACGTATTTAGGTCAGTAACATTACACTCTTTAATTTTTTGTGAAAGTAGATTTTATCTTTAATAACTTTAAGAGAGGAAAAATATACACGAGACTCACACTACCTCGGTAGCGCGGTGGGTGGAGTACCGGGCTTGCAATAAACAAATACTCTGTTCGAATCCATAGAGAAGTGGAACTTTTTTATAATCCACTGGATCGGTAGTGCCCCGGATGGCTTTCGCTACTGGGATATAATTAACGTCACTGTCCTCTGAAGGCTGGTCTATGAGGGAGAGTAACAAGACTATACACAACGCGTAGAAACACATGTCACTTTTAGGTAACGCAATGAGCCCACCTTGCGGTCTGCGTGAACTTGGTTCATAATCCAAAAAATCCAATACAGGAAATTGGAAGTTTTTATACCTTAATCGAGCTAAATTGGAAATTATGTCAGTTAATATGTAGTAAAACAATTATTTGTAATAATTATTGTACTGGCATACTCACATTATTCTGAGTATAGAGTAACATGTATTCCATTATAGAGCTAATCCGCTCAAGCAGTGCCACTCATGAAGAACTTGCAAAACAGTATTCACACAGCTATTCTAAGCGGCGTTTTATTAATACCTATGATTTGTTGCAACAAATGATCAGACGTCATAACTTTGATACGCTTTATGGTTATCTCCGATTTCCAATCTGATATTTAATATGTTGCCTCCTACATTAGTTTATAATTATGGTAGTACTGCGAAATTCACGTGCAGCTCGCTTGACCGAGTAGGAGAGTCTCGAGTAGCGAGGATTTTCTCACAAGACCTTTGACCCGCACCCACATGTGAAATATTACGCGATTTGACTTGTTTACGGGCGTAAAAATTAAATGGAGCTCGTTTTCACCACTTGGTCATTTAACGGTAACGACAATTAAAACTATTCGTAATTCCGGTGTCGGCCGACACGCTGAGGTTTGCAGAGTGCACAATGTTTCATTAAGAAAATGGGTTCAACCAGACCACATAGGACGTTCATTTAGCATTAAGAGATAATACAAATAACGTTATGTCGGGGACAGGCATTCCTCCGGCCGATAACATCTAAATCTCTACATATTAAAATAATATATGTTATTTATCTGCGGAGAATGGCAATGTCGCATAAAGAGATATAATTTGTTTAAAGAAACTCAATTATGCTTATATTTATCCGCCAATGTGATAAATTCGTACTTGCATCGTAGTCGAACAGGTTTTTGACTTTTAACGGCCAGTTAACGGCCAGTAAATAGCGAACAGTTTAGATGCAAATTGATGTTATTGCCAGCGTTAAGTAAATAATTATGCAACTTCCACCTACTAAACAATGTTCCATAAGCCGTACTGACAGACCCGCTTAAACAGGTGTTTTAGGATCTAATGTAATGTAATAGTTTTTAAACAAATAATTTATTCAAGATTTGATTTATAGTTTTATCGTGCTTGGGCGAGCGCTCATTTACATATGCGTTAAAATTTTTATTTCTATCATTAATCCAGGATGTGTAAATCGGCGATGCAAACCATTGAAGGAAAATAGTATCAGATTTTTACACATAGATATAGTAATTTATGATATTGCAATGACCATTAAAAAGAAGAGCAGCATCGTAGGTATTACGATATATTCTTTACTAGATTAAACCAATTATATAAGAGACAGGATTGCCATGATATATTAAACCTTTCTATGTGGAAAATGTCGTAAGAGCGCTGTTTTGAAAATACAGAATTGCACATATTCTGAAGAAATTTATGCAAAAGAAAAATGTGTTAATAAAAGTACATTCAAAATTCCGAAAAAATGTAATTATGAAACAGCATTAAATTTTAGAGCTAAGCACCTGGAAGAAAAATATTGAAAAATTTAGCACAAAATTTACAACAGAAATAGGATGGAGCATGATTGATTTACGAACCTCGACACCAAAGGTACAAGAGGATGCAATTAAGTAAGTGTGATTAGCTTCGGACATATTTGACAAATCAAATCAGAAATGTTTTAACGAATTTGAGAGTTCCACAAATATTAATCTCGTTGTGGGCGATACTTAAACTTATGTTGCAGAAGAGAATTTCAATAATTGTGTCAAATTAATATTTAAACGTACAAATAGGTAGTCAGGAAAAAATTTCAAGTGAAATCGATAAAATAATAGTTATGTAGGTATAACTTTGTATGACATACAGGGTATTACAAAAATGGTGGGCTGACTATACACCGGCGGCTTCTACGACTAAAAATAAGAAAAAAATTGTATATGTTGTAATGGTATTAAGACCACGACTTGGCTCTGCTAGCAGTGCAACATAATTAACCGATTAAATAAGCACAGAGTTGGGGTGTTGTATGTAACTGCAATGTTAAGCTAAAATTAAAATATTAAATGCATTGACAATGAGATGCGAGAAATAGTAAAGTAATTGAGTAAGGAACGCAAAGGTAAAGCTTATTTTCACAAGGGTCGAAATTGACTTTTAAATAAATAAAAGTAATAGGTTTGTGCATGATGTGCGGCCGAACCGAAAGAAATTAATAGGCACAAAAAGGTTTGCTATGTGCATTTTAAAAGAAGCGTAGTTTTCAATAAAGCCAAGCAAAGTGAAAATTGTGAAGAATTTATAAAGGTAAAGTAAGCAAGAATCAAATAACAGGACATTGCAAAGAGCAATTAGAGAAGCAGGCAACAGGACAGGAATGAAACAAACGAGACGTGCTGAACTCTAATAAATCAGTGAATTTAAAATTACAAAGCAGAGCAGTGGCTAAAGCTAAAATAATAAAACGTTCGTGAGTGTAACGCTATAAGAATTATTACTTATAAGAAAAATACAATATTTTAGAATTTAAGGAATTTGTAAATATTAATTAAGTAATCAAATTTTCTTCCAATTTGTACCATTGTTTATCAAACCTTACTTCCGTTAATATTGTTACTTAGCAACTAGATGCGATATTGTTTAATAACGAG
Organism: Agriotes lineatus; assembly: GCA_940337035.1. Classification (NCBI taxonomy): domain Eukaryota; kingdom Metazoa; phylum Arthropoda; class Insecta; order Coleoptera; family Elateridae; genus Agriotes; species Agriotes lineatus. The sequence continues at coordinate 86,443,416 of OW679197.1, read as the reverse complement.
GAGAACAATTGAATAGAAATTATTGGCAGTTTGTTAAGATTTGTGCTCCACATTTAACACATAATTTTGATATTAAACGTGTTTTCCAAGTTATGGAAAGTATACCATTTTATTGCCCAAGTTTCAGTGTACATGTGGGAGTATTTTCATAAAGTTCCCCAACGAATATATTAAGAATGCGAGAATCTCATCTTCGAGGCCATCGGGGCCAATGAGCAAAAATTTACGAGCTTCGACTACGGCCAAAATCAGTATCATATCCAAGAGATCAGCAGTCCAGGGCATCGTACTGGTCTGCAAGAACGTCTCCACCAGATTTGGCAGCAAGGGGAGCAGTGATAGCTGAGAAAATCCAACGGCGTCATCTCCCGAGCGGCATCGGTGCAGTTCGACCAGGTTCTAAGGTACGAAATTAGCCTAAAAATTAGTGTCAGCGTCCGGAAAACGAGTTGCGTACGAGATCAAACATTACTGAAGAATGTGAGATCATTTCCAAGGCTTCAGATAAGCCGTATTTCCATTAATTAGCAAGGCGTCATCAAGATCAGTGGTTTGGCGGAAATTCGAAGCCGCCACAGAAAGTGAATAGACAGCGTCTGTCCTACGTCACTGCTATTACAAAAAGTTGTTATTTGGCGCCAAGCGCGTATCATTTGAATATTTACCTTGCGAACTCTCATATTTTCACGAGGATTTGAACTTTCAAAGGATCGCTGTTTGCGCGAGACGACTATTTTGTGAGTTAACAATTTGTGAACATTGAACTAACGCGTATTTGAACTACTGGCTTAAAATAGTCGTTTACAGTACAATTCAGATCAATTTTAAATTACAGTCGACTTCGGAACCTACCTGAGAGGGGGCTTGTCTTTTACCGAGAACTAGCGTTTTTTTAAATAATTGCAGTGGAATAAAATATAAAGACGGGCATGCAACCATTTATTTTGTGCAGTAAATAAGTACATTTCATTTTAACCAGCCTAGTAATCTACTGACATGCAAAGTTCGAGCACAGTATTAAAATATAAAACAGTGAATTGTGTATTTGGATTTGCCTTACTTTAACTTATCAAGTAATTAAATTAATTAATTAACCAGATAAGTAGAGGTTTCCAGTGCACTATACATATTTCCTAAAACGGTTCGTTACTGAGTTACAGCCGTGGATTTAAGAAAAATCACTGGTTACACGCATTTAAGCTTTTCTGACCATTATCAAGTAGGTAATCCGTGCTTCGAAGAGATGTCCGACATGCATTTAATGTACGGTTTGGCACATTGTAATATAGCGGAAAAAAGAAGAGTTTACGCAGACCATTTCTTAAACCGACTTTTACCAAACGAGAAAACATTCGAAAGGCTTCATACTACATTAATGGAAACATAATCTTTTAATAACAATCAACTTTATTCGTACTACGTGCAAAGAGTGCAGGGACTTAGTGAGAATGACTTTCCACCACGAGAAGCTTATTGTGCATGGTTGACAGAAACATGCGCCGCCTATCTCTTTTTGCCATCTGTGCTCTTTACTGATGAAGCGGGCTTTACAAGAGATGATATCATCAATTTTAACAGTTTATATCAATGGCAAGAAGAAAACCCTCATGCCATTATTCAGTCCAGGCATCAACAGCAATTTTCAATAAATGTGTGAGTAGAAATTATCAACGACTTCTTGATTGGTCCTATTGGTCCATTTCTGGCCAGAATTATCGGTATTTTTTAGAAAATGATTTACCAGGTTTGCCGGAAGCTGTTCCACGAGCTGTTAGAAAACGCATGTCGTTCATGCATGACGGTGCACCGGCCCACTTCAGTCACACAGCACGCGAATTTTTAAACATAGTATATCTTGGAAGATGGATTGTTCCTGATGGACCTGTAGTGTAGCCTGGACGGTTACCCTATCTAAACTTTCTCGATTTTTACTTAAGGGGACATTTAGAATGTTTGTCGTATTCCACTCCAGCCCAAGACATCGAGGATCTTCGACAGAGAGTGAAAGGCGGATGCCAGCAAATTCGGAACACACCAGGAATTTATGAGCACGTAAGGCAGTCCATGATCCAACGAGCTCAGCAGCAATTCACGTGGAGATTATTTTCTGTTATCTTTTTGATACCCTCAAATCCAGGACTAATTAGCACGAAAATTACTTTCAACCCAAGAATCAGAAAAAAATGTATAAGGTCTCAAAGGACCAGTACAAGATGTTTTGTTTCTCAAAAGACAATAAGAAAAAAACACATACGTAATACTTGTGCGCGCTGTGGTGTGCCAATATGGCACAAACACATTATTTTTTATGTCAAATAATATTGTAGTCCGGGAATGAATAACTTCTACTCAACTATAAGGTGCGGCACTCTCCTCTATATCAAATACCTTCTTTTTTTTAAATTATGCCGTTCCATTTTATGCTTATTAATTTTGCTTCTGATCCATCATTGAATAATTTTCTTCTTTTTAATGCTGGTACGATGAAGACAATATTTTCCTATTAGATATACTAGGGTTGTTAGCTCTAATAACTAGGCGACACTATACGATGTCCACCTTTCCATTTCTGCTTCATCCATCAAATTATTTTCGAGTAAATATTTCCATAAATTATTAGCCCAACTATTAGTTATTACCTACCAAACTATAACTCCCCAGCTCATTTGTACGTTTCTGGCGAACCACACCGCCGATGCTGGGTCGCATTTTTAATATAAATAATCACGTGCGCACCTCTTTCCAGCGGACTCACGCGAAGGTATGTTGAATTGTTTGCAAAAACGCTAACCCTGGAGCTAAGGAGGCCGGGCTTGAAATTTTCGGGTTCTTCGATTTTGGGCGCTTATCGACGGCAGCTGTGAACGCTGCCTAAATCAAACCTTCTAAAGGGATTTAATACCTTGATCGAAGTAGGTTATGCTTATTACCAGTATTTTGTTTTCTGTCAACAAACGCGGCGTATGCTTCCAGCGGCGCCACTTATAATGTGTTAGGCCCGATTTTCATCTTAGGGTAAGATTTTTCCTTGCTATTTTTTTGTTTCGGTACTAATTAAGTGGTAATTAGGTCTTTATCATCGGGCGTAATGTTCTGGCCTCCTTGAAATCCTCCGGTGCACGCACAATCTGCACGTGCTGTAATCCAAAGGCGTTCAAGATAAATTCAACCTAGAAATACTGTGTCTTGCATGATGCCTTCGCACCTAGTAATTGCTTTCGAGGACACCTTGTAGAACCGGTTAATACCGCCTGCAATTTTATCAAACGCTAGTGCGTTTTTACCTAAGGATCAGCCGAAAGCATGCCTATATATACCCTGTAAAACACCATTGCGACCTTGAGCTTTTCCGAATTCCCAATTTCGAATCTAGAGTGCTGATTTTATCAGTGTAGCCGTTAATTTTACTGGCATTAAAAATTTGTGTTTTGTAGAATATGTTCAAATTTTGTTTACATTGAAATATATTTGTGTATCATTATTTGGGTGCCTCCAAATTCAATGCATTGTTATTTACTATTTCTGGATGAGCCGTATTAAGCCTCCAGACTTAATTATGCTTGTTAAGTGTTACCCTCTTGATGAATATTAAATTCTCTCTTGCTGGTATATATTTTCTTTGATTATTTATACTAAAACCCTTCAGGAACCTGCTTGTGCTCTTTTGAGATTTTGGTTGAAGTAAGAGATTTACAAGGTAGGTGATGATTTGTTTTAGTAGCTAGATTTGCGATGATGTGTATAACGACTGGCGCCCATTTGTATAAATGTATGAAGTTTTTTTGTAACCTTAAGTTCTGCTGTCTGGTCCTTATGCATGCCATATTCTACGGAGAGTTACAGTTAGCTAGGGCTCGCAACCCTTTGTTTAATGCTGGTAAACTTATGGCATAGCCAATTAGTCCAGTTTTGCACATTGTTTTATAAATATCGAAATAATCTTGTACGGCGGATAAAGGTCCAATATCACGTGTATTTATTGCCAGTAATATTTAGACAAATTCGTACGACACAAGGACATGCAGACATACGGGAACATTTTGGTATATATATTTTTTTCTTTGCGAATTATTGTAATTGAAATTACTAAGGATATCATTTGTTTCAGTCTTATTGGTAGAATTAACATATTTTTACATACTTTGTAAGTGAACACTCCGTCATTGGTCATACTTCCTTCAGCGTCATCTAACGGAAATTGCACAAACTTTACTGCTACATAGCTGCAGGGTGCTTTGCAATTGTATGACTGCTTTCTAGTTATTTTCCGTTGATCGTTTATTTATGGGTTTCATTAATGTATAGAAAATCGTTTATTAATAACCCCTATTAATGAATTATTTTTTATTAATAGACGATTTTGGTATAGAAAATCAAAGATACCATTAATGTCAAAACTTTTAAGTGTCAAATTCAGTTCGTGGAATAAAATTAGATTTTCTCCAAATTAATAAGATACGATCAACGGAAAAATATTGTAAATAACTCGTGTGTTAATCGGCGATTAATAATCTCTACAATTGCCTCGATTATTAATCGCTCTCATTAACATACTTGTTTATTAACTAAGTATTAATATATGAAAGAATCGATAAGCACAGACTGAATTTTTTTTCTAGAATAGGTGCTGTAGAAGGAAGGCTACAAAAGAACCTGAAAAGTAGATCCACCACCCAGGGCGGAAGCAATGCTTAACATGATAGAAGAAGAAAGGATTAAAAAAAGAAAGCTCAACCGTCTTCATGAGTGTCCAGAAATATTTCGGAATGGCAGCAGGCATACTAATTATATAAAAAATAGGTGAATTTTGCGAATTAAACGTTTATGGGCGGACAAATTATATTGCAAAATAAATGCTTTTAATGAGTTCTATATATTCAAGGAATAATCTAATTTGGGTCATAGGCCATTTGAAGGAAAAGAATATATCTAGTGTTGCATTGTTCATATTTAGAAAATTATATAAAAATTGTGAAATAATTCAATTATTAATTTATATGCAAAACTTTGAAGTTAATACTGTAATTTTCATAATAATAATAATATATATTAAAATTTTTTGTTATATAAACCGAATTTTACTTAATGTTCTTAAATAATTGTTTTTTAGTATTATTGTATGTAGTCGGTGTAATAACTATAAATTAATAATGTATTCGTAGAAAGAAACACTTAAATTCACTTTTAAATTTTGAAATCGTGGAAGTGCCGGTATTAAAATAATTTTGAGCACGTTTGTGATGACACAAGAAATACTTATGGTGTTATCGAATATTTGTATCGCACTAGGCTACAACATTGTAATAACATCTTGCGGTAATTTAACAACTTATTTCTTTTTTCAACAGAGATACCTGTGTACCTGTGAATGTTCTTTGTATTGTTTAGGCTATGTTAAGCGTGTAAGAGATGAATTGATTAAGTTGTAGAATTTACATAAATCCGCAACCTTATTCCGAATTCCGTTTCCTTAAAAAAAAACTGCCAAAAACAGATTAAAAAATAATATGTAAATAAGGGGTTATTCAAATTAGCGTGTGCTCTTTTAAATAGCAATTTAACGCAAGAGAGAAAGTTAATTTTCAGACAATTTTCACTTTTATTTCTGAAGGAATAAGTAGATATCATTTTCAATTTATTTTAAATTAATTTGCATATGTTAATAAATCAATGAATTAATTTGCTTCCACTACTTCCAGGCGCAATTTCTGTTAACTGCTGAGTAAAAAGCGCTTGACTTAAGTGAGCTAAATAAGCTGACATTGATGCGCGCACTGGCTCTCTCTCACTAATTGAATGTATGACACTTTACACGTGTAAGGGAAATGTACGTTGCGAAACAGTATGCTTAATAGTCTTGTACATCTTTCAATTTCGTCTTAACGAATATGTAAGGCTAATCCTTAGAGCCAAGGTTGCGTTTCACGGGTAGATTTATTCCTGCACGTCGTTCACTTCCGACAACTACAGCTTTTCCACTGCGAAGGGGTTAATATATCAATTAACTAAAAAGGGGATTCGAGTATACGCACTGTACGGGACATTTAATGAAAAATACGAGCTCTAGATTTTCTGCTCCTCCAAGTCGTCGACGGGCATTTTCAGAGCTTTTCCGACGATAGGGTCCCATGGCCGCCGCGAGCTGTTTTAACGCTCCATTGCGAAAACAAGGCGTACTATCGGCTTTACCTTTAGCAGCTTTCATAGCTGATTTCTCTCCACTTCTGCAGGTCCCGATGACCTCACTAGGCGCGGTGGAATCTGTATAGGTCATGCTGACCTACGTTTTTTCCGCGCAGAACTTCGAGCGTCCACTAGACAAGTGTGCTACTTTTTAATTGCCTGATGAATGGCGCACGAGCTCGTGTATTATTTTTTGTCTGACCATTAAGAGCCACAGGATTGTGCAAATGTGATGCTAAATCAAAATTCGCATTGCAGCCCACGCCACTGGGGATTAATTGGAGGCTTGCATAACGCTCGCTTTGAAGAGGTATTTAGAGCGAAGAAGATATGTGAACACGTAAATTTTTAAATGTCTTGCATAACAACAACAAAAAAAAATTTATATAGTTCACTTAATTTTTGAACAACAGCAAATCAACGAAAGATAATTAGGTTTTAGATAATATATTTAGAAGAAACTTGCAACGACTTATTTGGCAATGCAATTTTCGAAATGATTAGATACTTTCCGTTATGGAGATGACTGACCCACTCGAACAAATCTTAGAATGTCACGATGGCAAAATTTTATTTTGCCTTTGCCGTTAGAATTGCATTTTTTTTAAAGTATGCAATTCCAATATCTAGATGCATCTACGAGTAGATGTAACATGAATCTTTCAAAATGGATCCACAGTTCTTCAATGGATACATGAATGGAACTTTATAAGTAATCCATCCCAAACTAGACACGAGGAGAAAGAACTATTTTGTTCGTTTGTACGTGGAAATTCGTCATTGCCTTTTGGACGGTTGTGTTTTGTTGGTTGACCCTGTCGATAATGACAGACATTGTCATAAGACAATAAATTAAAAAAACCTTCATATTTAAATGACTTATCAACTTTTTCCTGCTTTGGATAAACTTCAATGTAGATGTGTGGAAGCTATGGACAATGCATCATATCATTTGTTGTACTGGGATAAACACCCGACAATATCTTGCAGTAAAAGTTAAATACAAAGATGGCTGGTTAATGTGGAAATTGATGGAAAAATATTAAACAGGCGCTTTAGTAGTTAATAAAACTTTTTGGTACACGATTTTGAAGAAAAGATTTGATGATGTGCACACGGTAGCTCGGTGTGTTATTCTTAATTAGAAGTTATTATTTCTGCCAAACGCTTGTTTAACATCAACTAAGACTATTGAATTAGGAGATAAGTCAGCTATAATTGGTAATTAGTAAGTTACTGAGTTTACTCTTAATAAAGTGAGTTTTTCAAAAAATTAAGCAGTATGAGTCAGTACAATATTTCATTAAAATTTCTTAAATGGTAACGTTTTGCAGATTTAAATCTGCTTCATCAGACATATTAAAATTGGGCTAAATTCAACAACATTACGTTCAAACTAGACCACTCGTCTCCCAAATGTTCTTTATTATAAATCATAACCTCAAAACAAATATTGAAACTAAAACCATCAGGTAAGTTTCATATTTTAATAATAATACCATTGCTAAATTCTTTTTCTCTTATTTCAGTATTTTTTACATCATACAATAATTTTTTTAAATTATTTTAAGAAATTTTTACCAAAATCAAAAAGTTCTATCAGTAATGATCGTTTCAACCTTTTTATACTTTCAACCCATGTAGGTATTCTCTTTTCAGCAAACAATTATCGAGTTTTTATTATTTATATTCCTTTCAGGTTATTGTTTCATACACAATTATATTCAAATATTATAAAATACTATATAACAGGTTATAAAATGTTAATAGAAATGATACAAATATTTTATAACGAATTCAAAAAAATACTGGGTTTTTAAACAAGTAGCTTTTTGTGAGGTTATATTCTTTCGCTTATATAATGTTTAACAATTGTTTCATTACAGATTTACCCCACTTATGTACTCATTTTAATGAAATGTTGTACTAATACTGCTTAATTTTTTGAAAAACTCACTTTTTTTTAAATGTACTCAGTAACTTACTAACTACAAATTACAGCTGACTTATCTCCTAATTCAATAATTAATACTTAAACAGCTGTTTTCAAAATTAAAATCAACGAAGACGGCTGCTGTGTGTTTTTTGTGTTCAAATCCATTCTCAATACATTCAGTAACACGATTTAACTGATGAAGTGGAGTGATGATTTCAGAATCCGAATTGGAACTTAGGTATTAAGTTTACGGAATTAACAAGTATTGAAAATCTTCTGTGAATGGCCTTTTCAAAAACTTTTGAGATAGTCTGTAATAAGATTATTGGTCTCTAACTTGAAACTTCAGAGGGTTTTTTCGTAGCTCATGAAAAAATACCTGCCACATGTGGCAACACTTTTGTAACCGTTGTAGAGCACTCATTTTTGATGACTCGTAAAAGAACATCGGACATTTTCTGATTGAAAATATTACCTCATTCATTATTTTACATCTCATACAGGTTAACATACCGGCAGTGATTCTTATTTGGATTCATTTAACAGAATAAAGAATGGGTTCATACTTACGCATAAATCTCTCATTTTCAAAAAAATACTTCCCATTTCTATTATGAATGACCAAATAATCAGTAGACTTTTTTACTATTAATACACTGGTAATCTACGAGTAGGTATAAATACAAAACTAAACCACAATAGAATACGTTTCAAAAAATACGATGGCAAACCAAGCCTAGAAAATCTCAAATACCAAAAAATAGTTAGCTTGACATGAAATAGAAATGGATCCTTCTGATCTGACAATATTTCGATCCACTGCGACAACCAGTATTGGAAGTATAAAATACAGATGATTATAAAAATCCCTTGAAGAGTTACGACATACAGAATTCTAAAGTTCGTAATAGAATGTCTATAAGTTTAGCTTTATACCTACTCTTCTGTATTTTGAAAAATATTTTAATAATATACCGTTATGGTTTGAAAGTTCTCTAGGGATGGCCGATAGTTTTTTTGTTAGTGCGAGGAGTTTTGCGTTGTTCTTTCTTTTTCGTTCTGCGGTGAACCTAGTAAGACTTACCGAGTTCGTCGCTTCCCATAATCTAGTTTGGGCCATTTGTTTGGACCATCTCGTGCTAGATCGAGGACGATCTTTTTGTAATTTACGCCGTTGGGGTAAATTTTGGTTCATGAGCGCCATCTAGTAATAATTTTTCCTTCATCAGATGACGGATTAGGCCACTGAGTTGGCTGGAGTTTGCGTTTACGTAGCCCAAGTTTAGGCTGCTACTGTCAGCCGCTATACTGCAGCTGCTTTCGTGCTTTGCTGGTCCCGTCAGGTGATATTGCTATCCAGTTTCTCTGATCATGTGATAACTTTATTAAGTGCGTGTTTTCATCCTTCACTCCCGGCGAATCTCGGCTGATGAGGCGTGCTTGACACAAATTCCGGTATTAGGCTGCTTGGTGTTGCCAAGAGCTGAGATTATACTGAGGGATCAATCTCACCGAGGGAGTAACAGTATAAGTTTTGCTTTTTATTGACTATTAACGTGCAAATTGTGGGGCGGAGTGCTACCACGGCTTGGGCTGGATCCTTCAGATTCCCCGTACAGTTTAACTTGTGTTATTGTGAAAGCGCCTCCCATAAGTTTTCTCTTAGGGCGTTATCAAGGATTATGTTGCTTAATTTGATGAGTTTGTCTCTGTGACGTAAGTTCTATTGTATGCATAAACTTAATTGTGTGTCGTACTTAAGTTCTCGTTAAGCAGTTTGTGTTGGAAGATCTGTAATATCTGTATTAGTGATGCTATTTTATTTAATTGATATATAACTACCACATAACTGGCTACTTTATTACTATTTGGCTATTAGTGGCCTTATATGTGAAATAATAATTACTAGCAATTTATAACGTAACCAACAAAACTGATATTTAGCATAAGAGTGTCCAGTAAAGGTTAACTTAAAGTTGTTATAAAATGGCGTAGGGCTTGTAAATAATTGATAGTATGGTCTTTTTAGAATAGCTTTCCCTTTGTTTATAAACAAATTAAAGGATAAAGTATCTAAATTAACAAGGCCGTAATCAGTTGTTTGGTCAAACCGTAGCTGAGCAAGTGGTGCATATATGTTTAAAAAGTACGCATTGATGGATACCCTATGACGCTATTCTCTGCATGCCTATACAACCATTGCCGAATTTAACTAAACCGAAGATTATATATAACCTTTGACTAAACTGTTCTATTTAAGCAAAATAAGAGCAATGCATTCGCATATTTCTCTGACATCTTTGCTTAAACTTAGCACATTGGTGGGGGTAGATGATATTTTGCATGCGGATTAGATGTCTACCTGGATTGAACCCAAATATACTTTCGGTCAAATATATACATGGTGACCACTTGAAAAAATAAATGTTTGTCTATTTTTGTTACAACTTGAAAACTATTAGTTAAATAAAAATACTAATATTCATATAGCTCAGGTTTTTACCTTAAACTTTTAGTTTCAACAATTGCACTTGGGAGGGAAGTTCCGAGTAAAGCTATGTAGTGACTTTTGATAGTTTACTACTAATTTTTCCTTAGTTTCGACACCACCATTGATGGTTTTGTACTGCATTCTACGTCAAAGCGTTACATTTCATAAGTACTACAAAAAGACCGAAAGTTATTCTAGAAATATTGCATTAATTATCTTTTCACATGTTGCTGTGTATAAGATGACAACAATTGTTTCTCACATCATAGTTATGTGGCTTTCTATTAATTATTAGAGTTACTTGAATGGATATTATTGCGCATATTAATATACGAATAAACATAGAAGTATTAGGTTTATGAAACACTTGATAAAGCTACCATCTTTAGCATTATATATATTTTCTGTTGTTATTGCACATATACAGAATGATTCGACAACATTTATTTGCAATTTATTCGACAATAATATTTATGTTTTCTGTCTGTATTGTTATACTGAAAAGTTAAAATATTAATGTGCGACCGTTCCAGATAAAAATGTTCCCGTAATCAACAAAAAAAATACATTAAAATTAACAAAATAAAACTCTTTTGGCGTCTTATAATTAACCAAACTCGGCGATTGCCTTCCTAATTTTTACAGTGGATTATAAAGAATTTTCAGAGAATATGAAAGATGATGCTGTATCCACTAAAAAATCAAAATCATAAAATAATTACTCAAAAATATTGAAATCCCTAGGAGTAGGAATCGAGAGTGCTTAATTTTGAAAGAAAATAATCTCAAACCTTATCTTATGAGATACTAAGGTAGGCCAGTACGGCTATGATCCAGCTTATATTTGGGTGTCGTCTCAGATGCGGTCGTTGTTTATGAGGTCAACGCCATACATTTCAGAAATATCTTAGAATTTGCTCTTACAATAGAAGTGTCATTTGTCAGCTGCTTTTATCATTGTTGCTTAAATTATTCATAATTTATATTTTGTTATTATATCCTGACTAAGCAAAGGCTATTGTTGGATAAATATTGCAAACGAAGCTTTAGTATTTATACAATTAAGAATTAATTTTGGTATCTATCAAATAAACATTTTGCTGGCATCATTTTGTAATGAATTAATAGAAATATGATGTGACCTCTATAAATCTAGGTCTTTATAATTATTTCACCACAACTGAGACTACGAGTAAATTCTAAGATATTCTAAACTATTCTGGCCGCACATGCAACGACCGCAAGTGCGACCATTTCTATATTTAAGGCCAACCTGTCACACCTTAACAAAAGCTTTCGTAGGTTGCAACTGTAAACTGTTTTTTCTCCAACCACACGAATAAGACGCCATATTGTCGAATAATTTTGTATTAAATGTAAGTCATTTCGGGATGTTCACCAATTATCTTGGCAACCGTACACTTTTTTATTCATATTTACACTAGTACAAAAATGGACGCAAGATAGGGTTTTACATGGAAAATTATAAATAAAAAACAATATTCTGCAATCGTCGTCGTTGTTTATTTTTCCCGTATAGTGATTGTTTATTTGCGCCATGCATGTTCTACAGTGTTGCCTACAATATTTGATTTTAAATAATAAGTCAAATTACCGAATTTAAGAGTAGTCGGAAAAAATTGTTTATAAAAATTGGCATTAAAGTACCTCGAAATCGTCATTACAATACGAGAAATCGGCATTAAAGTAATCCATTGTTTTACGACTTTTTATAGGCGGCGGGGCGACAGGTAAACGTCAACTGACGTTAACATAACCTACAAATGTCGGTTAAAATGTTGTAATTTAACGATTTCTCGATTTCAAATAAAACATAATGTACTCCTCGGCACTGAAGTACTTTTTTATCCCTCATGTGGTTTATTTGCCTTGGCCCTACGATAAAAAGCTAAACTTCAGTGTCTTGGTATACAAACTACTAATGTTTCATTCGCACAAAAAATGCTTTTTCGGGGCGGGTAAGACCCGCCGGACGAAGCGCAGCGGATCTGTCTTAGTCGTCCCGAAATCATGCATTTTTTGAACTAATGAAACAAATAACTATATTTTTGAATTCTCTATGATTTCGGATTTTTACTTTCCTCGTCTGAAAGATGAAGGAAGTATTGTAATCACGAAAAAATCACCTTCTGAAATGTCTTCAGATGTTCACGTTTCAAGGTCCCTAGATGACGAAAAAACAGGTTTTCTCAATTCCGTTTGTCTGTCCGTCTGTTTGTCTGTCTGCCTGTCGTCTGTATAACTCAAAAACTATAGGTCGGAGGAAGATGATATTTTGCATATATTATATATATATATACCTGGCATGAAACCGTGAAAATTTCAGACAAATATATAGAGGGTGGGCATCTTAAAAAATAAAATTTTGTTTACTTTTGCGTTAATTTTAAAATAGAAAAAAGTAATAATTTTCACATAGGACAGGCTTTACACTTGCCGAAAATAGGACTCAACAGATACAGGATAATGTGACAAAAGAGTCGAAACGTTTCAACCGTTCCGCTGGATAGCGCAGTTCGATTTATCGATGCGGTTACGATAACTATGCAGATGCGGCGGGTTCTAACACCAGCGGGATGCATTTTTTTTTATTTTCAAATTGGTCCAATTCCCGTCGCGCGAGGGAAGTTCGGTGTAAACCCATTTACAGATTTTTTATAACTCTTAAATTGCTGAGTGTCCTGGTAGCAATTCAAATTGCATTGACGGTTTAAGGTCATCTTCGTCCAAGAATGTGTTTAGACCGTGTGAAGTGAATTTTCTAGCAGTTTCGATTTACTTATACGATTTTATTTACATCCATAAATACATACAAGGAAATTTCAATCTGATTATTTTAAAAACAAGGTAACGAGAGTTGTGTACCCTTCTTCTTCTCCCTTATCATCTTCTTTTTAATGAGGATTTCATTATCCTTTTCATCACACAAAATTTCATGCAATTTTTAGGATCTTCTTCTTTATCCCATTTTTTAATTTATTGTTTTTATATATTTTTTGCTAATATTTATCCCCTTACAATCATAATGGCCGTACCATTTCCTGTTTGTTATTTTCATTGATTTTACAGCCACCTGAAGTACTTCTGACCTTATCATTTGTCGTGTGGTTCGTAATCAAACCTCCACTAGGTGTACAAATGTAAAAGCAGGGATATACAGGTTTTGCTTTATTTATCCTTGTCAGTAGTTACTCGTGCTTAAATCATATCTGATACAACAGTATTAGTGTCTACACTCAATATATGATCTGTAGAGTCAGAGTTTCTGCAAACACGTTTTCACGTTTCATGTTTCAAGCACGTCCTTTGCTTTAACTGGATAATAACACATTGCAATTGTTAAACATGGAATCGTTGTCTTAATGATATAGATATCAATATTTTTATCACAAACAATTTACAAAATGAATGCCTTCTTCTTCTACTTCAGTTTTCTATATTCGAGTACATAGAAAAGACGTATTATAAATGATAACAAGAAATGAAGAATATGTTTGTGTGATAGAAATAGAAGAAACTTGTTTCTACAGATTTTTCAATAACAAATAAGTTTAATAATAATAAAATCTACATTATTGGCTAAGTTTCTGATTTAGTATTTTTGCCTTACATGTAATACACAGATTGAACAGATCTCGAGCATGACAGTCGCTACAGCGATTCAAGTGAATATTAATATTTTTATCATAAAGACATCTCAGGCAAATTTTGTAAAATTAAATATGTGGGTTGCTAGTTACTGAAAACAATGAATGATAAAAAATATTTTTGATTACTTTGCATATATCTAAAAGCTGAAAATGAAATAAGTAAACAAAAAAAAATTAAAAATAATAAAAATGTACAGAACATTATTTAGAACTCAGCTTAACTGATACATTGTAGAATGAAAATAATGCCTTATTGCTGTATATAATTTTACTTTTTCAAAATCTACATAATACATCCGGGCTATAGATACTTTAGTATATTTCTTATTTTCTAAGCAAAATGGGGTTGAATCAATAATAACGCTAACAGAAGCGGAGAAAACTTTCAGAAAAACTATAACGACTGAAAATGAAAATGACTAATAGGCGAATGTGTTTACCCTTTATTGGACGTGTTTCGAGAATTGCTTTTCCCAATGGTGAGAACGGCCAACTTTGCTAATACAAAGATCGCTCATAATAATAAAGCACGTAGAAATGCCGAAGCCAGACTCACATTGCACTAAATTACGGCTTTCCAAATTATGATTAATGTTGCGCGAATAGATACTTGCTATAATTAATAGCCGGTCCATTATTGAAAGTGCGTGCTCGGAAACGATTTTTTATTGGAAATGATAATAATGCCAGATATTAGAAACGCAAAGTGAACGTGCTAGTCTCCTGCAGTTACACTGATTGGTTTCCGAGTAGCTGTCAAATCGTGTGAAAAATAACTGCAATTACAACATAATCGCAGTGTTAATAATCGTCTAAACAGGTCTTTAGAGTTACGATGACACGGGATTTATTTAAACTGCTTTGTTTATTGCCTGCCTGTCTATTGTTCATGAAGCACATTGCAACTATTTCGAAATGCTTACCCTTATCGTCAAGCATATGTCACCGCTAAAGCTCTGAACACGCGAGAAATTACTGAAAGGTGAGTTTAGCATGGAGCATACACGTCTATATTAAGAATTAATCATAGCCGGCAACCCACAATTGAGCCTGATTTATAACCACATTATGCATGCTATCAACTCGAAATCATTGGCTAGTTTGGGAGATTACCCATAATAGTGTGTTTTTCATAACTGATTAATTTCTACAAGAAACTGGCCACTCGTCCTCAACGCGTTTCTAATGTCGGCTTATCTTCGCAATATTTAAATTTGCTTTTTGTATTTTCTTCGCTGGAGCCTTTTTACAGTTATTTTTTGGCAATCAGCGTGTTTTTCATATTTTCCGACGCACTGCTGGACTCGCACGCTTATTATTAACTTTACCTACGGGAAGGCTTTATAAAGTTCTTATCTTTGTATCAGTGGGCGTTTAAATGCAAGGTAGTCGCTGATATTAATAACATAATCAATCACTGGTTTCGAAAAGGTCGGTAAAGTTGATATTAGCGTATGTATCAATAAGCGACGTGGTATGTGGTATGTTTCCAGATCAGATGGATGGATTACGTAATGTAACTGCGAAATTAGTTCATTAAGATTATTATGGAATTTAACTTGGAATTTAATTAATTCGCCATTCTTTAGATATCCAGTAGTATTTTTAGAAGTGAATATCTGTGGATCTTCACCTTTCAGTACCATGAATTTCGACCAATTTTCTTTAACGCAATATGAGGCTGTGACTTTCATCTAGACCTACGCGTAAATATCTAGTAACTTGTTTTATAAAGCTTTATACTAAACAGTAAAATCTTCTTCTTGAGCTGATGCAGATTTTTTTTACGTTTTGCAGGTTTGTTTAATTCTCAAGTGTAATGTTTGAATTTGTAAACACGCTTCAAGTTTCAATAAACTAATATTTCGATGAAATTATTAAGAAAAGATGCTCCCATTTGCTGCAAAACTCTCGGGACCAAATTGGACACTGCTAATTTGGTAATAATCAAAGTAAATATATATCCTTCTATTCTATTTTCTTTGTTATTGTTTTTCTTCCCATGAGCTACTAGGTTTTAACCTATTACAGTTGCTTGTTTCGTTAATATATCAATCCATTCCCCTTCATTCCCTTATATTTGGTAACCTTTCATTTCTCATTTCAACCAATATTGTTTTGTTTTACCATTATTTCTTCTCCCTCGGTGACCCACATCTTGTAAGTATGGGAACTGGCGTCTTGACAAGAACAGTAATAATCTGCCAAAAGAGAAAAGACCTTTGCATCACTACATTCTTCTTCGTCTTCTTCATTTTAAGCAATTTTGCCTATTCTACTTCGATAACATTCACAAGCTGTCTCTTCATATTTTGTTGGGGCGTCTAATACTTCTTTGGCCAAGTTTCAGTGGCTTATTATTTTTACTCCTAAGTGCTTTATGTTTCTTCTTTGTTCGATGGGTTTGTTTTCTACCATTAATTTATATCTTATTGGCTTTTTGGCTACTGTCATAGATAAGCAGTAGAGAGGTCCATGTTGTACTTTTACATATTGTATTGAATTCATCGAGTAAGCTCTCTAATCTATCTTCGTCTTTCGCAACCAATACACAATCGTCCCCATAACATATAATTGTAACACTGTTGGAGCCTGTGATTTAAATCTGAAACAATTCGTTAAAAATCCTTAAGAACGCAATTATTTAACTAACACTAAATACGCATTTCAACAGCTAAGCTGTCATCTTCACTAGCCATGAAAGGGCCTCAAAAGACGGACTAACCCAACAAAGTTGGCTGGAATAAACCTCTGAAGATATTACCTCCACAAAATTACAAACGTAAAGACACGTTTTTCACCAAATCATCAGTGAAAGTCTTTCAATGAGTTTATCTTCGGGAATTCGCTTCAGCCAACTTTACGTTTCTAATTTTATGGAGATAACATCATTTTTATTCGAGCCAACTTTGTCAGGTTAGTCTCTCTTTTCAGGGCTAGTAAAGATGACAGCTTATCTATCAAAATATGTATTTAGCGTTTGTTAAATATTTGTGTGGTTAGGGGTATTGTTTCATAACATATAATATTTGTTTCGTTAATCAGTTTTATCATTGTTGATGACACTTTCCTATTAGCCAGAATTTCTATAATGTTATTTAATTGAACTCTATCAAAAGGTTTCTTTGGATTTATGTAGCAGAGAAACGCGGGTCTATTATATTCTAAACAATTTTCTATTAATTAACATAGAACATATGTTGCATCGGTGCAAAGTCTTCCACTTCTGAATCCTTGTACATTTTCTAATGTGATTATCTTATTCAGTTTTTGTGTTATAATTCTGGTTCTTAGTTTCAATGTAGTATTAAGCAAATTAATTAATCGGTCAATAATGTTCCGGAAGGTTTTTGTCTCTTTTCTTCGATATCATCATCATCATCATCACCCAGCCATTTACTTCGTCCACTGTTGAACATAGGCCTCCCCTAGGCGGTTCCATTTATCTCTGTTTTGCGCTGTCTGTAGCCAATTTGTTGCTATTCTCTTTATATCATCAGTCCAGCGCGTTGGCGGCCTCCCTTGGCTTCGCTTATCTGCGCGCGGTCTCCATTCTAGTAATTTTCGTGCCCATCTCATATCTTTAAGTCTAGCAACGTGCCCAGCCCATCTCCACTTTAGACTAGCTATGCGTGTTATAACATCTGTAACGCCAGTTCTTTCCCGAAGATCTACATTTCTGATCTTGTCCCTCAAAGTTACTCCCAGCATCGATCTCTCCATCCGTCTTTGTGCCACTTTTAGTTTCGATGTTGTTGTTTTAGTCAGAGTTAGTGTTTCGGATCCGTATGTGAAGACCGGAAGCACACATTGGTCGAATGCTTTTCTTTTCAAGCGTTGCATGTTGCAATGTTGCACCTCTTCTGGTATTAATTCTATTTCTGTGTAGTTCTGTACACATTCTTCTTCTATCTGTTTTTACTTCGTTTTCAGTTGCAAATAATTGGAGAATTTATATTGTCTAATCTGCAACTCCTATTCGTTGTGTTTTTATGTTTTCCTTTGTATCAATTTTCTGGTTGCAAATTACATTCTACGTTTGTTTCTGTATTCCATAGAAATCTCTTTCCATATTAATTTTTTTCCAGTAGCCCCATTTTGTTTTTTCGTATACTTGATGCTGGTTT
Source organism: Agriotes lineatus (assembly GCA_940337035.1). Classification (NCBI taxonomy): domain Eukaryota; kingdom Metazoa; phylum Arthropoda; class Insecta; order Coleoptera; family Elateridae; genus Agriotes; species Agriotes lineatus. Next base: position 86,425,008 of record OW679197.1, on the reverse strand, counting down.
GTATCTGCTTACATTTTGGAAAGCAACTTTTTGCTGTATGTTATGACAAAAAACTAATATTCAGTCTGAGTTTATTGTGCCAACTATTTCTTCATTAAAACGCTGTTTAACTCATTGTGTTACCTTTATTTTGTTTGCTGGCATTCTTGTTAGTGTTAGAGTCTTTGCTCCCTCAGTAAGTTCTGGAAGAAAGCATTTGTTTAAGATTTCCAAATGCAGCCCAAACTAGATTAGTCTGTAGAGAAACTATACAGCTTTGATTGTTCCGGGTAGTACGAATTTTGTAACCTAAGTCTGTTAGTGTTTGAGTTTTTGCTGTATTTATTTTTAGTTTTTTTTTAGACCTCGTCTAAGTGTTTCAGTGTTGTAATGGCATCGTCGAGGCGGGCGGATATCAGGACCAAGTCGTCCGTCAACCACAAACTATGAAGTCTTTCTCCGTTTATATTTATTCCTAGATAGTCTCCATTAGTTTGTTTGCTCATATGTTGAAATACGGTAACAAACAATTTTTGGTGAGATAGCGTCACCTTCGTATATCAAATATATTTGAGAATTTTATGTAGATTCTTAAATGTATGTTTAATCACTGTGGTGATGATCTATTCTCGGTAGTTGCCTCCAACACCTTAAGCTGGATTATATGGAAAGCTTTCTCGTAGTCGACAAATATTACAAGTAAGGGCTTACTTCACTAACTTTCCTATAGGGTGTTTTAATATTTGAAAATGATCCTTGCTACCGTAATTTGACCTGAACCCAGCCTGTTCTCGAAGATGGTATAAATATAGTCTGATGCTTAATCTATGAGTAACAATTTTCATTAGGAGCTATTTCGTCTTGTACGGGAGATTGGTTGTTTTGCATTTCGCAGAGTGCCTTTTTTAAATCTCAGATATAAGTGATCTCTGGGATGATTTCCGATTCTTAATTTAGAACGTTAGGTATTTCAGTTCTTGTGATATCGTTTTCGTGTTTTCCATACAGCTCTGCTATTTTAAGAATGCCTTCTCTACTGATTACACCTTTCCCGACTTGCAGTTTGCATGTCTGTGAACTTTAAGGCTCTTGTTGTTTTCGATCACTTTATTCATCTCTTTTAATAGCTTTACAAATATCTTTGTTGAGTTGACGTAATGTTGAAAAATTTAGTCCATACTTGTATGGGAGTTCATTCCTTTCTTTCATACGCTGGTGTTATCACTTACTTAGTTCTTCTTTTTTATTTGTCGTCACACAGCATTTCGTCTCTACCTTTCTTTAATTTTACATTGGAATAAGTAGATCTAAATCTTTAGAAGGTACCCACCTTTTGGGTTTAGTTTTAGTTTCGAGTATCAGTTTCGTTCTTTATTGTTTGATGTTTGGAACTAAGGTACTTTCATGCGAACTACTCTGTGGTTACTACTAGTTGAGAACTTATTAAGTGCTGGATCATCCTAGACGATTTATGTTTGGTTTGTGATTATAAAATAGATATCGTTTGTTATTCACGTCAATTTATTCTGTATTTTTTTTATAAAGAAAGAATTCATCAGATAGGGATCTCCGTCGTCTGGCTTCCTTTCTAGTTTCGTATTGAAATCTCCATCAAAATAGTTCAATGAGTTTTGTTTTTTCGTTCTTGTAAAATTCGTTAAGACGCTAAATCCCGAAGTTCTAATTTTTGGATGTGTTTTAAAACTCGATGCTTTAATAAAAATTCCAGGTTTTCCAATATGAGGGGACGACGCTTTAACCATCGTTTTGGCAAAAGACCAGCGAAAAGTAAAGCGCAAGACGATTTTTTTTGTTTTTTACAGATTGTTCGACGATTATTGGTAGAAAATTATGTCTTCTTCTTCTTCTTCTTTTATGTAGGCTTTAGCCTGTTTTTCTTCACGCATCGTTTGATTATCTATGGAATTTCTATCGACGCGACGTGGAAATTCAACTACTGTCATCAGCTCTGCTCACGCGATCATTCCATTCTCCTTGCTGTTTCCTTACAAATCGGGCTATATCAGTGATGTTATATTAGTCCCTTATATCACTGTTTTTGAATCTGTCTTGTCTTGTTTTCCCTGTAATTGCTCTTAATGTGTTCATCTCCGTGGTGCGTAACATCTGTTTCGTCTTAGTAGTGTCAGCTCTAGTTTCCGCTCCCTATGTCATAATTGGTCTAATCATGGTTTTATAAATTTTTACCTTGCTTTCCATATTCAAAAATGTATTCTTAAATAACCTGAGACTCTTGCACTTTTCAGTTTGTCGCTTTACTTCATTATGTGTGTTGCGGTTGCCAGATACCTGTACTCACAGGTATTGGAAATTCATAATTTGTTCTATCATTTTTTTTTTCTATTTCAAGTTTCGATTCTTTGGACATTACTACCGATCTGGTTTTGTCTGTAGAGACTTCCATATTATACTTTTTCGCCGTTGTTAGAACTTGTGTAGAAGGCGTTCCGGTTCATCCTCGGATTCCGCGAGCAGGACAGTGTGGTCCGCGTAGCGCACTATTGGAATGTTGTTTTGCCCCATTTTCTATCCACATAGCTTCCTTACTTCACTGATTATTTTATCCATGACAAGATTAAAGAGGACAGGACTTAATGAGTCCCTTTTCTAATTCCTGTACCACATTTTATGCTTCCTGTTAGTTGATTATCCACTTGAATTCTAGTTAGAGTGTTTTCATTTAGTTCTTTTATAACGTTTATAAGAATTGATAAGACATCTTGTAGTTTAACGCGATCGGATGCTTTTCGTAGATCGACAAAGCACATAAAAGCAGGCGCATTAAATTCGATCGCCTTTTCAACTACTTGACGAATTATAAATATTGCGTCGGTGGTCGAACGGTTATTGCGGAAGCCCTGTTGCTCTTCAGTTATATGTTGGTTTAGCTTCATCTTGTCCAGTAGTACTCTAGTCAGCAGCTTTTGAGCCGTGTTGAAAAGCGTTATTCCACGGTAGTTTTCCGGATTAGTCTTTTCTTCCTTTTTATATATTGGAATAGTTGTGCTCACTTTCCATTCGCTAGGCAGTTTTTTTTCTTAATTATCATGTTGAACAATCTTGCAATCTGTTCGTTTAATGCTTGGTCTCCATACTTCAACATTTCGTTTCTTATTCCATCCTGCCCTGGTGCTTTTCTATTTTTAAATGTTTTCCTTGCCTTTTCGATCTCTTCCACTGTTAAGATAACGGGTTCGTCTTCATATTCTCTGTTTTCTATAGTAATTGTCTCTGTTGCTGCTTCCTTAAATAAATGTTTGAAATATTGTACCCAATTTCCCACATCGGAGGCATTTATTTTTACATTCTCGCTCAACGTGCACCATATTTTCTTTTGCGATCCATACAGATCCATCTTCATGTCCTTTATGAAATACTCCCAATATTCTTCTTTTATCTGTCTTATTCTCAAGTTTGCTACGTTTCTCCCTTCTACATGTAGTTGGCGGTCTTCTTGCGGTCCAGTTCTTTTATATCTATCTTATAAAAGCTTTCTTCTTTTTCTTAGTTATTTCTTTAACTTCGTTAGTAAACCATGGTGTTTCATTTCTGTGCAGTGCCTGTGTTTTGACTTTTCTCTTGCCTAGTGATTCCTCAGCTCTCATGTTCATTATGACTAATTATTATTTTTCACTCATTTCCACACTATCACAAGAATTGTGGGTTCAGGTGGTCGTATCGGACCTCATTTCTTAAGGCTGAATTCTTAAAAATCCCCTGCTTTCTATTACTGAACATCTGGCCTTTGTGCGCATAGGCCTTGGTTCGAATAGAGTAACTAACGTTTATATACAGGAATATTACTCCATCTTACGCAATCGTATTGGGATTTATACGACATCAGCCGTTAAGACGACTACTTGAGCCCCCAGATCTTGTGATAGTGTGGAAAAGGCTGAAAAATAATAATTGGTCATAATGAAAACATAATTTTCAATCACTATTCCCAAAAATTAGCATTTCCCACCATTTTTCTGAGATGGCGCCACGAGCGACGCCTCCCAAATTAGGAAACTTGGAATTTTTATTAGAGCACCTAGCTTTACAACATATCCAAAAATTAGAACTCCTTCCGGGATTTAATGTTAGAAAACTCGAATTTTGTCTTTAATGACTGGACTGATCCAGGAAGAGCTCAATATATTATCATTTGAATTGGCTGTGGGGGTATAAACTTGGACGATCTTAAAGCTGTATTGAGTATTTATTTTTTTTAGGTAGCAGAGGACCCTTGGTATGTTACTTCTTATTTTTATTATGTTTTGCAGATGTCGTCTGTAAACAATAAAACCAACACTTCCCTCAGATACGTCGTTTTGTCCTTTATAGTGGAATAGATTACCCGGTTTCAAAATTATTTTCTCCCCTTTGTCTTATCTCAAAGAAACCACATATATAAAAGACCGATCTGAGATGGATTAATGATTTGATAAGAGGAACAGGGCACTACGCATATAATCAATAATTTGAATAGGCCAAAAATGAACGCAAGAAAATTATAAAAGAAATCGGTGAAGATGGGATACTATAAGCTCTGCTCTTACGTTGTCATTCTTCTTACTATCCGCTATTAAGATACTTTTCCTAGAAATGTTTGCACACATAATCAACTACTTCATATGCTTAGTCTGTTTTTTCCATAAATCTAATGGATTAACGATATTGTACTGAACTTGCACTGAAAAGTAGCAAAACATAAGTATCTGTACACCTCTCCAGGCGTTTTTACGTTTTGTGCATTTGTCGTATTCTTTAACTGGCATATGAAACATTTTAAGAATTAAGTGGACCAAAGTAGACTGCTGGATATGTCAGTAAATAAAGTAATAACAATGAAATTCAAAAATAGATTAGAAAGCTGATAATTAGCATATGCTCCCATTATGATAGTGTTCTGATTAGCCGTTGATAACTTCTTGCGAAGCCAAATAACAATGAAATTTGAAAAATAATAATTTCAATAATAACAACAACAGGTATCTATTTTTATCTTTAACAACGACAGGCTTTACACAACATATGTTTATGTAGATTATTTTATCATCCTTTATCTAATAGAAGTGTCTGTCTGGGACGCAGTTTTGTCTGTCTGGGACGCCGTTTTGTCTGTCCGGGTTGCTGTTTCAGCAGCCAAACCGTAAGAGATAGAGAAAAAAGTTATGAACGTTATATGTTTGGAATGGTAATGTCAGCTCAGGAACCGAATTTCAGTCACGTGACACTTCCGGTTTTCGAGAAATCACAAAAAAGATCGTTTTTCAAATAGAACGCGTATTAAATAAAAACTGTTTCAGCGGCCAAACGGAGCTGCGACCCTCTGCGCCTTAAAACGACGATCGGTTAGGCAACCACTTTGACACCTTCCAGGTCTGGGTACAGTTTTTATTTAATACGCGTTCTATTTGAAAAACGGTCTTTTTTGTTTTTTTAAATGAGACATTTGTCTCACTGGACTGCTAGTTTATATATAATTTCAGGATAAATACTCGTATTTTGAGTAGGCTAAAGCCAATGCCCCCAATTCTTCCATTATACTGTTAATGTGTACTGACCAATGAAATGTGTTTTATTTATGGACATCTTAGCAGAAAATATACATATTGATTTGCTGCTTAAGTTTTGAAAATATATGCAAACACTTATTTGAAACGTTTTAAAATAAACCTCGAAGATATAAGAATTATAAGTGGGATAACAATAAAATAGTAATTAATTCTAATAATTTGCATTATCTTCGCGCGCTTTTATCGCTATCTAACGGCACATAAAAAGGCATTCGAATAATAGCTAGTGTCCACTACTTTTTTCGTATTCTTACTGCAACAGCTTTGCAAACACTTTGAAACGCAATACTTTAGAAAAACAACTTGTGTATATCTACATAATTATTTTCCGATGTATATCCAATATCCATATCCTGTGTTGCTTTTAGGAGCACGAATAATATTGTAAATTCTTTTATTTCTTGTGTCGAGGATTGGTATAAATATACCAAAATTAATTTTTAAACGAATTCTGAAGCAATTCTTATGTCGAACACCACACTTGTGTGTTTGCTTGTGTTTTTTACTGCAGACAATGACAGTTTCTATTTTGAAACTAATATAGTTTTTAGTTTAGCGAGTTCTAGTAAGATACGCTTTTCATTTAAAGCTAGAAAAAATGTTTTCTACGCAAAATGTTAACTATACATAATTTCACCACTTCTGAATCTTATAATTGGTAAGACTTCATATTATGATTACAACACTTTAAAATGTTTAGTTTTACTGTAATTCGATTGAAGCTTTTCTTGAGTGCATACAATGCGAAAAGTAAGAATCTGTGGGATGTTTAATAAAAATGCAAATTTTTAGTGGGGACCTGTCGACTTTTGTAAACATTTTAGCAACATCATATTAACTTTCTATAATTTAATTTAAATAGCAAACCTTAGCCACTATTTTTTATCATATTTTTTAGAACATACCTTCATCCCACAACACTACCATAAAATTCGTTTTTAAATTGTTTACGCATTTCGTTTAAAGATCTCCAAGATATAACATCTCGCTCTATAAAAATTCATGTATTCCATCCCAACAATTAACAATTGTATTGCTACCTACCCACCCACTACGCAGCTTGCCAAGGAAGTTTGCTTGTTTGCTGCTGATGATTGTTATTATTTTTGCTCAGCTTCCTTGCTCTTTCAGTTCGTTACCGTTACAGATCTCAAGACTCGCCTCGCAACCTACATATCTAACATTTCATTATCATTATGTCCATACGTGACAATTGTTTGTAACATGCACAAAAGGCGCAAGTGGCTTACAAAGGCTTGGCGAGAGCTCACACCTTTGTATTATTTAAAATATTTTATAGATGCGAGTTGTAGGCGATACAATGGTCAGTTTGTTTGATGTATTGGAGATTGCAATGCTGCATTAATATTTTATAGGGAGAAAGCAACTGTAAATACACAAAGTGCTTTAACTAACAGCCAGACTATGATTCAACAATTCGATTGCCAGCAAACACAGCACCTTTTTGCAGGAAGACACCGATTACGATTCTGCGGTTAGCAATTGCAGTAAATTCGTGATCTCGGTGCTTTTAATTTGCTATGTAGCTGTGGGTTTCATAAGCATTTAAAGCTACGCAGGTGTAATGCATCAGAAACATGAAGTGTTAACAATGCGAAACTTTTATGGTTCTCACAGTTAATAAATTCAGTTCGATATCAGCAAGGTCTGTATTGACAGGTAGAAAATAACAAGAAAACAACAAAAGTATTCAGAAAAAATATTTTCAAAACAGATACTTCAGTTAACTGCAATAATAGACTAAATATAACGACTGCATCATGTACGTCGATGATAAATATTATACAGTAAGTGAATTAAACACACGTTTATTCACGAAAAGATGTTGAGCTCACGAGCACGTGGCCTATTTTTAGAACTAGCTTGTTTCACTAAAAATGACGTTTTATAAATCAGCGTGTTAAAAGTGAAATCAGCAGTTTACTTTTAGCTAAAAGTAAACAACTGGTGTGGAATTTAGAATTTTGAACTGGAAGTGAAGTTATAAAGTTATTCTAGTTACTTCTTTCATTAGAAGTAAAGTGTTTTTTAAATAATTAACGCATTATGTAATGAATAAAGTCAAATGTGTACTATTATAATTACCTTTGATAACTAACTTTGACAGCTACCAGCTGGAGAAACAGTCACCTGCGCGTCAAGGCCATCTCTTTACTATGACATAAATTATAACTGTCATAAATACAAACCTTTGTTAAATCAACATTTATAGATTAATAACAATACATTTAAGGCAGTAAAAAAATATTGTGTGCAAACTCGTGCATAAACATTCACTTTTAGCACTTGTTGCACAAATAGCTATACTAGGGCGATGTGGCTTCAGGATGCCAGTATGAAACACCCGATACTTGTTTACCAACTTGGGAATTAAGATCTCTTGCTATGATAGGTTGTTATGTTATGTTAATGTTCGAATCATTGATTGGTACATATACTGTCATTCCCACTGTGCACAGACGCGTTGAACTAATGTTGAAACATAATTTTGGACCAAGCGTTACATTAACGTTGAAGTATTACGAAAATTAACCAGTTCTTCAACATTATGTGGTTGATTCTGCGTCAGCCTATGACCGTCTTTTAACGTTTAAGTCATGATCAAACAAGACCGTTATCTGTGGATGTTACAATCGCGATCCAAAAAACATAAGTTTTCAATATTGTTGTCTATTTAACGTGTTTTTTAAGATTGATTGCCAAATCGATGTCTTTTGAACGTCATGTTATTGCATATTTTTTTACCAATATGTTGAAGTTGTAACGTCGTTGTTTTTTAACAGAAAAATTACGTGTTTTATACGTTAACACACAGTTTTGTTAACGTTATTTGTCTGTTAAATGCTAACTTTATTACCACGTTACATTTTCACCACAACCAAAATTGGCATTTTCTTTACATCAAGTATTAACGACAGAAGGACGTTACTTTTTTCTGAATAATCCCGATTGTGCCCAGCTCAATTGAATAAAACGGGGACTTTAATTAATAAACGTAATTTTAGAACAGATTGGGTAACTGCTTCAACACTATGTAGTTCCTCTATAAGTCGAGAGCCATTTTATCTTAAAAGGAAAAAATACAAGCTTAATGGAACGTGAGACGTACTACCTATCATATATTCTTCTAATGTTACACCTTCTGCTATCCTTATGTCAAACTGGAGTAATCAACACACAAAGTTCTGACTCACAAATTTTTAGATTTTATCAGCAGCACAAATGGCAACCTAACCAGTGAATCCAGATCACCAGACAAAGAGAAAGAACGGGTGGTCAGTATACTGAACATTTCGCTATGGTGTAGTAGCGTAGTGAGTTTTAATTGGTCATGAGAGCAATGAACTTACGTGTGATAGACGGCCTGAGTACACCCGAAGAGGAGTACAACTTAACCTCTTTTTGTGAAAGTCTTGTCAACGTTTAATATTATTTACAGGTATAAAATGCACTTAAAATCAACGATATCAAACGTAATGAACATCACTTTATTGTCACGTTGTTGTATCAAAGTCATATCAACGTTAATAATCGACTACTAATCTAGAATTAGTTTTACATTAACATCATTTTAACGTAATACGGCTAATGTTAAAAGTAGGTGATTTTATAAATGTCATGTCAATGTTTCACCTTAACAACTGGTCTAAAAAGTGCTTTAAATTAAACAAAAAACGTAATGCAAAAACGTTATTATCACGTTGCTGTACAACGTTATATCGACGTTAAGAGCGGACTACTAATCTAAAAGGCGTTTAGTATTAAGATTATTTTAACGTAATATGAAAAATATCAAATTTTGTGTTATTATAAACGTAATATCTACATTTTACATTAACTGCTGGCCTAAGAGGTATTTAAAATCAACGACGTATCGGCGTCACATAAATACGCTCAATAAACGTCATAGCCAACACGTCTAATAAACGAAATAATTAAATATACAGTAAAAAGAATTTCTAAAAGTCAACGTCTAATTTTGGTTGAGAAAATGACGTTAACTGTTTGACTAAAATTCAACGTTTGAGTTTCAACGAACAACGTCTTTTCAACTATGTTAACGGCTTTTTGACGTATTGTAAATGTATATATGCCTGCTGGGTTAGAACAAATTCCCTTCCAAATGTTTTCAGTATTATTCAAAACGATATAGGAACTTGAAGAGACCACCCAATTAATAAGGACACCATATCTCTGCAAATAAATTTGCTGGAAGAAAATGTTAAACTGAAGCAAAACCAAGTGCTAACGTAAACGAATTACACTTATATATTGCTGAGTCTACCGTATTCTTGTCGCACAATAGGGAAAAATGGTAGCATGTCTAGAAAAAGCGGCAAAAGTAGTTGGGCTGTAACGGACCTTAAAAACATTATACCAAATGAAGTTTCCTCCATCTAAGTAGCTTGATAATAGTCTAGTATATAATAGGTGGGTAACAATTATGTATATTTGGGATAAGATTTCACCTTAGGCAGCAGAAATTGAAAGAAGAGTGCAACTGAGCTGGGGAGAATAGGAATTTAAGAAATATATTTAAATCAATATCTTAGACAAAAATATTCCATCAATGCGTTTGGAAACCTGGTGCCTCACAGAAACTTAATAGGAATGTTAAACATCTGCGCGATTACAGATCGGGATAAGTAACGAGAGCCTACTAGGTTTTACTGCATAACGAATAGAACATATTCTACAATTTTTAATTTTATCAGAAGTAAAATTCATTGTTGCATACAATTATATGTTAGATAATTATGAAACTAGTAGATATTCAATTAAAAGTGGTAAATTTGGGTTCCTTAATATTTATATATGAAAATAGAAATGGTGTAATATACTTTCAAATACAATTTAAATTTTACTACAAATCGCAGAAACATTAAATAGCAACAAATAGTATAAGCTGGAACAAATCTAATAAACAGAAAGTTTTCATTAATTTATCATACATATCTTTACATATTTCAAAACTAAATGTGTGAATAATTTGTATAGTCGCTATTACTAATTATTTTAAGATTAAATAAATATATTGCAATGAATGCAATTTAAGCTAATAATACAGTTATGATAGGAATTAAAATAATTCAAGCATTTCAAATATTATATTCAACTATTCCATATAAATTTCATAATTTTATTTTGAAACTGTAATCATATAGGATTATCATTGGTGTGTGGTTGGCTTCCCACAAAACACAAGCCAAAAGTGTAAAATAAATATTGTTTTTACAATTTAATGAAGTGTTTGATATTAGTGCGGCGTCGTGGATGGGCTGCAAGGGTTTGCAATAATTCTTAGCCCTTCTGCAAATGATAAAGGTGTCTAAGTGTGAGCATTTGGTTCTGAATGCTTTTCCGGTAATTAGTTGGAGGTCAAGTGTAAGAAACGAAAGTCATAGAAGCCCAAGGACAGCGGCAACCTTCCTCTAGGACAACGAAGCCCTAGCTGTGAACCCAAAACAGAGAGCGGAACCATATCGGAGGAAGTGCAGTGATCATCCTACAAACATCACATTGGCAAGTTTTGAGGAGGCTTGCAAGGCAGGCTAACCATAAGAAAAGACCCCAAACGTCGAATTGCTGGTGGGCCGATACAAACCTAAACATCTGTCTGCAGAACAGGATACCAAGGTCAAGAGCACTTTTTCCTAAAATTCGTTCATAAAATTTCAGTGTCGTTCTTCGTGAGTGTTTTGCTTACAGCAGCTTTGTTTACTTACGCTAAATCACATAAGCCACGCATAAATAAATTATAACGGATGTAATAATTAAAATGCAAGCCTACTAAATCTATACCGCATGAGAAACGTTGCGTTTGGTCACTATAAATGTTAGTATAAAGAAATTTCCCAAACTTCAAAAATCTCGTATATAATAAATTAAATATAAATAACAAATAGGCAGGATGTAAAAACCTAACCCATGAAATAAGTGAATAGTAATTAACTAAAAATATGAATTAATAATAATATTTAAATTAAGAAAGAGCCAGGTATATCATCACAATAGTTAAACTTTCAACCAGTAAAAGTGTTTCAAAGCATAGGTGGCTGCACTTTTATTACTCCAACATTTCGATATATACAGTATAGGAGCAAATTTTAAACCAAAGTCAGATGTATGTAATAAAAAATGTGAAATATTAATATCCAAATGATTTTTTAATCGACCAAAAATCCATGTCACCTTCAAATCAAATGTTTAGTAGCAATATAAAGTCTGGAAATATTAAAATAAATTTGTGGTCTTTTTTATTATTGTTATGACTATCAAATTGTTTTTTTAATTTGAAGTAGTCCATATTTCTGTGGCACATTTCGATAAAACAAGGGCGTCTGAGATCTTACATACAAACTAAAACCTGGCATTGAAAATTTTCAAGATTCCTTTAATTTAAAATAGACAACTAAATAGCAAATAACTGTGAAATGTAGTTATGTTAAGTCAAGTAGAAGCACTTCGTAAAATCCTGACACAAAGCGGCGAACAAATTGAACACCGAAATATGTTGTTCCCGTATTTGTATTTAATTTCGATATGTTAATTTAGCTGTGATAATGTAATGAATAAATGTTATTCAGCACTAAGTACTCGTAATGTGACAAAAATCGACCATTTGTTGATTTTTTATTTAATCATTGATTATGTCGAAACTTTTTAAATTCAAGGCCAAACGTAGCAAATATATCTGGTTTAAAAAATTCACTCGAAAGCAATAATAAAATAATGGGATTAAAATACCACCGACCATTACAGCAAAAAATATCATTTTGAAATAAAAGTTTCGTTCAAATGAATTTGACAAATATTTTATTTTAATACTTTTCGATTTAGACTTAGCGATTCGATATGTAGTGGGTTACAGCATATTGACCCGCAATAATGACATTTTTGAATGTTTCTTTGTTTGCTGCAATACAAAGGGATTGTTATCTACCTAGTAGCCTTTTGTTTCGAGCTGATATTTATTTTTTCCTAACGGTGAATACCGCCTAGAAGGCAGTTACACGCTAGCAACTGAATTTAACATCACAAATTGTTGAACAAAAATATGTCCACCTTATTATTTGGCAACTGTTGGAATTTAAAATAATTTTTATTTAATAAAGGTGCATTAACAAAACTAGATCCCTTCAAAATTCTTTAAGTACACAGCCATACCCAAGGGGCCAATTCCTTGGTTTATTTTAAGAAAATAAATTCATATAAACCTATTCTATTAAATACAATAAGAGCCAAAATAAATTAAACTTTACAAATGAAATTATCAATAGTAATATAACAAGGGCGAGACATACTTACCGATAATTTTCACAAGGGTCGAATGCTGGTTGCAATTAAAACTGTTCCGAGGGCTTGTCAGTATACGAATTATGATTTAAAATTAATTTAATAATGCCAAAAAATTGCTTGTTTCTTGCATTTATATTTCTAATTATAACACCATCTAGGGGGTCGATAATTAGCTTCCCTAGGAAGCTTATCAGGTAATCAGTTCGGGATTGGTCGATTTTCAAAAAATGCATGGTTCTCATTGGATGATATCAGTCATGTGACAGTTGTGTGTAATAATCAAATAAATTGTTGGAAATGACCACCTTCCCCAATGACACATTCTTCAATGCTCCTTCTTAAAGATCGAGACGTACACGTTCAAAGATACCAGATTCCTTAAAGCTTCCTGATTCTCAACTGGAGCGGTATAAACCAATGATTTAACATGTGTCCAGAGCCAAATATCCGAAATGTGAAGGCATGGTGATCTACGGAACCAAGGCTGTTCGACCTATCCAGCGATTACCATAGAACCTATTTCATTTCCGACGAACTGTGATGCTGAAGTGATCTGCAGCGCCGTAATGCTCGAACCACATATGTTGTCTGTTGGAGCGGCACATCTTCTAGAAGTTGAAGTAGTTCTCCAAGAAATCTCAGTGAAAGGGTTAAACTGGCCAATAATTGAATTTGCTACACTTCTAGCCACAAGAGAAGAGAGACAGGCTCGATAAATGCAATCATTGGCCAATTCGACCTGCCTGTGCTGACGTCACGCCGAAGAGCTGAGAACGTGTTTCTCAGGATTGAGTGTGAGCCTATCAAAAATTTGTACAGGATAGGACAACTGTCAACCTTAAACAATAATTGCCATCCTGCTTTTTGTAATGCATATTTCATGTTACCATTTTTTATCTACTCACTTGTATTTACATTTATCTATAAAGTAATGTAAAATATTATAAATTACTGTTTAATTGTAGGCAGAACCAAACACAATATTGGTCATAGAAAGTACTCAAAATTACGAAATGGCGAAATAACTATACGAGTTATAAATCTTACAAGTGGTTGCATGAACCAAATGAGGTATAATAGAGAAACAGATATGATTATACACTCCCTCTACATGTAACTATATGCTCATACATTTCAACAATATAAAGAACACGAAACTCCGATTAAGCTATAGATCTTTGTTGCACAACTTATCTATAACAATTTAATAAGAAATTGAAGTGTTGCTGACCTATACCAAACGTACTATTATAAAATGTTAAATAAGAACTTTTAAGTTTCTTGTCTTAGACAACACTTCTACAACTACACGACACAATAGCACAATTACATGGAATTAAAACTAGAACAAGAGAAGAATGGATTACAGACGAAACATGGAAACTAATTAGCAAAGAAAACAAATGAAGAACAGAATCAGTAATGCAGTGGCTCCAGATGAGAAGTTGATGTTATCTACTCAACTTTATGAGATGATTCGTAGAGTCAAAAGAGTGGCTCATAAGGATAAACGAATATGGACCGACAAACCAGCACAACAGATACAAGAAGCCGCTCAAAAGGAAAATCTTACGGGAGTTTGCAGAATTATAGAAGGTTAGGGAACAAAACAACAAGCACCAACAAATCTTTAGGAAATAATAATGGTATACGAATAACATCAGCAGAACAATTCAAAATTTGGGAAGACTATTTCTTAGCTATACTAAGCAGACCACCAGAAGAGGCTAATATTGAAGGTCCGCAGTTGCCGAGTATCCAAGAAATCAAAGTTGCTCTTACACAACTCAAAGACGGAAAGGCCTCAGGATATGACAGAATTCCGCCAGAATTGTTAGAAGTCGACATCTCCGAAACAGTAGCATTTCTCAGACTAATCCTTGAAGAAGCATGGAACCTAGAATCAATTCCTACTGATTGGAAAGCAGGCATAATAGCTAAACTTCCAAATACATGTTGCGTAGACCACATCAACACTCTACGCATATTGATCGAACAACTCACCACTCTAATTAACATTTATAGATTTTAAACGAGCGTTTGACTGACTGAAGCACTTTGCGTTATGGAAAATTCTGCATCTAATCGATGTGCCTCCTAAGTTAATAAACATGATGAAACAGCTATATGAAACAACGAATTGCAAAATCGTACATAGTAGAAGAAGCAGTAAGGACATACCTATCTTCTAGGGGTCAAACAAGAATGTGCCCTTTCCCTTCTACTCTTTAATATTGTAATTGATTGGGTCATACCAAACATCAATTTTGAATATTTTGGTATAACCAGGATACTCAATAGCCAGCTCCGCGATCTAAATTATGCAGATGATATCTACCTTCTAGCTCACACTTATGCTGCTCTGCAAAGCAAAGTCGATCGACTCACAGAACTTGCAAAATTATTGGGATTGGAATTAAATATTAGTAAAACTAAAACAACGCAGGTTAATACTAAACACCGACATCCAATACATGTATTGCTATGGTTTGATATGCACCACTGATTAAACTGATTAAAATAATTGCGGGATTGTAATTTTATTTACTCGACTCAAAATAAATAGTATTATGCTCTTTTTCGTATTTTATTTATCTGCAATTTTATTCTCATAACGCTAGCTCGGTAGAACAATCACCTCTATTCAAAGGGTGAATTGCTAATAATTTGTAACCTTTTACCTAAACTGGTACGCCACTGTGCGCCCGAATTATTTCCAAATACGTAGTCGCTAATGTATGCGCTGCTGTCAACATTACACAAAATGGTTCGTATCTGGCTGCGACAAGCGTTGTTGACATAAAAACCAAATTTGTGAACATTCGAAGAGGTATTTATTTAAATCGTAGTGCTTTGGCGGTTATTATTCTCTTTTGTTTCAGGATTTAATTTGTCTTATGACGTCAGAAGGGACGCCGATTGAATTTCTGCAATTGTTTAATCCCCAACTAACCTCACAACTGGACTCTGGTTAATAATTTGAAAAGCACTTTCGCTGGAGGCTTGAAGATGCTTGAATCTTGTTCAGTACGGTATTGTCTCGCATGCACACAAATTTCTGGATGCTCCCGCTAATATTTTTAGGGTTAGACAGTACCATAAAATTTTGTGTTCGCTTCAATCTGCGGAAAGGGGGCCCCAGCTCGTATCTTCGTCTGGTACAGGTCGCAGTAGAATGCGCTGGCTCTGGACCCTCTTTTCGGCTGGAATCCTTCTTCGTAATCTTGATGTGGGTGGCAAACGTTTCCTCGGAGATGCTCTTTAATTGTATAAAAACTTTATTTAAATGGAGCACAAAATTTCATGTCAATCTTATAATTTATTCAATTGTTATCTCATGAAGTCCGCTATAAACAAATGCTAATCTAATACTGTACAAACGGAAATTAGCCAAGTTCAAATCAATTACATTTTGAAATAAATTTACTTACAAATTATGAAATTTAAAAATTTCTTATATCTAGAATATTGTCTGCATTTTTAATTGTCCATCTGCGCCACCACACGTTTTATTATTTGTTTTGCTCTGTTCACTCGCGTAATTGCACTGATCCTTTTAAAGAGTTCACTTCCTTCATAAATGCTTTTGATGTTCATCTGTCTGCTTTTCACTTATTTTTTTCATGACTTGCTGTCTGCTTTTTTAATTGCTATTCTGACTTTCTGCCAGCCTTTTAATTTGCTCTTTGCAACGTAATTATTATTCTGGCTTCTTATACCTTTTAAGATTGCTCACAAATTGTACCTACTTAGCTATATTGAAATCTACGCTTCATTGTACATAGCAAACCTTTTTGTGATTATTCATTTCTTTTGGTTTGGTTATGCATTCTACCCAAACCTAATATTTAATTAATTTGAACTTCGACTTCAACCCTGTGAAAAACAAGCTTTGCCCTTTGCGTTCGTTTTTCAATTCATTTATTAATACTGGTATCTCTTTTCCAATGCATTTACTGAATGAAATTTAAGCTTAGTATTGCAGCTACATAAAACACCCCAACTCTATGCTTACTGACTTGTTTTCTAAACTGTACTGCAAGCAGAGTAGAGCCTCAGGCATAAGACCATTACCGTATATAACGAACAGTTGAAGAAGTAGAACCGTTCTGTTGCTTAAGAAACATAATCGCCACCGCCGGAGGCACAGAAGAAGACATAAAGCAACGAATTGGCAAAGTCAGAACTACATTTGCAACTCTAAAGAACGATTGGAAACGTCCTCATTTAACAGCTAAACTGAAACTGAAAATTGTCAACACTAATGTCAAATCCGTTTTCTTGTATGCATGTGAAACATGGAAATCCCCGACCATAATTAATGACAATATCCAAACATTTATCAGCAGAGGTTTACGTTTACGAAGAATACTGAAAATCCGCTGGAAAGATTTCGTCACTCTTAAAGCATTATGGAGGACAGACAGATCTAAAATCCAAAATAAAAACATACATGGAACTGGTACTGTTTACGAAGAGAAGAATCTAATATCGCAATAATGGTTTTAGACTGGAACCCACAAGGAAGCAGGAAAATAAGTCACTCAAGGACAACTTGGCGAAAAACTGTGCAGCAAGAAGCTGAAAGAAGCTGAAACATAAGGGAGAGATTAAACAATTGACACAAAACCATACACGATGGAAGAAATTTACTGGGGCTCTATGCTCCACCTACGAGTTAGAGGAGTCATATATAGCTAATATAATAATAATAGTTATTATCTTAACTGTATATTTTATAAATTATTAAATGACTCTCTGCCCTTATTATAGTTTATGGAGATAAATAATGTCAAAATATGTTTTGTATAAATAACGCATCGATTATTAGAATAAAAAATCAATAAGTCGTAACATGTTTAAAATTTAACAAAAATACAAAACGTTTTGTCACTTACGGTTGCTTCATCAGTTGTTAATAAAAATTTAAAGTTTGGTTTACATTTCTGAAATGGAAAGAACACAGATTAGCGAATACATTCATTTCAATTAAAACCTGTATACTTACATAAAATTATTATAAAGTTGTAAGTTGACATAGTATTGAAATAATTACGACCATTTTTCTTAAATTATGAACTTCCCATTTTATTGTAATGTTAAAAATTGAGTATTAATGAGAGTAACATGTTGACAAATTTAAAATATTAAAATAAAAGACGGAAAATGCACCCCTAAAGGGGTGAGCACTGTGTTTGGAAAATTTAAGTATAACTTAACACTCGGTTTGAGCATTATGCAGTGCAGAAAAATGAATTTTTGATAAATGCATGCAAGGTTGTTTCCTTAAATTGTTACGATACTGCGCAGTCGGCGTGAGAATGTATAGCTTGCTATTAATTTACGCAGGGTTGTATTAACTTAAATTTTAAAAGTTTTAAACGACAGGAAATATGAAAAAAAAAATATGGATTTATACAAGTGAAAAAAATTGAGAAATGTATTACCAGAAATATTTATTTGATATGTTGTTAATTTTGACAGAATATTTATGTTGCCTAATTCTATTTTTTTATAATTGCTTAGTTTGACCAATATACGTGGAGTTACAATTGTTACAGTTAAGTTGGTAAACTACTTGAAATTCCATATTAGTTTCATTTTTATCTCTTAAATTAGTAAAAAACAAATTGCATAGAGTATTATTGTTGTTAAAAACAGTTTTGATATTATATTTTTTAAGTTCATTTTCAATTTTTTCAGCAAGTTTAGGAATATATTGAATTGATATATAATTGTTTTGTGATGACGTGTTTGAAATATTAAAATAGTTGCCAAAGCAGTTAGGGTGTAAAGCTATAGATTGATTAAGTTTGTTTTGGTATTTAATTTTATTCATTTGGTAGTTAATGTGTTTTTTTGATAAAATCAATAGGATAATCATTATAACTAGAATATTAGTAATTAATTCGAGATTTTTATTATGAAACTGTTTAGAGGATAATTGAATTGCTCTGTCGACTAAATTGTTTATGACACTAATTTTATATTGGTTGTTGCATTAGAATTAAAATTTAAGTATCTATTTGTTTTTATGCTTTTTCAGTACCAATTTGTTAAAATTAACCTATTTGGTTGTCTGAATAATGTGAGGTTGACATTGCCCTTATATTTGGTTAATAATAATAATAATAATAATAAGATACTAAATATGACGTCTGTCATGGGACTACCATCATTATACACTATTTTTGATACTGACGTAGCTAGTATAGAAGTAACGTTTGTGTTACTGATAAAAATTAATGGATGAAATTAAACAGATAAAATTTATTTATAAAGCCTATCCAAAATGGAATGACTTCTAACATATTTAGATTTTTTTATGATAACGCAATTCAATGGCATAGTACCGCTGATCATCTGAGAACTCAGGTAGGTATACGACAACTAAAGCTGTACTTGTGCAACTTTCACCCTTATTTACAAGTACAAGTTTTAGTTTTTTAAAAGTAAAACGTAGTTGCCTGCCTTTCTAGCAAATAAGGCGGTTTTTTACACTACAGGGTGGATAATTTCGCCAATTTCTACTGGATGGAGTATATTCAGATCTTTCTTTTTTCAAATAAATAAAATGGATCGTAGCTGTTGACGGTGTCTGTACACATAAATCAAGAGATACAGTTCATTTATGTTCACAATTTTTTCTTAACACAATTTTGGAAATGTGAGGTTCCAGAATAATGGGAATAAACGTAAAAATAAAATATTTTAAGTAATTATATCTTGAAGTCCGAGTTGGAAAGTAAATTTGTTTGCACAGCGTTATTTCAAGGTTTTTTATTGTGAAAATGCATCAATTGACATTGCCGATGTTAAGTATTTATCGCGGACGACTAAATCGATTGCACTAATTAAACTGCGTTCAGCCCACTATTTTTATAGGCTATGGCTTCGCCGTTAGGAGTTAAGTGCTATAAAATGACAGTTCCTGTTCGACGCAATCACCTGATCGTGAAGAGTATTTTGGGGGTCTAAAAAAGCGTTTCGTCTGTTGAATTAAGGTCCATTTAACAGTATTTTCCAACAATTCGCGCACAATGAAGATCACCATAGACGCGAGACTGTGACCATTTTTTCAGTGAGTTCCGCTACGGCTGCCCATCGCGCTTGTTGTTCCATCAACTTCTTCCGGTCCAGTCGGCAATTTCTAAGCTGCTTCCTTCTTGTTCGCCTTATTATGTGGGAGCATCTCTCTCAGGTGCGCCTTTGCACATGATGGCTGTCATTTTATAAGACATTAGACTCTTAGGACACGCGCTGCCGACACTTCCGCGTTCGATTTTCCGTTCCTCGTTTAGATGCGCAAGAACCTCCAGTTTCTGGTTTTTTAGCTGACCAACGTGCTCATGTTCGTCGTGATCTGGACACCGAGCATGGCTCGAATGAATAAATCAGGTTCTTTTGAAGATTATAGCCTCCTACTACTAAATGAATGATGACAACACGTAGTAAACACATATTTCCACATAAATCATATGGCGGAAGCATGATTTAACGTGTTGCGCATGCGACTTCGCGATATTTCACTGCATCCGTGTTCTTGCAGACAATAGATTACATAAAGTACAGGATAAGTGGACGCAGTGACCGCATGACAATCTCATCTATGACTGATTCCTTACTGAAGACGAATCACAAATCGCAGTTAAAAGTGAATATCGTTGTACCATCATCATTGCTTGCAGTAAAAGTGGTTACTATAAAGTAAAATTTTCACTGAAACTCATAGTAATCCTACTTCAACTACCAAAAGAGTCATCATTATTAAGTCATTACATAATATAATGATTTTTAAAATTACTCACTTATTTAAATGAAATTCAACGGCTGCAATTGAACAAGGCAATTTCATATAATAATAAAACAACTCACCTTGGGTAGATAGGAAATATCGTCACTAGATAGCTTTAAATTTAAGACTAACGATATTTCTAAGCCAGGACAGTATTAGAGCTGATGATGCAAGTAGGAAAATCAACAACTTCATATCGAGAGATCCAAAAAAAGCTGTTCCTCAGCGGGCTGTGGAAATTCAACGTATGAATAATATGTTGGTGACACTGTACGTCAATGTCAAATTAGAGGTTAGCAGGTTAGGATTTGCGTCATTTTGTGTCATAACTGACGGAAAACCTAACCTGATAACGTCGAATTTGACATTGACGTACAGTGTCACCAACATATTATTCATACGTTGAATTTCCACAGCCCGCTGAGGAACAGTTTTTTTTGGATCTCCCGATATAAACATTTGGCTATGGTATTGTGCCCAGAAGCTATTCTGTTCAGTCGATAATTTTACTGTGAAATTACTTTAAAAGTAAAGCTAAATAATGATAATACATTTTAAAATTAATATTTAATTACAAGTTGTTTAAAAAGGGTAGGATTAATCATATAATGCATGATGATAATTACATGGATATGAGCGCAATTTGATGAATCACACATAGAATGCGTAATTATATATAAGAAATAAGACAAAAGGTACCTGAACGCAAAATTGAAAGCATGGACTGAAGAGAATAATTAAAATGTGTTGATAATGAGCAAGTGTCAGAATTGTTGACATTTAGAAAAATTAAAATAGAACTTAGTATTAAGTGAATGTAAAACAAATGAAATATCTGCTACTAAGGGGAGTTAAAAATAATAATATAAAAAATAAGATTTCCAATAAACAAAAATTCTAAAAAAATATGTAGACTGAGTACAATATTTGCTGGTTCCTGGACCAGTGGAAGTAACTATCCGAGGAAGGAAAAAGCCGTGCAGCTGAAAATGGTGTTTTTGCAGCCAACTAGGGTTGGCAGGTAATCTTGAGTTTGGAGCTCGCTGCGGTTTTTTGTTTTCAGACTGCCCAGGTCAGCAGTGAAATTTGAAGTAGCCCCTGGGATAGAAGACAACTGACTCGGTGTCGATTTGGTAAACAAATACACAGGCACCTGAAATGAGCATTCTTTTAACGCATGCACGTTAATAAATACAAAGAGATAAGACAGTATTAAGTGCACGTGAGGTTATTTCAAAGCATAAATATCGCTTAATTAAATTAATCTGAGAATATCATTTAACCAAGTTTGCATTGGATCTAATACAAATTTAATAAAATTATTATTTTACTCTAGTGTTAAAACCAAACCCTGATTTGAGTTATTCATGTTCTAACACACTATGCAATTAAAATAAAGAGTTAACGATTAAACTAAAGAGCAGAAGACTTCCATATTCAATTAAATTTCTGACTAAAATTTATACAAGCAATTTTTGAGTAACTACCAAAATATAAATTAATATAAAAGAAACTAATAACACGTCCATTATTTGCAATACTTACATCTAAAATGTAGCGTTGTCTATTGAAATTTGAATAAGAATAATTAAAAGCTCTAGAAGTATTGAAACGTGCCGGAGAAGGAAGAATGTGAAAAAAAATCAGAAGGCAATAATTAATATCCCATATACTAACTGGATATAGTTACTGTAGAAAGAAATACAGTAGGAACAAAGAACCACCACGCTTACATATGTTAATCAAGTAATTGTGGAAGCGACAGCAGGCATTATGCTACTAAAGGGGAGTTACAAATAATATAAAAATAAGATTCCCAACAAACAAAAATTCTAAAAAATGTGTGGACTGAGTACAATGTTTGCTGGTTCCTGGATCAGTGGAAGTAACTATACGAGGAAGTAAAAGGCCGTGCAGCTGAAGGTGGTGTTCTTGCAGCCAACTAGTGTTGGCAGGTAATCTTGAGTTTGGAGCTCGCTGCGGTTTTTTCCACACTGCCTAGGTCAGCAGTGAAATTTGAAGTAGCCCCTGGGATACAAGACAACTGATTCGGCGTTGATGTGGTAAACGAATACACAGGCACCTGAAATGAGCATTCTTTTAACGCATGCACGTTAATAAATACCAAGAGAAAAGTTTTCCCTAATTAAACAGATTGTAATTCCTGGCTTTATTCAGTATTAAGTGCACCTGGGGTTATTTCAAAGCATAAATACCGCTTAATTAAATTAATCTGAGAATATCATTTAACCAAGTTTGCATAGGATCTAATGCAAATGTAATCAAATTATTATTTTACTCCAGTGTTAAAACCAAACCCTGATTTGAGTTATTCATGTTCTACCGCGCTATGCAATTAAAATAAAGAGTTAACGATTAAACTACAGAAAAGAAGACTTGGATATTCAATTAATTTTCTGCCTAATATTTATACAAGCAATTTTTGAGCAACTACAAAAATATAAATTAATATAAAAAAAACTAATAACACGTCCATTATTTGCAATACATCTAAAATGTAGCTTTGGCTATTGAAATCTAAATAAGAAGAATTAAAAGCTCTAGAAGTATGAAAACGTGCAAAAGAAAAAAGAATCTGAAAAAAATTCAGAAGGCAAGAATTAATATCCGTATACCAACTGAATATAGTTACTGTGGAAAGAAATACAGTACGAACAAAGGACCACCACGCTTACATATGTTAATCAAGTAATTGCGAAAGCAGGCATTATGATACTAAAAAGGAGATAAAAATAATACTATAAAAAATAAGATTCCCTACAAACAAAAATTCTAAAAAATATGTGGACTGAGTACAATGTTTGCTGGTTCCTGGATCAGTAGAAGTAACTATACGAGAAAGGAAAAGGCCGTGCAGCTGAAAGTGGTGTTCTTGCAGCCAACTAGTGTTGGCAGGTAGTCTTGAGTTTGGAGCTCGCTGCGGTTTTTTTCAGACTGCCTACGTCAGCAGTGAAATTTGAAGTAGCCACTGGGATAGAAGACAACTGATTCGGCGTTGATGTGGTAAACGAATACACAGGCACCTGAAATGAGCATTCTTTTAACGCATGCACCTTAATAAATACAAGGAGATAAGACTTACCTAATTAAACCTGATTTTACTTGATATCGGGACACAATAAGCCCATGAGACAAGAGTATCTTTTTGTTGTCAAAACTTCAGGCTACTTCATTTTGTTTTCAAAATTGATAAAAACTCCCACACAAAAAAGTTGGGGCAATATTTTGCTTAGTTTTACCCGTCTATGTGCATTTTAGATCACCAAGAGTAACTTTATCTTTTTAAGTAAAAAAAGTTTAGTAGGTGTACAACGTTTCAAATAATTATATTTAAACGTTTAGAAAATATTAAACAAAAGCGATCCTCAGCACTATACTTTTAACATCCTGTATCTGGAAAACCAAGGGTTTTTCGGCTTATGGTTATATAAAGTTTTCTTAATATTTCCGGTTCTAGAATTCGCTATTAAAGATTGGCAGGCTAATTTTGGGACACTCTGTATTACGCTTATCTGTTTCCAGTTACAGATTTAGTATTAATATTTCGCTAATCTTATTCTACCGGGTGAGTTTTTTTAAAGCGTTACAAGGCAATATCTCGAGAACGGTTGTAAATATTTTCGTGAAATTTTGGTGAGGTAATAGGGATACAGGGGGACATATTGAACCATATTTTATACATTTTACCCCCCTCTCTGGTTTGAGGGGTGGGGGGTAACTTTGTAATTTTAAATGAGATCATGTATTTTTGTTTCGAAAATTCGAATCTACGTGAAAAACTATATATGTGTGTTTAACATTTTTTGATTTTCTTTTTCGATTACGGAATTATTATTTATTAGGTTATAAAATAAAAAGAATAATAATCATTAAAACGTCAACATTCTTAACTTACGTACCCAAGTAAAAATTACTCATTCCAATGGAAACGAATAATAATTCTGAAATAAGTGAACTTGATTTATTCGTAAAATTGATTTATTTTTAAATTCAATCAAAATTTAGTTAATCATAATTCGGCAACCAAAAACAAAAATACATGATCTCATTTAAAATTCCAAAGTTACCCCCCACCCATCAAAACAGAGAGGGGGATAAAATGCAGAAAATATGTTTATTCGCAACCATATATGTAATGTTAACATTACTGACCTCACTTGAGTGTGGGAAGTAGTACATTTCCTCACGCTACTTCCCGCACTCGAGTACAGCTGATTGCAAATAAAACTGGGACAAGTCTTGAGACTTCTTTTTAAGTTTTTAATAATGTGTGAAACTGACTCTAAATTATATTTCCGTAGGTGCCTACATAAAATATTACTAAATACAGAAGCATAAGAAAAGGCAACATAATGACGAGTATTTAATACTTAATTGTACGCCCTATTACAGATTACATATTAGCTGTCCCAGTTTTATTTGCAATCAGCTGTACATTCCCGACCGCTGTGTAGGTAGCGACACTGGGAATCTCGTTCATCCATTCATCCGCGTCACAACCTGCCGTATCATAATACCGATGGGGCCATCATAATTACATATAACAGCAATGAAATAACATGAACAACAAAATAGAATGCTTGAGTAAGAAAGAGATGACCATACTAAAAAAATATTTTAGTAGGCATGTTTGGTTGACATTTGTCATAATTAAAATGACGTCAAGCTTACTCACATATTTGCTACTATGTTTATCTCTTTCTTACTCAAGCAATACGGGTTATTTTCTTGTTCATGTTACCTCATTGCTGTTATATAACGGGTGTTCATAAACAGTCGTCATCCCAGTTGCTTTGAAAAACAAAATGTTATATCTTTGATTTCAATTCGTCCACCACAATGAAACGTCATTGAGTACTGTCATAGCGCAATTTTTCTCAATTTTAATAGACATACGTTTTTGAAGTCAAAACCTACTGGGATGACGACTGTTTATGAACGCCCGTTATAATTGTGGCCCCATCGATATAATAATGTTTCCAATTATTGTTTAGAATAAAGTGGTTGCGAATAAAATAGTATACATACCACGTTGAAACGTTTCATTCATGGATGAACGAGATTCCCAGTGTGCCGACCGCTGTGTAGGAGTGCGGGAAGTGAGTGCGGGAAGTACATTTCCGACGCTGTGTAGGTAGGGACACTGGAAATCTCGTTCATCCATTCATGCGCGTCACAACCTGTAGCATCATAATACATTAATAATAATAATTTTTCCAATTATTGTTGGTGGTTGCGAATAAAATAGTATACATACCACGGTGAAAAGTTTCATTTCTGTTTCGAGATAAAGTTGACCTCGACGCTACGCGTCTCGGTTAACTACTTACTCTCTCGACAGGAATGAAACACTTTCCACCGCGGTATATAATATATTATTAAATATGCCCCCCCCCCCATATCCCTATTACCTTACCAAAATTTCATAAAAATATTTGAAACTGTTCTCGAGGTATTGCCTTGTAACACTCACACCTCACCCGGTATAAGTTTAACGTTTAACCAAATCATATTTACAGCTAAGACAAATATATTTTTAGAGTATTTTGTAATGCAATTATTGTATATTATTGTAGGTTCAACGTTTTGTGTATCTATCTATCGTAACGTATAATTAATATTAGCTCTTAATCCAAACGTGAATTGTTGTGGTACACAAAACTGACTTCAATTCTTTGGAAAATAACACAAAATCGATGAACAATCAATAGAATTCAATTTTATCAGTCTCCAATATTTGATTATATCAGAATTTTGAACCTGTAACTATCTCTTACCGGGTGCTTCTAATCAAATAACTTCGTTCCATTCGTTGTACGGATTTATGGGTGGGCGGCTAAAAGGCTGAAGGATTTGTTAGCGATTTTAAAAAACAATTACGGTTGTTCTCGTGGTGCCGGCTAGAATAGGAAAATGAATTACATAGTGACAAGGCAATGTCCGCCTACTGGCCGAAAAGCAACGGTTGGGTGCTTGGAGCATTCGAGACTGTAAAAAATTATTACGGGATTTTTTAAAGAATTAGCCACAGATTGTTAGAGCATTGTCACGGGCATGTGTTTCTTTCTGGCTTAGCACACTCAAGTGGTAGGTAATTGCCCCAAGAATGTGTTGTTTTGCACCTTTCGGAAGTAACATAAATTTTGGTCAGAAGCTCTACCTGTGCTGGCGCGTGTCAGATATAAAAAATACATACATAGTGTTGCAAAAGTGAAACTAAATGATTGTAAGTTTTTTTAATAGCCTAGATTAAAAAATCTTCATTAAAGCTATGCAGTTTTGGTAATACATTTATTTATAAGATTGCTTAACAAATTTTTAAAGTAAATTTAAATTATCGAAATTACAAATAAAATATCAAGCTAGAAATTTAAAAAAATAACTCTAACAGAAAACAAGACTCGATAAAAACTCATCAATTTATGATTATTAAACTGGATGTCATTGCTTTATTTAAAATGTATACTCTTTGTTTTATATTAGTGTCGGCTGCCATCAATTGTTTCCAAATGTATCGGCGATTTATAAGCTTGATAACCTGCAGTTCAAATAAAATTGCTGAAGCCACCTTATAAAACAACAGATTTCTAATAATACAAATAAGAAATTAAGTTGTCATAGCAATGAAGAAAATTGTATGCTCATTTTAAAATACGCTGTAAACCAGTTTTAATAAAAGATGTATTGTTTGAACTATCTTTATGTCGTTATTTAACTTTTTTAATATTTTGCCAAAACTTATTACCCTTCCAATTTACGTTACTTATTTCTGACACACCCTATATTCCCAACAGCACAGAACTATGTATAGCGATCTACGGTTAAAATCTATCCTGGCGCCCCTGCAGCAATGGCATCAGAATAGCTAATTAACAAATACCCCCAAAACGCCATTTTGGTATAAATATTAATAATTGAATTGCAAGTTGTTTATATCACCATGCAGTTGGTGTAAAATATAATACTTTCAATGCTGTTCATTAATCACCTTATATAGTATTCCCTTATACGTAGTACGTCCTAAATTTCGCAGTCACGATCAACACCTGCAGGTTTGTCAGAAATATTATTAATTAGGTGTTAGGTAAAATTTATATAACTTTTTGCAGCGGACCTTTGCAGGTAGACGTATGAATGAGAAATAAACTTGTAGATGAAATATGTAGTGTCATGTAGTTGTTTTTTAAAAATCAAGCGATTATTGCGGCGGACCTCTCGCGAACTTCTTGTCACGGATGTTGCTATTAGCTGGACCTGACAACCGACATTCTATAGCTATTTACAAAATACTCACGCGTGGCTATCCTTAATCAAATATTGCACACCTGTTTCTGTCGTGCTTTTTTTGTGATTGCTAAAATAAAATTACGGTTAGGAACGGCGTAGTGGACTGCAAAGCTGAATGGAGTGGAGATGCTTTAAAATTAGCATGACATGGTTTAAAGAAACACTTTTTTATCTACATTGGAGACTTCTAGTAGTAGTAGAAAAAGCGCTTTAAAGATATAAAGGCAGCAGCTATTTCTGTTATAATCTGATGTTTTGCTTAATTTGTTGATCAATACGAAATGTCATCTCATCGCTGCTTATTTGTTTTTAATTGTAGATTGAAGACCATTGTTGGATCGCAGTTTCATCTAACCTAAAGAGAGTTGTATAAAAAAAGTAGGCATTCTACCGGGTGTCTTAAAAAAAATACATCCAGTAGGTTTTGAATTTTGTTTGCATGCAAATTTTTATGTGCCGCTAGATTGTTATTGGTATTGCATTCTGGGAAATTCAAAGCATACTAGATGTAATTATTTTTAAGACACCCTGTATAATTTTACTATTGACTGATTTTAAAACCAGTATTGGTCTAATTTTATACAGTGCGTATATAGTAAGTCGTAAACAAACACATGTCCAACATTAAATTGGATCAAGTGTGCAAATTTACAAATCGTTTTAAATTGTTTCACTTTTACGTTATTTTAAAATGTGTTGATATAATTTACATTAATTCGAGAATTAAATATTGCAATGGTGTTGTAACATAATGGCAGTCTTGCTGAGTTTTGAATAATCTAATTTGAGTAATTTCAAATGACAATATTTGCATGTTTGGTAATTGACTATTTTATTGTATTTCAATACATAGTTAATAAGAAATCTAATTTAAAGTCATTTTAAAAATACAGCATTGAGTCGATTAGGTTAAGCAAGTGACAATAATTCTTAAAGGAGGTTCCGATTATGAATTGATATTTGAAACTGAAATATGAATCGTTACTTGGTTTAAAGAAGATGATGTTACATTTAATAAATAATAAATAATACAGCATTGTTTGTAATAACCAAAAACACAAAGCTAAAATAATACTTAAGAGTTAAATTATTATGAAAAGTCAAAATGAATTATAATCGTATGAATATTTTTAATCTAGTAAATATTAGATACACAATTTGGAATAGCATATATCTATATGAATTTAAGATGATTAACGAATAACAACGAAAAAATTGTGAAAATTTTACCAATTATTTTGTAATGCTACAAATAATAAACCCAATACCTACAATTCTATTTAATTATTGAAATTAAAATAAAGGGTGTGTAATTACATAATTATTAAACATCAAATAAAAGTCTAAAGGTAAGAATTTTGGGTTTTGGGGTCTGAAAGTGCATGCTGAGGTAAAATACACGATATTTGTAGAATAAGCTAGGTGCAGATCTTTGCAGCATAGTGGCCATCAACAGCATCTACAGGTGGACATATTTGGAATATCTACAGGTGAACACCGTAGGAGGTTAGAACACCAGGTGCATATCGTAGCACATCTTCAGCGTTCATAGGAGGTGGTGACACCAGAAGGTTGCAGTTGAGTCGTCCATTGCTGTTTAGGGGTTTGTGTCCTGTTCCCGGCTGCAAGAGATGATGGTAGGATATAACTGCAAATCTCAGGTCCATGAAGGAGACCTGTGCTGCGGGCATCTGTAGCTGCAAGAAGTATGAAACATCAGTGCAAAGTAAATAAGTGGAACAATTCAGGCATATGTTAATAATACATAAAAAAGTTAATACATGAACAAATGAACAATAATAATAAATACTACTTAGCTGTTTAAATAATATTGAAGGTGATTCACTGTAAAAGTATTGTCTTGGCTTATTTTTAAGTTAAAAGTCTGGTGTGACACATACACACAACTTCCTTTTACAGTGATCTTATAATAATTAGCCAAAAATTTGATTTTTAGTTTTTAAGCATTCGTCAAAAATTTTCAAAAATTACAAATTCTACAGAAACCATACAAAATAGAGCGTTAGTTCAAGAGACAAATTTTCACATATAATCTCATAAGAGCATTAATTCTTTCCGGAAATTTTTTTGAGTGCGGTCCAACAACGTCTTATTAATTTGCCCGAGCGGGACGCGAGGGCAAATTAGGACGTTGTTGGGATGCACGAAAATAATTTCCGGATCTGAATTAATGCTCGAATGCAGATTCGGTAAGAAAATCGTAACGCCACAGACCCTCACAGTTAGGTTGGTCTACCTACAAAAAATTTCCAAGAAATTTTTTTATTGTGGTGGTTACGGCTCGTGAACTAATTTTTCTATTGGTCATTAATGAGTGTCGTACGATTATCTCTAAAATTTTAAGTTGAATTCAAAAATATAATAACATACCGGGTGCCCTATTTAAAATTAAAATTAATAAAAAAAAAGAAAACCAAACCAATACACATTAAACATTTAATAAAAATGTAAAGTTTGAAAAAAAATCATTACAGCCGTTTTTCAAAAAATCGAAAAAACTGAAAATCGCAAGAGATTTTCTTCAAAAGCTAGCTGTCGCATCTAGATTGTACACAAAACTTATATATGAAGTTTCAACGTCATACCTCATTTCGTTTTTGAGATATTCTGTTCACAGACAGACAGACACACAGACAAACAGACAGACCAATAAACAAAAACATTTTGTTTTTAGTTCAGGGGACTCTAAAACGTGAAGATCTGTTGAGACCTCAATTTAGAATTTTTGGGGTGAATCGAATACTTCCTTTATCGTAAAAGAAAATAAAAATTAGCTTCTGGTAAAATATCATCTGATATAATTATTGTAGAACCAAATAACATTTAATACAAAATAATTTGGATATAATTTTTAAAAAAGAATTTGAACCTATTCTGAATAAGAGTCGATTGTTCTACTAGAGCTACAAAAATTAAATCTGATATTTAATTAAATAAATAAAGTGGCACACTATTAATTAATTAAATAAAAATTCTAAAATTCAAAATAAATGATTGAAATTGAAAATAAAGGTAAAGTATCAATAATATGAATTTTAATAATTGCAATGATTATCAAACGGCTTGAATATTCATAGCACTGCAATATATTTAAAGCACTTCCTTCTTTAAGTATCAGTCTGTGGAAAATAAAAACTACACCAACTAAAATCACAATAATAACAAACTGATTTTAGTTTGTAGACTACAAATGGTCTTATATTTCTTCCTATAATTAAATGCTCAATTATGGAGTAACAAAAAGACAAGAACATAAATAACCTGATTATTTAATAACACTGACCACCAGTTTTTAAGGGTGTGCAATGCAATATGCCTAGATAAGATGTAAAACAATCTTATACGTCCTAAAAACTCAAGCAAGGTATTGTAATCGCACTTTAAGCAAAGCTATTAACCATAGTTAGGTAAACTACAAATTACGAACTAATCATTAGTAATAATTAAATTAAAAAAAAGTTATATTTACAGTTATGTTGTAAACAGTTAAATTTAATAGAATAAATGCCGAAAAATTAAATATCGAAAAGAAGATTGTTTTTATATAATAATCTTTTCATAATGAACATATTTTCATAATGCTAATATAAATAAATACATATAGATTGATGCAAGAAAGAAAAGTGGGACAACTCTTGATAGAGATTTTAGCATAATTTGATTAGATAAACGAGACTTTGAACAATTACATTACATTTATTATATTCATAGCAACGTCTAAACAATTTGACGGTTAAGATAGAAATACCTAGCAACTATACATATTAAGGCAGTCCCATTCACAACAGACCATACTTACTGTCCCAGTTTTTTTTTGTCTTGCATAGTACGTACAGAGCGATCCAAAATGAAATAGACCCCGGGGCCTCTGGAAAATATAACCACTGTCTCAACCCACTTTATAGACTTACATGTGAACTACAAATAGCTGTATTATTTGTTCATGTGACTTTAACACAGCCTAATAAGCTATGGAAATATGAAAAAATATGTAATTTAAACCAAATGTATATATTAAGTTTAAGTTGATAGGTAACACTGAAATAACAATGGGATAAGTTAAAAACGATGTTGAAAGTTTTAAACGTCAAAAATACTTGACTGTCCGTCCTATGCCAACAAAAAGCATGCTACAGATTAGGCAAGTTTTATTGTTTTCAATGGCTCCCACGATCAAGTTTATTTTTTATCTCCCTGGATATTAGTTCCTAGAACCCAAGATATTTTAAAAATGAATTGTGGGATCTAAACATCTGAACGATAAAACTACATTTATCTTTTAAAATAAATTAACTGTAAAATATAGACGGTATGCAAAATAATCTTGCATAAATTTACAACAAAAATGAAATATAACATAGACATTTGAACCACAGAGGTTCAGGTAATGGTAATACCGAAACAATCAGCCAGATATAAATTTCAATTAAATAGATAGATAGATAAAAGAATTTATTCAGATAGGTATATATACAATTGTACATACATTAGTATGATACTGACCACAAAAGATAACTTGTGCGTGGCCAGTTTCTCATGATTTTGACAAATCAATTATATTTTTTTAACTTACATTGAATTAATTCTCGCTATTTTTACTTCATACAAATGTGTCTGTAACGTTTCGCCCAGCGAGAATGCGTTTTTCTGAATTAAAATGAATTCGATTTTTACGTTTCTTATCAAAGATTGAATCTTTAGAACGCCCGACCAGCGATAAAAAACGTCATCGAAGAGGCGCAGGTCCCCGTTTGCGCCGTTCTCCCACTCAGAATGTCCGAAGTGGTTGCTAGATGCACGAAGCACGAGGAGGGGACATAAAAGCTGCTTCACGACCCATTCACGAGGCATTCATTTCCAAGATTTCTCCCAGGTAACTCCCCGAGAGTTCCCCGTTCCCGTTCCCTGAACCCTGATCCTGTCCCGACCGATTAAGAGAATTCTTCCCTCGCACTTTGAAATCCTGCATCCTGAGTTTTCCTGTAGCTAAATCGAGCCGAAGACTCCAAACTAGGAGGCCGTGTTTCTAGCTAAAACCCGAACGCTACCTCGTCTTGAAAGCCAGTTCCTGGAGGCGACGACCTCTATCGAGGACCGCTTCGCTGGTTTGCCCTGTTAATATTATAATCAGAATTCAGCCTAAATTTTTAGCCCAAGCTCCGTCAACAAATAGTTGTAACAATTTCCTGGAAGACATGTTGGAGGCGACGACTCGTTCACGAAGCCGTTTCGCATGCTTCTCGTAATAATTAAGCCAGCCACTGAGCGTAATTAAACTCGAAAAAAACATATTAGAACTCACAATTCAAAAGGGGGCCTTCAAGCCGCAAATTTTCACAACGACCTGTATATGTGCTAATCCCTTTAAACACAGATATTTACCTACCTGCTAGACCTCCCGAGGGACGTAGAGGAGCCGTCCACACAATCACCTGACTACGCCGCATCGTGGAAAGCATCCCCGACGTCTGCAATTCTCTCGAGGTCGTGCCCCAGCTGGAATCCACCGTCGACTTTTCATTCTATGACACCCAGTACAAACACAACGCCCAATTCACAGGGGGCTTGCCGAATCTCCCGCACGAGCCGGTGTTGTAAGTAAATAACCCTGACATAGCCGAATTAACCTATATTTGCAGTTACACGTGCCTTTGACATTGTGACCGAGGTTCAAGTTTAACGGTTGGCATCCTTGGGACTAATTTCGACGGCCCGATTTCCTGACCAGTGGCGTCCCGTCAATCTACCAGAGACGGGTTGCAGTGACGCTGGTTGTTCGCAACAGGACGTCTCGTATAACTACCAATTTTATTGTAAAATACATTTTACTATATTTGTGAATACATTACAATATAATTAAACTGTCTAAAATTATCCTGGTGTTTGTTTGCTGGTCTCATAGTGTATATCTGACTGAACAAAATTAACTCCGACTGAGAGAGCTACCCGATCGTGATTAATTAATTCAACGCCCTTATTAGCAGAAGGGCGGAGTGTTACATGTCTACCAAAGAGAGGTTCATTGACAAGGCGATTAAATCGATCCAAAGCTAAGATACTTGGGAACGTTCCGGAAAATCTAAATAACCAAAATTTTGAAATACCAGAAAAGTATGCAAATTGGATTATTCATGATTCCGGCGCAGATTACCCAGAGCGCATAATATTTATTGGTCACAAAACACTTCTAGATCTTCTTGTGGTTAATGATTTTTGGCTAACAGATGGTACATTTAAAGTTGTTCCAGAAATATATTAGCAGTTATACAGTATCCATGTCCAATACGAATCAGGCTTCGCTTTTCCTTGTCGACTGGCTCTTCTACCAGGGAGAAAAGAAAGAATATACGTGAAGATGTTCAACATGTTGATAGAGAAAATTTCCCAAACGAAAAATTTTGACTAATTTTGAAACTGCAGCATTGAAAGCTTCCCGTACGGTATTTGATAATATAGAAATTGGAGATTGCTTCTTTCATTTATCACAATCTATTCTGCGGAAAGTAAATGAATGTGGATTGAAATCTTTATATGAATGTAATCAGTCCTTTGCGATACACATTAAAATGTTGTTATCAATTGCTTTGATATCAGAAGAAGAGGTTTTGGAAGTATTTTTTCAAGTTGCTGAACATATCGAGCAAATTCTTGTTTATTTTGAACGTACATATGTTCAGGATCTACAACTCAGAAGCGGCACTTGCAAACCACCACTATTTAATATTGCTATTTGGAACCATAGTCAATCTGCAGCCAACTGTATAGCAAGAACTACAAATTCTATCGAAGGTTGTGCCTACGGACTTCAGTCACTTTTTCATTGTTCCCATCCAACTGTTTGTAAATTTTTTGTTAACATCGTAAAAGAATTATCACATATAATCTCATAAAATCATTAATTCTTTCCGGAAATTTTTTTGAGTGCGTTCCAACTGCGTCTTATTAATTTGCTCGAGCGAGACGCAAAAAAATTCCAAGAAATTTTGTTGTTGTCTTGGTTACGGTTCATGAACTAATTTTTCCATTGGTTATTAATGAGTGTCGTACGATTTTCTTTACAACATACAAACTATTACCTATAACGGATCAACGGAACCCCGGGCGTGTGAGGTATATTTCTTTGAAAGAACGTATTTCATATATTGTACAGAATTATGACTCTAATAGATGATTAGATTTCTTGGTGTGTATAGCTCATATGACTTAGTGTTATTTGTTTCATGTTTTATAATTAATTATTAAGTTAATGTATCTAACCGTTACAACTTAATTTCCAAGTAGTTTTGTAAAGAAAACTTAATAAAAATTGAATTGTGAAATTTTTTCTTAATGTAATTTTTTCATGTGTAATTTCTTCCTTGTGTAATTTACTCCCTGCATAATTCTGTTCATGTGTACTTTTCGCAGAGTAATTTTATCACGTGTAATTTTTTCCTGAGTAATTCAATCATGCAACGATAATCTCAATTTTGTCACTAAAATTTAACTAGTTGGGAATAATTGCACAGAAACATCTTAATTTGACTGGACTAGAGTAACAGGTGATTTAAATTTAACATCAGAAATACGAAGACAAGTAACAAAAGTTAAGCAAATTGTAAGCTATTTAAGCAATTGCCCGACTTGTAATAACACATTTGAAATTAAGAAAATCAGAAATCCCAAAGTAGCACATGAGAATCTTAAAAAGTACCATGTATGTCACTTTGGGATGAAATAAAAAACAGCGGAATAAGAAGGATATGCAGGATATCGGAGAGAGTAATGTGGCAGAGAATACGTAAGAAATAATGAAATGAAGATATAGAAAAAATGTGGAATGACTAAAATGAATAGAATTGATACGATTTTTTTTAAAAAGAATATCCAGTTCTGGCCAAAAAATAGAAGAAGAAAAAGTGAAATATTGAACAACGGTATCGACAGAACCAGCGCAACACCAAGCTATTGTTACATAAATCCCAAAACCCTTTATTATTTTTCTAGCAAATTTGAAACAATTCTCTACAATCTTTCAGACCTCAACTTACTGTCTATAAATTTTGTGTCTCCAAATTTTGTTCAACCTACATTTTTCATTAGCCCTCCGGGAAATTCATAATTAAATTGAATAATTGTTTAGGCAAGTTCTCCTAATCCCTAATCGGTTCAGATAATCTTTCTCCTGAAAGCGAAGCCCACGGAGAACGTTTTCAAGAAGCTCAACTTTTGGCGACCCACCTTTCTCTCGAAAACAATATAAAGCTCCCGCGCTGAAATGACCTTAATTGAAAACAAGCCCTATGCGATAGGATCTGAATTAAATTGTTGGCTCTGTAGTGCAGTGAGCGTGGCGTGCATGCAAAAAGGCGACCAAAGAGGGACCTTTCCCCGCGACAGTGGCGTTCATCAGATAGGGGTATGCGGGCGGGTCACCTTACCGCCAACATCGGTCACCTCACCTGCATACCGAGCTTGATAAACATTTACAGTTACAGACACAAAGTACTCGTTTAGAGGATAATTAGGTTTTGTCTGATCCAGTTATGATTAACTTGTTTCGCTCGTAAACCTTTTCATCAGGCTGCCATTGTAGACGGTGAGGTAACGTCCTGATTGCTTCCATTTTTCACGGCCGTGGAATACTTGCTGCACTTCAGCACATGTTTGTAATTACTAGAATTTTGATTGATGCACGTGAGGCGACGAACTGGCATTTATTAAAGAACATTTGAATAAAACTCAGTAATTATTGAGGCGCGATTCTTTCGATATGATTTATTGCCAAGTGTCGTACATTCTTGTAAGTTACTTACGGGAAACCAATATAGGTAGAAAGTACTCATTCACTCATAATGGTGCCTGTGCGACTATATTCAATATTTCATGAAAAGTCACGGTTTCTGATGGAAGCCCCAGAAAAGATGCCACAGTAATTTAGGTTCTTCCCCGTTGTTCGCTGCAACTAAATCGTAAAGAACTCCAGCACTATGGGGAATAAAAGGAAAGCGAATCGGCACTTCTTGTGCATGATCTAATAAATCTGTTCAATTACATCTCCGCTATCTCTTGACTGGTTACTTGCAACATACGTGTCTGAAATGGATTGCAGCGCGATCTCGCATTGGAGCTCACCACAGAAGTAAAGAATTAACAGACGGTTAGCAGTGCAGGATTAGCGATACAATAGCCTCTCTTAATTTGCATTTAGGACTTTAATTATCCAGCTGAGTTAATGTTACTAATGTATTTATGTACACCCAGTTAGTGCAATTCATACTTAATATTATTAAGATAAAGTCAAATCTGTAAATCTTCAAGGTGGCGTTCTCTTTATTTATGGTGTTATTGAATATTTCAGTTAAACCCTTAAATTTAATTAATTACGCCGAGAAGTAGATTTTTTGAAATGTTTGATTTTACAAATCTAGAAATACAGATATGCAATTCATTTATCCTCAATGCCGTGTACCCTCTAAAAAAAATTGTAGATGCTAATATTATTCTTGGGAGAATTGCAACAGTTTGAACAGAACTAGAAGAAGTGCTTAATGAAATAGATAAATATAACTGACCTTCTATCTCTTTACATAGATAAATATAATGCCGATGTCATATGTCTATCCGAACATTGGCTGGATGAAACATCATTAACAATGATTAATTTACGGGTTACGCTTTAGCGAGCTACTTTTATAGAAAAACTAATAAACACGGAGGTGTGTGCACATTTATAAAAACCCATTTGAAGTACAAAGTTTTACAGCTCTCAAGATTTAGTGTAGAAGTTAACGCTGAATTCTGTGGTATTGTGATCGTAAGTTCAAAAATCGCAGTAATAACTATATATCGTTCCTGTTTAGGCGACTTTGCTGTGTTTCTTGGAAGGTTTGAAAGTCTCGTATCATTCGTTACCGATAACTATAGCAAAGTTGTGCTTGCGGGTGTGTTTGGTGGAATCCTTCGGCTTATCAGTTACTATAACCGAATGTACAAGGATCACCGCCATTTCGGCATCTTGTATAGACAATATCTTGACTAACATAGATGATAGTGCTTACGAGGTCGGTGTCGTAGATGCCTGCTTATCAGACCATATTGCTCAATTCATAAAATTACAGTCTAAAAAAGAAACTCCCAAGCATGGCTTAAGGAGAAAATGTGCTAAGGATGGTATAAATATGTTACGAGATTCTTTATCTACAACTGATTGGTCCCCTTTTTTTGACTCAAATTATAGCTTGGAGTTTCTCTCCGAGTATTTAGTTAACACCTATAAGTCACTTGTAGATAAACACTTTCCGCTTAAGAAAAGTTATTACAGTAGAAATTCGCCGGTAAAATGGTTCAATGACTCACTGAGTAAAAAAAAGATACTTGTGAGGATATTTCTCAAAACTCGTTTAATGACTATTTTTCTACAATAGCTGATAGGATTGTTGATACACTCCCAGACCAAAAAAGCACCAATCCCAGTAACGTTTTCAATAATAACAGTAATGCTGCACTACCTACACATTCATGTTCTTTTTTTATGCTACCAATTTCGGAATCTGAGGTTTATAATGTTATAAACTCACTAAAACATTCCAGTTGTTTGGATTTTTATAATATAAATAGTTTAATCATTAAAGAGACCGCCGATCTTATTGTTGGTCCTCTAACTTCTCTTTTAAATAGTTGTATTCTGCAAGGATCGTTCCCGGGTGCTTTTAAACGTACTAGAGTGATTCCCCTTTTTAAGAAAAGCAATATTTCCAATGTTGAGAACTATCGTCCCATATCTATTGTTCCTGTCTTTGGAAAAATTTTCGAGTGCATCATAAAACTAGACTTTCAGACTACGTCGAAAAAAAATCCATCCTAAATAATTGTCAGTATGGCTTTCGCAGTGGCCGTACCACTGTCCAAGCTGTTTATGATGTTTTGACCAGCATAATAACAGGCCTAGAAGAAGGTAAACACGTTTCCGTTACATTATATGACCTTACGAAAGCATTTGATTGCGTTTGTCACTCAATTTTATCTGAAAAATTGAGTCGCTATGGAGTTAGAGGTTTACCTTTGTTGCTCTTTGAATCCTACGTGAAAAATCGAACTCAGTGTGTTATAACCAATGATCTAGTTTGGTACCGATTAAACACGGCGTGCCCCAGGGATCAATACTGGGACCGCTATTGTTCTTAATCCTACACCAATGATTTTTGTCAAGCTATTCATCCCAACAAATGTGTCTTGTATGCGGATGACACAATATTAATTAATTCAGACAGCTGTATTATCAATTTGAATCTAATCACTGACAATGTTGATGATCTGGCTCTTAACTGGTTCACCACGAATAAATTAAAACTGAATTAAGATAAGACTCAACGTCTCATAGTTTCTTCAAACAAAAACCTAACTAAAGGCGATAGAATTAAGATGCTAGGCATCTTCCTGGACGATAATTTGAATTGGTTTAGCAACATTGATTTTTTGGGTCATAAACTGGCCAGTACCATTTTTTTATTCAGAAAACTGAAAAGTATGTTTGACTTAGAAACTTTAAAATCGGCGTACTTCGCTTTGTTTCACTCACATCTGTGCTACGGAGTTGTGCTGTGGGGTAATTCTACACATGCCATAAAAATATTTCGCCTCCAGAAGAAATTAGTTAGAATTATTGTAAACGCAGGTACTCGAGAACCGTGTCAAGAAATATTTGGGAACTTGGAATAATGCCATTACCTTCCCTTTTTATATATTATTCTCTATTAGAAATACATAGGAAAAAAACAGAGTTTAACACTCATTCAGATATTCATGTACACAATACGAGACAGGCTTCATTAATTGTAATACCTCGGTTTAGACTAACTAAATCAAAAAACAGTTGTTTAAACTTAACATTATACAATCACTTACCTGAAACGGTAAAAATGCCAAATAGAAATAGTTTTAAAGCTAAAATCGAGACATTTATATTGCAATTCTGTTTCTATTCTGTGGATGAATTTGTCAACGCCTCAATAGAAATCTGATTATTTGATTTTGTGAATTGATTTTTTGTTTATTTGTTAATTGAATGTATTGCACTTTATTGTATTGTTCTTTGTATTATTCTTATTATGACTTGCTACAACAGTTGTTGTATCGCAGTTAAATAAAACATTATTATTATTATTATTATTATTATTATTATTATTATTATCCCGAAGAAAAGTACCAGTAGTATTGCTTTTACACTTGATGAAAGGAAACTGTTTAAAGAATTTTAATAGACAATCGTCTGTACCCATATTGAAATTCAAAGTAACAGGCACTCTCTTTACGTTCCGCCCCTCGACAGTTACTAGATATTGATGGATTTTTTGAAAAGTATTAGTCCTCAATTTTTACATAAGGTTCTCTTTATCGATTAAGCAAACTGTTCAAAATGTCCATAGCAACGACGGATGGGCCAATAAATGAGGAACGTTACCAAATAGTTTTTGTTAATATTATCAATTGACCTTTATTTTTTCGACCTATAACAACTATAATAAGAAATCAAATGCGTTTTATGCATGATACCACATTTTAGATTACCATTACATGAATATGTGATAAGCAGAAGTTGTAGTAGGTATCAATCAAATCAGATTTGGTTTTCTAAATCTAGATTTATGTTTTTCAGATTGTTTTTCTTTGCAAATGCCTAACTGACCGATTGATTTCAAAATATCAGGTTCTCAACATGTTATAGATATGTATGTTTGTATAACGCACAGCATTTAGAAAACTATGATACACAGAAAGAAATGCAATTTACGTGTTTTGACTAATTACAAGAATGATTAAAGATTAGGTGTCGGCAGTTTTCAATTGTCTTATTAAAGTATTTTAAAGTAACCCAACTGCAATTTCGTTTGAGAGGGGGGAGGGGCTCATCACTCAAAATTTTTTCAGATGCGGCCATCCCGACGCTAAAAAAAGGGGGGGGGGGAGCTGTGAATGTTATCTGGAGTATATTACAACTTATCAGTTGTATTTTTCAAATCAGACATTTATTGATATAAAGTACAGATGATGTACTTATACAGGGTGACTCATAAGTATAATTATTAAATTAAAGAGGTAAAAATTAATCGCTTATAGTAAAAAAATCGATTTAGGGACTGGTCCATACTTTTGAGAACAAGTGCTTAACACCGAAACATAAAATAAGAGTACATTAACCGTTTTCTTCTCACATTTCCTTCCAGGCTTGAGATTGCCACGTAATGCACAAAATGCTATTGAAATACCCACACACCTCTTTTTTGCTTCTGCATTTTATCTAAATCCGGTTTATTACAACCACGTGTATAAAATTAATAATAATAATAATAATAATAATAATAATAATAATAATAATAAATGTCTTTATTTCTTGCAACTAAAATTAAGTACATAACTATTAATTAGAGAAATAATTGCAGTGTAATAGTTGCAGAAACCCCAAGGCGCAGTTCAGTCTAAATTAAAATGTATACAGAAACTCATTCCAGTGAGCAATTAAATAGTTTTATTCAATTTTGACAGTTTAAAGTGACATTATTAACTCCATAACAACCTTCATAAACACTCTATGATTCACAAGAGAAATAAAAGCGTTTTAATTAACTAGAAAATTACAAAAGTTTAATTCACTAGAGATTTAAAAACGTTTCAATGAAGAACAACATATTTTTATGATTTCTACAAATACTTACATTCAATTATTCTTTCTCTTGGTAGTGTGTAATATATAATTATCTTAATTTGAATATTTTTAATGTCATTTATTTCCAGTTTTGTGTACAGCTGTAAGCAGGTGACAAACGTCACTTTGGCGTTTGGCACATAGTAAGTGTGGTGTTTTATTTGTTGTTTGATAAGTGATTTAAGAGCAGCAGGCGCTATAAATTTGAACATTTTTAAATTTTTTATTCAAAATTTCGTCAAAATTAAATAAAAACATATATACGCCACGCGAATTAAACATTTATTAACTCAAATATTTGATCTCACTCGCACTGCGTGCTCGTGAGCCCAAAATCTTTTCGTGAATAAACATACGTTTAATTCACTTGGTGTATAATATTTAATCCGTTGTAGGATTGTAGTGACTTTTTTACGTCTAGCTTATTATACAAAATTGTTGTTTGATGTCCTCTAATTACCCTTAAATTTAGTAATCATACTTATGAACCATCCTGTATAATCATAAATATTAATAATTTTGCATTTTACAAAAACAATCTCAATGATTTATTCGCTGCCTTGACTCTCAGAGCGGCAGGTTCAAAAATGACCAGAAATAACCAAACACATTTAAAGCAAATAGTGGAATACATTTATACAGTTGGAAGAAAAAGTGTACCAATTTGCATTGATGTAACTGTAGTCTATACAGAATTGAAGTGTCAATTTTCTGTCTAGACAAGTAACGGACGATTTTATGATACTTTTTCGATTTCGAGGAGGGGAGGGGGGGTCAGCCCTCGTGCCCCTCCCGTGGCTACGTCACTGATATATAGTGTTTTGGTAATAATTTTAACCAGCGGAGGCTCACCAAACTGAACAACTTTCAACAGACAATTATATATCCCCAACATTTGCCGAGCCGTTCAGTAAGCATGCGAGTTAAAGGTGAACGGCAGAGCTCTTGCAGCATAAAAACACGCTGCCAATAACATACATACCTATCTCAAGCAATAAGATACGTTTAACTGACCAGATGATAACTATATTTATTAGTAAGCATCTAACAAACGAGGATGAATTTGTGGCCCAGGCCGTCAGGCCGAGGCTAATGAATTTATCCGATTTAGTTAGATGCGATAACAGCTGTATGTCGTTGAATACTTTTCATAACACCTACAAAAATTGAAATTTTAGAGCAATTCAGGTGAAAAAGTTAAATAGTATTAATAACGGCTGTTAGAAAAAACTCGTCTTATAAGAGTCACCTATGGAAAAAAAATTCATTTGGCAATACTGAAATGTATTGTTGGTGACACTGTACTATCCATTCACAAAACTCTTGAACTGTCAAAACGCTGTCAAGTTGGCACATTGTTTAAATTATGCTTTGGAACTTCTGCTTGCTGATTTTGGCAGCACTGAAATTTTGAAATTTAAAAACTTGGTTTATGTCACACAATCTTGTAAATAAATAATCTCCATCATTCTTTAATTTTTGTGCATACACTTCAATTGCAATGGAACAGACACGAAAGAGGGTTTTATTATGTATTATAATTATTTAAGTTTCATGTTTTTTAAACTTCGTCTAACTTTTGACACATGCAATATAACCTAACTTTAAATATTACTAGAAATCAGTAGATCCGAAGTACATTCCCAAAAAAAAGAACTGTAATTTCCAGGAACACTCAGCAAATATTTTAAAAATTTGACATTGACAGTTCACGAGTTTTGTGAATGGATAGTAAGTCTATATCAAATTCGATGTTAGTAGGTTAGGTT
The DNA here is from genome assembly GCA_940337035.1 of Agriotes lineatus. Taxonomy (NCBI): domain Eukaryota; kingdom Metazoa; phylum Arthropoda; class Insecta; order Coleoptera; family Elateridae; genus Agriotes; species Agriotes lineatus. Next base: position 86,381,547 of record OW679197.1, on the reverse strand, counting down.
TTGCGTCAGTTTTGACACAGGCTGACGCAAAACCTAACCTACTAACCTCGAATTTGACATAGACTTGCAGTGTCACCAACTATACATTTCAGTATTGTCAATGTTAAAATGGGACTGTTCTGTTATTTCTTAACGACCCAGGCTGTTAAATGTATAACAGCCATTGCTGTTATGGGAAACTTTTCAGTCAGGTTGGCAGTTCTGTTATTGACAAATAACAAGTAGGTGTTATGAAAAAAGTTTTATCAGTACCTATGCAGTTTTGTTGGTTTGCATGTCTAAGATTTGTTTTTTGTGTTTTATCACATTCAATTAAAATATTATTCCATCGGCGGGTATACATCTTTAAAGTAAAACTATTTTGAATTTCAACTCAGTTTTGGGGGTGTTTTCGAAGAAAATATATAGGAAGAAGCTGGCCAGTTTAATGAAATCTCTATATAGTTAAATGTATTACGTGAGCTTCTACAACAACCTTTATAAAAGCGTGTTGTGCCTGCGTGTCTGTATATCTTCACATTTTCATCGTCAACCATTGGGAACAGTTCGTCCGCGATCGACAATACTTGCTTTTGTCATGATTATGTCCTTCAAAACGCAGCAAAAAGCAAATACGTTAGGTGCGCGTTCTTAGGCAAACGGTTCAAGTGTCCGACTAAGTATCGCACTTCACCTGAAAACGCAAGTCAGAATTTTTTCTCTGCAGATTAATGTAATTCGCATTGCTACATTACATTGTACTGTTTCAGTATTATTAGAAACATTAAGATATTTCTACCTATTTTGTACATAAGTTTGGACACTCTTGCGGTGAGTGCGCTTGCTTTATTATAGACGTTAAGACATTTTCTTCCATTTCTTTTTTATTTACAATTTAATTTAAAAACAAATTATTACTGTAAGGCTATCCATGTGCTACGTTCAAAATCTAGTTTATATTAAAAAGACGCAGACATGATTTCATCATCTTTATTTCGTCTGTCACCACTGGTCGGAACATCAATCGAGAGGAATGTATTCCACACTCATTACTGTTTGGGGCTCTAAACCATTCCTCGAAACCGGACTGTCTGTTAATTATACAGCTTTATGGTTATGGTGATATTAAACCATAAGTGATTTAATATTGTATATTGCAATTAACTAGAAAGTCATTGAAATCTAACCGGACGATTTCCTAGAACAATAATAATATGAAGAAGAATAACTAAACGGATGTGATGATTTACTGCTACACGTTTTGTTTGTACTTAAACGTATTTTGTGATGCATAAATCTTTCTAAAACGTGATTGATTTATCGATTGTCATTGGCGATTCTGATTATGTTATGCTGGAATAGCATGAGTATTTCGTTTAAATAATTCTTCCATGTCGCTGCTCATAAATCTTTAATTTCAACATAATACTTTAAGTTCTTTTACTACTATTTTAAGTGAAAAACGTCCTGATCTGAATATTAGTATTTATCCTCTTAATGCAAAATACTGTAGTACATTTAGATTTTTTAATATCTGTATAATATTGAGAATAGCTTCAAGCTTAAAATGTATTGTCACATTTTCAAATTTATGAAACCTTAAGTTCATTGCTGCATTCACACTTAAATAAATAAAATACGAAGTAAATTATCAAATTTATTTATTATTCCAATGTATACAGATACACAATTGTAGAGATAATGACACTAAACTTTCACACGACTACATTTACCGATGAAGTAAGTGAGGTCCAAATACGCAAACCATTTTTATAGAGTGCTGCCCATTGTCTGTTCTTTTGCAATTTTGCAAGGTTCTACCTGCTTGGTTTCCCAGACAATGAGCAGTCGTAGATGTCGACATCCTATGAGGGGTTACGGTGCCCGTCAACTGTTAGAAAGCCCTTACTACAATCCTAACTTACAAAAATTACTACAACTCATTCAAACAATAAGACTGTCTCTTGATTAATGTATTTCGGTATCGTGCACGTTTTATGTTTCGGAAGATTTATGTTTTACTGCATTTACTAATTTTATAACGCGTTTATTAGTTCTATTTGAACAATCTAGTGGTCGTTACTATAGAGCATACATTAGAAGTTTTTTGAAGAGAAAATGTACAAAATAGGCAAAATTCGCCATCATTCTAATAATTTACTATAAAAATCGAATATTGTTAAACACTACAATAACTCCCCAATAATTTAAGCTGTCAACATTAAGGTCAGTAGCGACCCTTACAACAACTAAGGTAAACATGTAAAGATCTTACTACCGTACCTTTAGCACTCAATATGTTTTTACTCTGTTAATTATATTTTTATTAACGTATTCATATCTATTTAGGTTATACGTATACACAAACACCCGTAATAGTTATTTACGACATTAGGCCGACAACTAAGCGTTTATGACCGAGCTGGTATATCACTGTTGAGGCCGTTAGGCCGAGATACGTGAACCAACCCAAACTATTTGCTTTAAAAGCGTTGTGATTCTTGTTATATGTTTGGCAGTATTGAAGTGTATTCTTGGTGATGCTGTCTATGTCAAACTCGAGGTTAGGTTTTGCGTCAGTTCGTGTCAGATTAACGAATCACCTAACCTGCCAACCTCGAATTTGAGTTCGACTGACAGTGTCAGCAACAATATGCTTCAGTACTGCCATACGTATGATACGAATCACAGGCGTTGCTAAGTGCTACAGGACGTCGTTAAGTGCTACCGGGCTCGTTGCCAAGTTTGTAGATAATATCTAACAGACCAGTATACAAAATAGCTATTTACGTTATTAGACCGGTAGCAACATTTTTATGGCCGCGCCAATACTTTACAGGTCGAGCCCGTAGGGCCAGACCTGTATGTTTGGCAAGGCCATAAAAATGCTACCGGTCGTGTATCGTATAAGATTTTTTAGAATACTGCTTTGGTAACTAGCGTTTACATTGTTACAAACGAGTCCGGTAGATGAAATTTACCGGCATAGACCAGTAGTAGTTGACAACGGCCTTTGATTCGGCCGTTGTCAACTACTACTGGTCTAGGCCGGTAAATTTTATCTACCGGACTCGTTTGTAACTATGTAAACGCTAGTTACCAATGCAGTATCCTAAAAAAGTTTTTATATGAGTTGGGTAAGCAAAGACCGTTAAAGATGCTCGTTCGAATTACATAGCTGTCATTCCTACTATTTTCATGTTGATTTACACTTATTCAAGAGCCGCTCTACTTTCCGCTTAAGTATCAAGCGCGTTTCCTGTCGACTATCTTCTTCTTCTTCGTCGTTTTCCTCATTGTCTGAGGAATCGTGATCCTATGTTCTTATGGTTTTAGGTCCAGTTCTTGATTATTCCTCTCCATTCTGTTCTATCTTCTGCCTTTCTTAGTGTGGTATGTAGGGGCATTTCGGTAAAAGTTTTTACTTGATCTATCCACCTCTTTGGAGATCTACCTTTGGGTCGTTTCCCCTCTATCTTCCCTTGAACTACTAATTTCACTAGGTTGGTGTTCTCTCGTCGTATAACGTGTCCAAAATATCCCAATATTCGCCGTCGACAGATGGTGGATAGTCTGTCGCTAATGTTCAGTTCGTTTAAGACGGATGAGTTTGTTCTTCGTGCTCTCCATGGTATGGTATTCTTCTGCAACACCACATTTCGAAAGCGTCAATCCGGTGTCTATCTGACGCCTTCATAGTCCATGATTCTGCGCCATATAGGAAAATAGAGTATACCAGAGTTTGCATCAACTGTTTCTTCGTATTTTTTCTGATCTGTTTATCCGCCCATATCTTCGGGAGGTTTTTCACTGCACTCCGTGCCATTGCAATTCTTCGTTTTATTTCTTTTTCGCAGCTTCCCTCGTTGGAGATTTGGGATCCGAGGTAGATGAACTCCTGTACTATTTGTATTTGATGCGGTAAATGTTGTAGCTGGAGCGTGTTTGTACTGTCTATGATCATTAGCTTGGTTTTTTCCACTTTTGGCGATTATGGTGGTATCATCTGCATATCGCAAATTATTTATTATTTGGCCTCCGATAGATACACCTCCTTCGTAGTCCTCTAGAGCCCGCCTTAGTATATACTCTCCGTACGCATTGAAAAGTCTCGGTGACAATATGTATACTTGACGCACGCTCTTTTTGATTTTAAAGGATTTGGACGTGTCTTTCTCAATACGTATAACTTCTTCATGTGTTTCGTAAAGGTCTCTTATCAATTGTGTAATGTGGTTGGGAACTCCCATATCGATTAGGACCTTCCACAGGTTGCTTCAACGGCCACAGTCAAATGCTTTTTTGTAGTCGATAAAACACAGTAGCATTGGTGTGTTGAATTCGCGGGCTTTTTCTATCAGCTGTCTGATGTTAAAGATTTGATCTCGATTATACTTTTTACTAAAATATAGTATGCTTTAAAAAACTAATACAAACATAAGTCGTCGTTGAAGTACCATTAAACTATTGTATAATTTACAAGTACTACCTTCATTATCAGTTTATTTTTTCTCTATATTGTTTTTCATTTCTATTTATTGTATTTTTAAAACAAATTTATGAAACATTAAGAGGAGGTTCATTTAATTTATAATTATAATACTGTAGTTTATGTGCTGCTTAAAGTTTTTTAAGTTGGCAAGTAAAAAATGGAAATGACTAAGAATGAGAAGCTAATACTTGAAATGAAGTCTCCACTACATGATTACGAGTGTATTCATTGCTATAAAAATTTGGATTGACTAAACTTCAAGCCTTTGTCTGCACGTAAAATAGATTAAGATTCGATTATTGTAATAATTGGTGTTGCTATGCAAAGGAGGCTACGAAAGTTTTACAAGATGACTATTTATTTACCATCTTTCCAAGTATTTTTCTCCACATTCAATACACCTTTGTCCTGTTAAAAACCAGTAGTCCAACCAACCTATTCACGTTTTTTTTTTTTTGGAACCTGGACACATTCGTAGTCACATGTCTTCAGCAACTCTTCATCGGTTAAAAATCGCCTTCCCTTAAGTTTATTTGTCAAATACGGGAAGAAGGCGACATCACAGGGAGTAAGATCAGGGCTATAGGGTGCAAACATATTCAACCTCGCTGTTGGCAATGAATGATATACGGAGTGCCTCTCTTAAGGTGCGACCATAGGAAAATAGCATGGGAAATCGTATATATGCAGATTCCTGCTTGCCGCTTGAATTGATAGGGTTGATAGTGGTATCAATCGAAAGATAAAAAAATGCACTTAATTTGATACTACTTTACCTGAATTTGTTGCTTGTTTAAGATAGAAATAGCTTACAAACTGTAATAATAATTTTGATTTTTTTTTCACAAAAACAGGCCAGCCATGATCAAATTTGTTTATGCCAAAATAAATCTTACTTTTTGTCAGTTATCAATTTACGTATTTCACTAATTACTATGAATAATAATGTTGAATATTCTAATGAATATTATCAAAACATTTTACAGTGGCGTCAGTTTACGCACAATTCGTGATTTATTCTCGGTAAAATTTAATAATAATCGACCTTTTCAATCTGTATCAATAATTCACAAGTTTGTGAAAAAATTTGAAACTACAAGCAAATTTATAATAAGTACTCAAAAAGTTCTCCATTCTGCTATATCTGTTATAAAATACCTGTCTTACATTAGCCAACCCACAAAGAGTCAATATTTGGGTGGCGATTTCTGTAAACTTTGTTTTTCAGATAACCTCACAAAAAGAAATCGCATGGTGCCAAATCAGGAGATCTTGGTGGCCAGTTGACAGTGCCACAGCGACCAATCCAGCAATTAGGAAAGTTATCACTTGGATATTCTCTCGCATTCAAACCACAAGGCGCTGGACTGCAGCACGCTGAAACCAAATCTCCTGATTTTCACGTGCAACTTCTCCCAATGCAGGGCCAATCTGATTGATTAAAAGTTCTAAATAAGAATCCGAATTTAAATTTCCAATTATTTGAAACGGTCCAATAATGTTATTGTTGAAAATGCCAGTCCAAATATTAATTTTCTGCGGCTACTGCGTTCTTGTTTCAAGAGCTATCCGAGCATTTTCTTGGGCCCAGTATCGAGTGTTCTGCGTATTGGGTTTTGGGTTCATTATTAAGTATGAACGTACATTCATCTGTAAAACAGATTGACCGCAAAACGTTCCTATCTTCGTTTGAGCGTTCCTGATGCATGACTTCACAGAATACGCACCTGCTTTCGACATCGACCAAGAATTTCTCTTGATGGCACTGAGGTTTGTGGGAATCATAACCATGCTTCTTCAAAACCTTATAACCTGACCGTGTCGATACGTTGCACTCTCGAGCAATACATCTTATGCTGGTTGTTTGATGAGCATTTATCAACCCCAAAACTCTTCCTTCCAGCTCATTGTTGGTTCTTCTATTCCGTTTGTCTGATAATGTCTCGAGTGAATATTTGTTTAAACTGGAATATTAAAACTACCTTTTGAATCACGTGCTGCTGCACTTGCTGTAGTTTCAATTTTTTTTCACAAAATTGTGAATTGTTGATACAGATGGAATAGGTCGATTATTAAATTTAAACGAGAATAAATCACGAACTGTGCGTAAACTGACGCCACTGTTAAATGTTTTGATAATAAATACCCCCTCTTCAATAGAATATTTAACATTATTATTCATAGTAATTAAATACGTGAATTGATAACTGACAGAAAATAAGATTTATTTTGGCAGAAACAAATTTGATCTGGTCTGCTTTTGTAAATAAAATGCAAAATATTTATTACAGTTTTTAAGCTATTTCTATCTTAAACAAGTAACAAATTCAAGTAAAGTAGTATAAAATTAAGCGATTTTTTTTCTTTTTCGGTTGATACCACTATCAATCCTATCAAGTGGCAAGTATGAATCTGCATATATACGATTTCCCATGCTATTTCCCTATGTTCGCACCTTAAGTGAAACACTCGATATGTATGTGTCTTATTTGCAGCGGCCTTGTCGTTGTACGAAAACCTCCCAAACATAGTTGTGTTGGGTCATGACTTTGGACGGAAACTTTTGAGCTACTATAGGACGCGAGGTGGGCATAGCTATATGTACTACTTACCAACTACCAATTTCTGCGCTTCCAACATTACGCACTCAAAAATTCCCCTTAATATGAAGAACCCGGCAATAGATCTTGTGGTTGGGCTGGAGCTGTTTCATCTTCGAGCACCCATACCATGTGCTGTGATTTCGTGCGGAACGTAGTAGTAATAAAGTTACTATTCATCACAATACTACATTTTCCGATATCAAGCAACAGGGTGACTCATTAGCTCTTTAGCCAATGAATGGGGGGAAACGATAGAGAACACACTTATCTAACATTCAGGTGGACATGAAGAATTGCGCGCACTGCAGGTACAGGGATATCCAAGATTGCCTCTACCTGTTGGTATGTTAACTCTCTCTGTTGCTCCAGCTCCAGACAGAAATTTCTTCTCTATCCCTATCTGATAGTGCGACGACAATAATCAGAGCCAAACGCAGAAGCTACTTTCTCCAGGCATAGATTCACGCTAACCCTCATGCAAAGCTGTAGAGTAAAACTTTACGGTCTCCATTTTTCGTCCACTAAGGCATAGCTCGATGTCTACAGCTCACTAGTTCGAGTGCAACAGACAGCAGATCCATACAGGTTTGAATAACTAATCAAACCATTAACAACCCACTGTCCCTGGGCCCCTGTATGCACCACACTGCAACACGTTCCTAGTGTTCTTTGTATATAAAAGTTACGACCTGCATGTTACTTAGTATTTTGTTATCGTATTTCATGTTCCATGAGTGATAAACATAGCTGATCCAATAAAAGGTACTTGAATCCCTAAACATTAGGTCTGAATATTTTGAAGTAGCAATAAATTCTTACATTTTCGATGTTAAAACTTTGCTACCTGTTGGGTGTAATTTCAGTATCGTAGCCCTTTGTGTTAAGATATCTCAATGGATAGAAATTAAATGTTATCAAAGTACTAATGATGAGACTGTTATTTCTGGTATAACTAACAGAGACAACCCATGCTATAACCATTTAGGTCCCGGGTGGTGTAGCTTGAACAAGCGTGCACGTTCGTTCAGTAGAGTTAAGCAGCGCTCTTTCAGGTCACAACTTGGATGGGAGTTCCACGGCTGCTTCCTTCGGCGCCTGGATATAGTTGGTCCCGGATGTCATAAGAACATCATGACAGTCGTTAGTGGGACTGGAAGTCCTCATAAAATGTACAGCGACGCTTATAATTGGCCTAACGGCTGTTCGCTGAGTACCAAAATAAATAAATAAATTGCACGACTTTTCATGACAAATTTCTTCTTCTTCCGGCATATCGTTTAATCATGATATTGTGATCATATGTCCATAAACAGAATCCAATTTGGTTTCTAAGACAATTGTTTTTCTACAGTTTTCGCACTTTACCCTTTTCCTACACTATTGTGTGTAATGTTGTGGTGTGGAGTTAGCTATGTGGACAGCAACGGGCAGTACAATCTCGAAGACGCAATTTTTTAATAAACCGATCAAAGGGATATTGTTTGATTACTTAACTCTCTTCGTACCATATATTATCAGTCTTTTGAAGGTGAAAAGCACTGATAAAGCTAGAATTGTCGCCGTTATTCATATGCTTTTATCCGTCTTCGTTAACATAGCGATACATCGTGTGTAATAGGGAATATTACTAATTACGAAACGGGGTTCCTTGAGCTCGATTATTCTAACAAATTTAAAATTTTTTAGGTCACGAAGAATCGCAAGCACTGAAATTTATGGCATTGGCAGGAAATGTACTGTGTAAGTAGAATTGTCAACATTTGTCTTGACGCTTTATTATTCAGCGCAATTCTAAAATTTACAGCTTCGACGTATCGGCGCTTTATTGGCTTTTGTGGAATTAAAAACAAATAGTTTAGTTACTTGGCGTTTGTTTGCTTATGTCCGCCAGTTCATGATGAATGGTAAAATAACCCAGAAACTGATACCATGATGATTGATGATATCCGTAAAACATGACGTACCTATTCAAGATCAATAAAGTTACAATACTTAAAAAAACACTTCGCCCCGTATACAATCATCATCACCAATATTGCAATTACCTTTCTATGGATATATAAAAGTATTTTCAACATGAGCTTGCTCAAATGTTGATTTAACCTAAAATATTAACGATTATGAACTTCTTCATTTTATTAAATTTCCGGGTAATTACCATTCGTTAAGTAATTTTCTTCAGACTCTTTTACTCAGGTTAGGACATGGATTTCTAATTGTCAACGATTTATAACAACTCATTCCGTTCAAACTCAATAGCGGTTATGTAGATTTCTTTAATATAACGTGTACGTTCACAGTTCACTTAACCACATAATTTAATAGCCTTTGTGGATATAACTTCTCGCCCTATTTCAAATAGTTAATAATTAGCCATAAATTATCATAAGTTCTGTCTTCTCAAAAGCATTTTAATCCAGGCTTCTATATACAATATTGGTCTAACCTTTTTATGACAATTTCTGCCACTTGAAAGTTAAGTGCTGCAGCTAAGGGGTGGACTTCTACAGGTTCACTGAAACTTCTTCTATTATTTGCGTGAGACTAAGGGATGCTGATACACCCATTGTCTATCAGGTACGTGGTAAATGATAACTCGTTGTTTATTAAAATTTACTTTAATAAACATTTATTCAATCATTTATGATTTAAAACAATATAATCTACGAGTATTGGAGTATATCAAAAATATGTGTATATTCATTACCTATGGAAAATACACTGTTTGTTATTTTTATGGTCTCGGAGTCGTATCTGAATTTGTTTTGTGTGTTTGTCAGATGTGTGTTCACCTTTTTGGAATGTTAAAATTTTGACTTCAGTTTCGGATAGAGTATGACAAGTAGAATAGGGATGTCTGAAGAACCAACCTCCTATCTCGTAAAGAACATGGATAATATGGTGGCAAACTTCGAAATGTGTATTTGTGAATCTGTGCGTTTTTTTGGAATTTTTAAATGTTAACTTAGGATTTGAATAGAATATGAAAGAAACATTTAAGCATCTTCTGCTGTCTAGGAGTACGTCGGAAAATGTTAGGTTTAGCATGTTCAACGGGTTAAATGATCCTTTCACTAAGGGCCCATGTTATTTACTATCATATTCTTATTTACTGTCTAAATTGTATTAAATTAAATTGGCATAATTAAAAATACTAAATATTAAAATATAAATTTACTTCAGAATTAACAGCTCAACTTAAATTGTCAGTCATAAATCTGTCGCTCTTAAATCCAAACGTAAGACCTTTAAACACAGTTTACAAATTTACACATTCCGGTTTACTTCTGCACAATAAAAGTCCACATACCAGAGCCGCACCCTTTTTAATATCCGTTACGATCTTGTCCAACCGAATTCCACCCAACACTTCCCTTTATTAATTTTATTTTTATCATTCATGTTCTTTGCTTGCAGATCGTCCATGCTTCTACCGTTTTTTCAAACTATCTACCATGCTATGAGAATGAACAGAAAACGAAGTGGCTTATCATCACTTTCAATGAAAAGAAATAGTTTAGTCCCATTCAAAATTTGGATTCCTAGTATTAGTTTTATTTGTTAAACATAAACCAAGTAATATCACGTAAATGAAAATGTATGATTATTGAATTATTAAATATCAATAATGGTGGCAGTCCCCTTCTTTTGATATATTGAAATGGTATTTGATCCTTAAATCAGCTCTGGTAGTCATGCCAAACAATTAAATATTAAAGTCATAAAAAACACAGAGTTGAAATGATTTGCATATCTGAATAAAATCACATAATTTGTCAATTGATAGTTGGACTGTCAAATGTAGCCAGTAACATTCGAATTTACTTGAATAGGCTTGAACGGAATGAAACTCAAATTTCATAAGTTGTAGGTAGCAATGTAAATTTGTAAAATATAAAAAGGTTGAAGTATTATACCAGCAAAAGCCAATTTAATAGAGCTGGCACAGTGAAATTTAAAACATGCAAAGTCACAAAGGTGCGTAGCAATCTAAAGTAAATTACAAAAGGTCTTATAATGAGCAGTTTAAAATAATAAGTGGTAAGAGGAGGATTAACGATTGTAACGTGCAAAAGAGCACAAAGCCAGCCAAATTTACATACAGAAGGAAAACCGAGGAATTTGAAGGATAGCAGGCAAAAGTACACAAATTAAGATCCAAGCAGGCCAGTGATAAAATTTTGGTGAAGACATAAATAATCAGTGCAGTGACCAAGTTAAAAAGTGCTTTTTAAATAAACATTGTGGGGCATTCCTAGATGGACAATTTTATGAAAATCAAAGAACAATTATTTTAGGCTAAGGTTATTGTACATAATTATCACATTTTTATTTTTAGAATTTTAAATTAATGTAATTGAGTTACTTACTTCCTGTTAAAATAAATGTTTGATGGTAGTTGCATAGCAACCAGACTCTCTCTTGTTTTTAACAATAAAATGATGCTGACTCGTTGCAAATTGCTCGAGTTTTAATTAATCTTTTTGGGTGTTGAACATAAATCCAGGTAAAAATAAAGTACACCATCGTGTTCACAAGGCTGCAGAGCATCGACACCAATAAAGGCAAGAGTTTCCACGTCATAAAAATAAATTTCTTTCGGCTGCTCTTCGACGTTGGCATCGGGGACCTTCCGGACACCACAACGAGCACCGTACGAGGTCTTGAGAAGCAAGCAGGGATTACCAGTGGGCAGTTCGAGCAGCCAGCAACCTTTAAATCATCGCCGGGAAGCTGCAGGAAGCGGTAAAATTACCAGAGGGGCCCTGGCCGTGACTTCGCCTGCAAGAGAGGTTAGGTTAGTGAAATTTTTTTTATATACGCCCGATCTGGCTGAAATTTTGTCGAAACCTGAAGGCAGTCTTGGAGAGCCGGTTTCCGGAGGATTTGTGTGCCCAAATATAATAGCAAGCCCAGGAGAATTAGTTAAAATTGGCAAATGGACCCCATAAACAATCGAACGCAGACCCACGCCGTTTAAAACAACCAAGGCTTAGCGTCACACAAAACAAAAGTGGTTTAGACGCCGTTTGATGGCGGTAAATTAAAATTGATTTACCGATAAAATCTGCTCATTTTAGTTGATTTAATTTCACAAAAACGCACGACTTCTGTATGTTTACAATTCTTAGTGTCTTACCATTTGACGTTGTGAGCGCAGGAGCTCTGTAAAGTAAATTTTCACGATAATACAGCGGCGTCCCGCACTAATTTTAACTAAGGAACCCAACGCCCGTTTGAGATTTTTAAGTTTCATGCTGTGATTCTATGAGCTAGCCAACTTATTAATTCAGATAAGTAGTTCAGATAGGGGCAAAACACCATTTTTAACGACATTTCCAGTAAATAAAGAACCCGGAGTTGTTTTTCACCAAAAATTCAATGTGCGTTTAAAGTCAAATAAAAAGTATTGTGTGGTGATTTATGTTTAAAGCTAATTCATTACAATATAAAATAATATATCACATAAGTCATTGTAATATTTATTCAATTAATATTAGTTTTCGAAGCACAGAACTATCGTAATATGTATCAAACGACTGTAGGCATCGTTTGACAACATCCAGGCATTTGATGGAGCTAACAAGAGGAAATTTTTAACGAGAGCAGTTCGGGTCGACCCCCGCGGCTAAAAATAATGTTGGTGTTACAATTATACTGAAACAATATTAAATTTATCTTTTATTATCTTCTAGCAGTTTCTGCATGTCTAACTTTATTTGAAATTGCTATATAACAGGATTCTTCTTCACTCATTGTTTGACGTTGTATTTAGCGCTGGTCTAATTTTAATAAAAACGAAGCTAGAATGGCTGTATTTTTTAATTAGCATATTGTGGAAGCGTCTAACAATTGATCAGCTCGATTTTATAACACAGAACAACAGTGAAAGTGGTTATCCACATTAGTTTGCTCAATCTTAAAGGCTTCCATATTTTTAAAACTCAAAAGCGTATATAAAACTCCTATTTAGAAACGTGTCCTAACCTAAAGGACAACTTAATTTACAGCTAAAACGTTGATTCATATAAATCTCCACAGTTATCAGTTAATTCGAGAAACATCAAACGGCGTTATAAATGAGACAATAAAGTCTATTTTTACTTAGAATTTAAGGGGGCTCAAATTACTAGCACGGACGCTACGAATCATCGCACGAGATCAGAAAGTCAGCTAATGTGAAAGTTGCATAACTGACTGCCTTTTAGGAGTCATAAATTCAAGCGCGGTCTATCCATATGCCCATATCAGTCACGTTTTCTGTGTTCATTTTTACCTCGAACTCACAGATTCGCCCGCGATCAATTTCACATAGTTAGAAATCTGCATTTTTTTAAATCTGTAGCATTCCTCAGATAGTACGAACGTGAGTAACACACGTGGAAGATGGACTGAAATCGTGGGATTGCGGTCTTTTAAAATGCATATGTCCTGAATTATTTAAATTCGCGTGCGGGTTTCTTTTATATCGATAATTTCATCTTATTTTCCTCCTACGCTCGCTGCAGCATGCACTTTAGGATGACATGTTGCGCATTGTTAATGTTTCCGTATATGAAATCGCAACAAAACGCCGGGTCGTCGATCGTTGCCAGCGCTCAAGCTCTTCCTCTTAAAAGTTTTAAGTGGACATTTTTATTGTCTCCCGCCGAAAACTCCAGTTGAAGTTAAGGATAAGGGAATGTACAATGAGGCCGAGTCCTTTGTGTTCAATGCAGCCACATGGAAGTTACTTAAACTTCCCTAAGTTTATTATCTCCAAATTAAGTTTGTGTTCTTGCAGTGGTCAAATCTTCCCCGCTGCTTTTGAATTCTGTCCTTTTAGTTCACTTAGATGTAAGGCTTTGCGGTGGGCGAGCTTGGTCGTCGTTCTTCCGCATTGATTACTACGTTTGCAGGGAGAGAATAGTAATACTATGTGTGATGTATGATTCGTTATATGTCTATTTCTTCATAGTAATAACTCGAGTTAGACAAACGACATACCCTTAATATATAGTACAGATTGATCATTTACGGTTACTCGTGGTAGAAAAATTGACGTAAATATGTTAAGGAAAGTAGTTAATTGTAAAATTTATGGTTTAGGCATTTGTTTGTTGGCAACTAAAGATGAAAAAGTAACATCATGAACGTTTGTTTTAAATATTTTCCTTTTTCCCATTTCTAACAAAATTACACTATGGACATTTTTGTCATGGAACTGATACTTTTTCGTCTTGAAAGTATTTGTTTAGAAGTACCTTAAGAGCATCTTTTACCATTTCTCCACCAATTTTTAACGTCGCTTGTTATTTGGTTTTCTCCTGGAGGTTATCTATTTGTGGTTGGTTTTAATGCTGTTCTATCAATTTATTTCACGAACATGTATGCGTCTACCTGCTTGTCCCAATTTCGTCCTATTTAGTTCTCATTTTATCGATATTCAAGTTTCTTCTTCATATTTCTGACCGTAGCACTCTGATATTCATACTACCCTCTATAATATTTTGGATATGTTGTGTGTTGTAACTTATTATACTATTTTTTACAATTTCTTTAATTCTGTTCTTTAATGTTTTATATTCTTCAGATTTGCGGTGTTATCTCCTTCTTTCTTCTATTGGTTTAGGTGTACTAGATGTGGCTCTGCGATTTTTCAAGTGTAGTATTGCCGTGTGATGAGACAAGACGATATTTTACCCATCTCGATCTCAATCTCGAAAATTCTCGATAATTGGATCTGGACCTCCAATTCGAACTTTTATACCGGGGGTAATACGATCATGCCACAACTCCCCTTTTTTCTTTATTTTTGAAACTTGGCATATCATACGTACTGAATAAATACCACTTTTCAACATATAATAGCTATTTGAGCAACAAGTGTTAAAAGTGGATGTGGCTGAGTTTCCTAACATGTCTCGTGCATAAACGACTTTTAGCACGCGTTGCATACAATATTTTATCTACGACCTTAACTTTACCGTTATTAATCTATAAATATCGATTTAACAAATGTTTGCATCTACGACACTTCTAATTTATGTCATAATAAATAGTAGGCCATGGGCGGGCGAATGTTTGCGAAGCCAGTGCTGTCAAGGTCAGTTACGAAATGTAATTATTAATACTCCACACCTGAGTGTATTCATTACATAACGCTTTAATTATTTCAAAAACACTTTACCTGTAACGCAAGAAGCAACTACAATAACTTTACAACTTCACTTCCAGTTCGAAATTGTAGCTTTATAACCTTACTTCACTTTTAGCACTAGAGCTAAAAGTAAACAGCTGATTTCTTTAACCACGGTAAACTATAAAATGTCACTTTTAGTGAAACAAGCTAGCGCTAAAAGGCCTACTTTTAGTAGTGGTCGTAGATAAACACTTTTAGCACAAGTTTGCACACAATATTTTTTCTAAGACCTTAAATGTACTGTTATTAATTCATAAATGTCGACTTAACAAAGGTTTGCATTTATGACAGTTATAATTTATGTCATAGTAAAGAGATGGCCTTGACGGCACAAGTGACTGTAGCAGTCAAAGTTGGTTATCAAAGGTAATTCTAATAGTAGGTACACATTTGACTTTATTCATTACATAATAATTTAATTATTTAAAAACCACTTTACCTCTAACGAAAGAAGTAACTCACTTCTAGTTCAAACTTCTAAATTCGACACCAGCTGTTTACTTTTGGCACATGGGCTAAAAGCCCTCTAAGAAGGGGGCCGAATATATCAAACATTTGGTTAATCTACCCTAGAATATTCGAGATCGAAGAATATCAATCTCGATCTTGAATTTCGAGAGAAGATCCAGAAGTATCTCGTCTCGGCGACATCACTACTTAAGTACACCTGTTGCTATTACTATCTAATATAACATTCGATCAACTGCAGGGTAAGGTCTCCATTGACGAAATTTGAAACATCTCTAAAATGGATGGCCTATCCATTTTGAAACGAGTCTCTTAGTTGCTCCTCCGTTGAAACACTAAATTATGATGAGGTGTCTCGTACGCCTTAGTATTTTTATAAATGAATTGCTTTGTGGCTTACCTAGCGAATTCATATTCTTATTTGGGTATTTCGCCACTCTGCAAATTAAAATATTTTCGTTATTTAATATTTTAATTTGCAGAGTGGCGAAATACCCAAATAAGAATATGAATTATGAATTCACGCCACAAAGAAGTTTCAGAGATTATCTTTACCTAGCAAGCCCAGACCATAGGAAACTTTTAGTTTACCTCAGTATGATAATAGGAAAGGCCACTGTCTGTAAAAACCGGAAGCAGCCCTGCACTTGTAGTATTTTCGGGGGTTGACATTAATTTTAAACGATATGCACAAAGAAAACAATTTGCTCATACAAAAATACACAGATCTATTGAAATTTTAACTACACACACATAAAACACATGGCAATTCCTAAACACAACGGTATTAACTAAGAACTAAATTACGTGCAATAGCTTATTTCTATTCGCATTTATAAGTCAAATACTATCAGACCAACGGTATCTGAAGTACATTCACATTTAGACAATATTTACAAAATGCCCAAACAGTTGTTGCTAATCTGTGAACCTTAAGCTGTCGGAAATTAATGCATAAAAATTCAACTTTGCGATACACGTAGATATTTATTTGTCTATGAAGTGTATTTCTTTACGGCGATGCAGCCTGAAGCGTGCGCTTATCGCTCAAACTGCAATTATTTCCTGTATTTAAACCCGTGGCTAAGAACTGCTGCACATGGAATTGGACTGACCTATGTCAACCCTTGAATGCTTCGTTGTATGAAACCTTCCCACAAATGCTGCGGGAAAGTACCTGGCTATGGTTGTGGCGCCTCTCTGGCGGCTAACGTCATGGTGCAATCGGTACGTCTCGTAACATCTGGGTGTACTTACCCAGTGCAAGGTTAGAATGGAAATTGCATGAAGTGCCAACACGGCTTGATACACACACACTATTGGCATCAATTCTATTTACTGCTTGGCTTCAGCCGCTTCCATTTAACTCGTCACAAGCGAAATTCACTTCCGGTCACTTACTACCGTACGAGCTAAGGCTCAGTCCGGCTGCCACTGTTCTAAGTTGTCCGTCTTGCTCAAAAGGACCATATTGATCGCTAAACACACACAATTAAGCAATCCACACATTAAAACGGATCCGCATTTGCAAACTTTTTGTCATGTAGATTACAAAAGTTGAATATAATTAACAAAGAAAAGGTATGAAAATGCAAACTGACCTTATATGTCAAGTTTAAAGTAATCCAACTTAGGCAAGGAATGCTAGATGCCCGTTTCAACGTTTAGAACAACCAAACTACAAAAAAGATGACGCCAAGAATATAGCAGGAAGAGACCAAAAATCTAAATATAGTATCGACAAAAACATCCAACGGTGGACTACTACAACTTGAGAACAATAAGAAGAAAGAGCGGATTGTTACGTATCATAACACAACTTCACCATGCCATTAGACATTAAACGTGGATATCTATTAACACCAGTGTACTCCCAGATAAGCCTACAGGAGCTGAAACGTGTATTTAATAATAATTCTCAACTCGCTCACCAGCACTGCAGATGAAATTGAGTAAGTATTTGGTCGGCGCTGTTGTAATTGCCAATATGTAACAAAGAGAAGTTGTAACTGTTTTCGATAACATGGATTACGAATAACTATACATTTGCAATTTGGATTTAAAGATGTACTTATCATACTCATGTAATTTAAGACAAATAAAGGCTACAACTCCTTCCTGAATATTCAAATAACGTTAAGTGCAACTGGTTCTTACGGTATATGCCAATCAGATTGAAACTAACACATGTACAGTGTCAATCATTCATCGCCTAGCAAGCAATGCTATTCCTTGTTGCTGACACACAATACACAACTTAGAAAATAAAATGTTTGTCTATAGGAAAAGGTGTGTTAAAGTGGTACTAAATTACAGAGGTTCATAACTCCTACCCATCAACACCAATAGAACACACCAGGTTTTACACCAACAACAAAAACCAGGTTAAAGAGAGGGCATTGTTTAAAATAATCAGACTTGTCAAGGACGAGCTACTATAATTTAACGATTGACTTAAAATGTATTTGATGTTTAAATTCTCCAAACTTAACTTTCAGACAGGTCCTTGAAATATGCATGTTTCTTGCTTGAATTACCGTAACTTTTTACTTGTGAAATCTGTTTGAGTTAAACTTGATTCTAATCGTTTTGGTTCAGCATAAAATAACCTTTGTGTTTTTTCAGAGACACCAAAGTTTCTAAACTAACGAAAGTAACCAAATTTCTTTCGCAAGAACGCACCACATAGGGATAACAATGTCTTAAGGTTCCTAATAATACTAAAACAATAAAAGGAAACACTTGGCAATGCTAATTACATCAATTTGTAAATACAAAAATGCAACAGATTGTATTCAAACTTTAACGCACAGGCGAGAGTCAGACAATTTCGTGGATTGAATTACTGCGCCACGACCGAGTAAGTACTACTTTCGCTGTTTGCTGCGTTATAATATGCTATAGATTTCTGCCCCATTTGTCCTGTATCTGTTGGATCCCATTTTCGTCAAGGGTAAAACCTAAGCTATGTGCTAATTACTATTATTTTTTCCTCAGATAAAGCAAACATGGACAGTACTTTATTTTGAATGCGCTCATCCTATATACATTTGACCGATTGTATATTCGGGTTCGAGCCAGGTATGTATATAATCCGCATTCAAAATATCGTCTTCCTACAACAAATAGTTTTTGAGCTATACCGCCAACAGGCTGACATACGGACAGATGGACAGACAAACGAACAAACGGACAGACGGACAAACGGACAGACACGATTACGATTACAGTACCTCCTTCGTTTTTTAAAAGAGGGAAGTAAAAATTAGCTTTCACACTATCAGCTAAACTTCAGCCGCAATTTGGATTTGATAATTTCTTATGCATAAGTTTATTTAGAGATAATTGGATCTCCCAATTGCAAAAAAAAATATTTATCTGATATTTTACTTATTAGCGATTTATAATCTCCTCAATGTAGGGAGATTTTTTATTTATAGGAATGTTCAGCCCCGAAATAGGAGTGAGTAGTCAAATTTTTAAGGAAACGCCGAACATAACCTGGTTTTCTGATAGTACTGTTTATTCACACCTGTATTTTGCGATTTGGGACTAATTAAGACACTCGCAGTGATTGAATGATTTCCGTGGTATCACCGGCGAATACGAATATCGTTCCTCGATCTTGGTCATGAATTCTATTATGAATCTGTAAATCATTAAGCTATTTCGATAATTCAATATAGACGGCTGAAAAGAGCTCGACCTAGTAGGGAAGAATTCCGTTAATACTTGGAAGCTAAAACCTGACGTCTTTAATACAGCATATAAATCAACTGTCACCAATGGAGATACCTTTTCATTGTTCTTTCTGTAAAACTTAAAACACAACATGGAAATACAGATGGCGTGTCAATTGATTATATTAGTACAATATTTACTTAACCTCTTGCTCTTTTATCTTCAAATAAGTTATTTATTTGCCTCCAAACAGATTGGAAAATCTTTTATGAAGGCAACTTGCTGAGTCTAAATGATGTTTGTATTGAATATTACAGTATTGTTAACATGTCCAATACCTTAGTCAACCCATAGCAACGCAACGTTACGTTTACTTAATTAGGAATTCCTACATTCTCTGATTTTTTATTGACCATTAAGCGTATTATACAATATATGTGTGACATGCAAGCGCTGACAACTAGTAGTCGTATTATCAATTATTGAAAGAAATGTTTTTTGCAATGATCTATGATTGTAGAATCTCTGGTCTTTCAAGCATTACCAAGTCTCTTTGAAATACGTCACTGGCAATAAAGTTGCGGTTCACTCAGTTGCAAAGAGGTAGTTTGTTTGATAATAGTCTCCCAAAAATGAAAAACAACCACTCTTACCGTCTGAATGCTCCCATTGCGTGTTTTAAGGAAGCAGATAAGCACAGAAAAACCTTTTCATAATTATAAGCACTTTTTCTAATAGTTGTAGTAGTAGCACAGAAGTCGCTAAAAATATTCACGAGTACTCCGATATGATAGAAACAATCAAATGTTCCCATCTGATTCAGGAAGCCACTGGATTTGCTCTGGATTCGTTCACTTCCGTTTCTGATAATTTTCTCATAAACTTCATAAGCTCAAATAATTGGTAAGGATAGAACTCGCGTAAGTAAAAATCTTGTTGGCTGAATGGACGAATACTTCCGGGTTGGGCTTTTCTTTCCTGTTCACTTTCAAGTTGAGAAAATATTTAGTGACTTAAGGACTTGAGAGAACTTCTCACGGAGATAATCATTTCACTAATAAGGTTTAGAGGACACTGTCCTGCACAACCACATTTAGATTATGTGCTAAGCAATGCACGTAAATAGCTCGAAGTTCTAATGCTGCAAGTTGAGCTCAAATATCAGTTACTTTCTGACAACCGTGCTAAACGCCATTGCATGCAATATACCACCGAGTTGTTTTACTTCCGATATTACGTTACTTTAATATTTGTTAAAACGTGGATTACCACCGACTGACTTTACCTTTGATTCAATATAACTATCGAGTGGACCTCTACCAATGCGAATTACCACCACATGGATTTATTACCAACTGAAGCAAATTTTTAGAATTTGTCACCGAACTGAAGCATCACCGAACGGAGGTACAACCGCTTCGCTTGCTTTGCAAAATAGCAAGTTGCCTAAGTGATAGGTTTACTTCCAACTGCTCATAAACTATTGTTCGCGCGCCGTATGTTTTCAAATGACATCCTTATAAACCGGAGCAAAGTTGAGCGTCGTCAGTAACGAGCGCACAAGATGAGTGTTAGAGATCTAATGATGTTCAAATATACATCTAGTATATTTGGAAACTGGTGTTTAACATTAACAGTCCATCGACCGGATGCGGCTCCGCGAAAAGCCTTAGAAACAGTTATCTGCCGCTAATGATTGTAATGCGCGCGCCGAATGTCCATTAAAGAATAATATTAAATTATTCGTAGTTATTCAGTATCTATTAAAAAATCTAACTCAGTTGTTTCCAGGACGTAGACTAGCGTTCCCAGCCAAAAGACGCCATAGCCTAAACAGACAAGATCGTATAAATTATCATTTTATAAGAATTAAAATCTATGTACTAGTTAAAACACAATACTGATATTTTATTAAGAAATATGACACATTTCATAGGCTAACAACTTCAATTCGTGGTCGTTCACATGTTGCAGCAACTGCAGTCGGAGGTATATACAGGCGGTGGTAGTTTACGTCGGTGGTAGTTTCAGTCGGATCTAAATCCACTTCGATGCCAGTGGCAGTGTCGTAGCTAGGATAAGGAATCGAAGGGCTGATCCCAAATTTTAGAAAATTATAATAATAATAATAATAATAATAATACCGTCTTTATTTGGATATAATAGTACAAGAAATAAAACAAGTAAATGTAAAACAAAATACGAATACCCAAAAGGGCGAAGTTCAGAAAGGTTTGCGATGGCAAACCTTCTGTTCTGCCACTTAACCCACACTATACATACATTTAAAAAAAAGAACTAATGATGAGTATATGCAGTCACATCAAGATTTAACATTTAAATAAATGAATATATAAAAAAAAATACTTAAACAAAACTTAAGTCTGTGTCTTAAACAATATATCATATAATCTATTTCTAAAGGTAGCTTGTGTCAGTATTTTTAAATTATCTGGTAAGGAGTTATACGTATTAGCAATATTATATGAATAAGATCTTTCAAAAAAAGTTGTTTTATGAAGTGGCGGCGTTATGAAGTGCTTTTTGCGTACATTAACACTGTGAACGTCAGTTCTAAATTTAATCTTTTTAAACAAATATAGAGGAGTCTTTAAATGAATTATTTTATGGAACAAACAGCTTGCATGCAACAACCTTCTATTTTTCATATTTAACCATTTGAGTTCTGTAAGTTTATATGATATGCGTTGATATTTTCTAATTCCAAAGATTAATCGAAGACAAGAGTTTTGAATACTCTGAATTCTCTTAACATCACTCGCATCCAAGCACGGACCGTAAATACAGTCACAGTAGCTGAATTGAGATAATACTAGAGACTCGCATAACATAATTTTAATTTTGCGGTTTAAGCTATATCTATGATTGAATATCAGCCTTAATTGAACGTAAGCTTTTTGAATTAAAGTTGAAATATGTTTTTTAAACCGAAGATTTGAAATTGGCAATTAAACTTTGTGTAGATTAGACTTACATTAATGTAATTTTGTACATTTTTCGTTCCAAGAGTGTAAATTTATTTCAATATTTGTTTCAAACCTGTCTTGTTATTTGCGGATATTTTTAAATCTGTCGCCCTTCGAATCATCGCAGAGAATAAATCAAAGACATTACCTTTGTCAAATTAAAACATCTATACCATTATTAATATCTATGATTATAGCGGGTAATAACCTGTACTTCGCATCAATAAATTTATGATTTGAAATACCCCCCGAAAGTAAATCTTAATCAGTGGTAGTTCATGTCGGTGGTAATTTTATCGCTGGTAGTCCGTACTGGCAGCTTTATTCTATGCTTGTGCACCAGAAATATTTGCAGCCTCGTCAAAACATTGACCGTGGAAAAAGTCTACTGACATTTTGGATTGTTTCGTAGAAAGCAAGAAAACAGTTATTCCACGTCAGACCTATTTGACAAATGGAAAATAAACTGATATTTGGTTCTTGGTGACAATGTCACTAGATTCAAAATTGAAATAGTATTTTTATTCATTTACTTGAGCAATTACGTAATTCATTCCCAATATCGTGGCCATATTCAATATGTGAATAAATCATTAAAGCAGCGAAATTTTCTTGCTTTTTCTAACCATCGATGTCGCAAGATGTAAACTAAAAATTAAAAAAAATCTAATACTTTAGAAAGTCCATTAACTTCAGAATACAACAGTGTCCTTATTTATTTGTTTTTAAAAATCAACAAGGTTGTACCAAACAATATACGAGTATATGCCACTAGGATTAGGTATGCAAACTTAAGGATGGACAAAACAACTCGTACGAAAGAAACAGTTAAAAGTCGTAACCAAAGAAATTGTTTATTGTTACTTCAGAAGCATCAGTTCAATAATTTACTATTAGCAATAATTATTATTAGTTTTGAAGTTTTATTAATGTTTGCTTGGATGGAAGGAGTTTACAAATGTAGGGCAAACTACAATGTTTAGATGCTTTTACCTATAAAACCATAGTCCCCAAGCTGAGCTATTGTACGCTAATCGACATCCAAGTTGAATATAACTACATTACAGAACATTTTTAAATAGACATAAATCATTTAGAAGTTTTACAGAACGGAAGCCCAGAAAAGGCACCGATGAAGGTGGCAATGGAGAAGATGATAAACATATTAGCTTGTTTTAGAGTAGAACAAAGTGCAAGTGAACAAGAACCTTTAAAAACACAAAAATAGTTTTAATACAAAATCTTCACTAGCACAACCTCATATGCGATGAAAATTACATACAACTAGACAGTACTTGCATGTATCTTATGGACAAACAAATCAAATTTTTAAGAAGATATCAGTAAACGAAATACTAATTTTTGGAGTGACGTGACCCCCCCCCCCCCCTAGAATCGCTGCATCAACCTTTTAAAACAAACAGTTCACAACCGTTGGATTGGACACAATAGGTGATCTTTCAGTTCTAGATTTTTTAATTTGGGGTTTCATAAAAAACAAGGTTTACAATACTAGATCTAACACAGTAGATGAAATGAAAAATGCAATTAGATTAGCAGCTCACTAACAAGTAACACCTGGTATGCTAAAGAGAAGCACACAAAATTTATTACGACGAGTTTAAATCATTGAACAATGAACAACACCGAGGCTGTATACAGAATTTAGTAAGTTTCTCAATGATCCAACAAAAGGCACGGTTTTCAATATAAAAAAATTTGGATGTTAGTGCAGCGCTTTTATTTTCAAATAATACCAAATTTGTGATGTCAACACATTTAAAAGAACAAAAAAAAGTTTCCTAAAATTAGTTTTTGATTTTTTAGGGACTCTTTAATCTGATTATCTAAATTTAAGAAAAATCAACGTTGTATACGTACAGTTTAACCTGGTATTTTTGAAAATTTGAATATTTAAAAACTGAAAAGCTCGAATATTAAGGGGATTCGTTATAATCAGTCTAATTCTACACAATAACAAAAAAGAGAATATTTAGTTGCATCATGTTTTATCCTACATGGTAGCTTGCAGCATCGCTAAATCGCGATCTACAATCTCAATTTGCCAAGCTTGGGATTCCAGCAATGCGGGCAGTCATAGTTCAATTCAGCCAAACTGAAGGTTTCGGACTTGTTTACAAGATCAACGCAAGCTGTCAGATTTGCGACATTTTCCATACTCTGGTGCAATAACACAAAGCAGACGTGTGTATAACTGATGGTCCATCCATCACAGAGGGTTACTGACCACGCTTGCTCAACAGAAACGGATTAAGCTATTTCGGCTTTCCATAAAAGAACTCGCAGCTCTAATCCGGTCAGATTCAAAAGTTGGTTAGGAAAATATAAATCAAGCATTGAGGCCGTTTGGAATCTTAGACTGGATTAATTTGAAATGGGTTTGTTTCGAAAAACGAATTAAAATTTTAGCATTATTACGGCCCTGCACACTGCAGCAGCACCCGATGAGTTGCATATTCTTTTCTATAGCATTTCGTTGCGTTTCGGACATTTCATACAACTGTCACTTAGAATATTATAAATGGTCTAATTTTTGTTTGGGGACAATAATCGTTACATTTTCAGAAATATGATAGTTTTTGACGACAGATCTTATCGATATTGTAGCACCACCGGTGTGCACAACATATTTTTCATCTATTCAACTAGCTTAAATTATGGATTTATATTAGCCCTAAACTGCCAAAATTGAACAGTATGTTATACCACCAACATGTACATAATACACTGGGTGTAGACTGGGATAAAGTAATAACTCTAATTAATTAGCCTAACGTATAATAACTGTTCATGAAACGTCCTATTTATTATCACATTTTTATAACGTGGATCACATTTAATATCACCATTTCGATTTTTTTTGAAATTTAGCTTTTAATCAAGCTCCCCAAGAACAACAAAAACGTTTTTTAGCAATTTCCATGGTCACAAAAAATTTTCTGTGGTTACCTAGCTTTATAAAATACAAGCGTTCTTTTTTAAGTTTATATTTACATTATATTGCTACCTTAGTTCAATACAGGACTAACTTACAAATAGTTGTTTTAAGGTAATCAAATATTAATAGTTCTGCTTCTGTTCAAAGATATAAAGTTTAGCTTAATTAGCAGAAGTTCTATATTGTCAGATTAAATTTGTGTCATATTTTTTAACAAATGTTCTAGTGGCCAAAAAATATACACGCATAAATATAATAACAAAAATAAAGAAAGATGTTGCCGTTTTGGACTAAAACCTGTGATTTTCTTCTTAGTTAAATTCTAATTCCTTGTTATTTTATTAGTGATTGATGTATTTTTCTCGTTTCCTTTCTTTTTGTAGTAGTTGACCTAGACCATTTAACGAGTTGCTAAAATAAATAATGAAACAAAATGTTTTTATCGGTTCAAGGATCACTAAAAATTAAGACAAAAAAATACTTAAAAATAACGTGACTTGTTCTCCCAGAGAAAGTATGCGTAATACATTGCATTAAATATATATTTTTTAAAAAGCATAAAAATATCTAGAACAACAGACTCTTTAGTTTTGTTTATTCTCATTTTTAGTCCCCAAAGACTGAAAAATCTTTAATGACTTTTAAAAACGGTCTTATCTTATATTGACTCAAGAAGATCTTTCTGAGTGAAGAAGGCACAATAACTGGCACATTCTAACATGTGAGCAAGCGAAAATGAAATCAAGCTTGGCTTTGAAATATATGTTTGTGTTGGTGGCACTGTAAGTCTATGTCAAATTCGAAGTAAGCAGGTTAGGTTTTGCGTCAGTATCTGTCAAAACCTTACCTCGAATTTGACATAGACTTACAGAGCCACCAACACAAACAAATATTTCATAGCCAAGCTTGATTTCATTTTCGTTTACTCACATGTTACAATGGAAATAAACTGAGTACTTTGGTACTGTAGTTCTACTTTTCCTCGTTTTACTGGTTGCTTTGAACTCAGCATCTTTATAACAGTACAGCCTAACGGCTGTTGGCGGAGTCCGGAATAAAATAAAATAAAATAAAAATAAAATAACAGGTTTTGTAATGAAGCAAATAAGTTTTTTGATAATTATAACCTTGAGTCTTTCCTCTAAATCTTCATTTGTGTTATCATTATTTCTTTATTATGCAAAATTTTTTAAATATACAAAGTCTTCTGTGCAAATTCACTGAAAAGGGACATTGCTGGGTCTTACTGTCTTGTCTTTAATTTTTGTTCTTCGTCCCTTTCATGTCTTTTGTTTTCTCAACAAAACACAAATACATAACTGTCATCCATTTATTTTTATTTTGAGCATCGCAATTGTTGCTGTAAAATGTAACATTTAGAACATGTAAATTGGATAAAAAAGAATCCCTTCATTTACACAATTGTAAAAGAACATTTACAGGATTTTTCTAACAGTACTTCATTAATAGGGCTAGATTAGAGTTAGAAGCCATTTAAATATATATTAATTAGAATTGATAAATATTTCTTCTAAAAAGCGCCTGGCATAAAAATCGTAAAAATTATGCAAACATACTATTTTTCGGTAAATAATAAAAAATCTAAAGAAGTAGTTAACATTTTATATTATTTTTTCCAATTATAAATCTTTCAAGTCTTCGTATAAAAAATTTGAATTTTAATATTAAGTCTTAGAAATATTTTAAAAATTGACAAAATCATTTTTAGCTAAAGTTAAAAAAATAGATGTTACTGGCCTTGAGATTGTTTAGTTAGCTAAAGATACCTAACACACTCTACAAAAATCTCATTAAAATCTAACTTAATTTCCGAAAGATAGCACTTTTAAGATTTTGACAATTTCGAAAAAATCCATTTTCTATATAAGTAAAAATAACTGGGTATATATGATAAGGACTAAATAGGTTTTTAAACAAGCATAAATTATTGACGTAGCAAGTTTCTTTGAAAAATGAAAAATAACAAATTTTCCCATATTATGCCGACTTTTTGGCGGACACTGTAGATTTTTTTTCCTGTAATTGCAATGTAGTGATTTTCGTATCTATCATTTGTAGCATGCGAACATTTGTGGCATGCGATCATTTATCGTGCGACATTTTGACCGCCATCTTTTGTCGCGCGACCTTTTGGTTGCGATCTTTTGATGTGATACCAATTTCTTCTAGTGTGGTATTTCATTCACACTCTTTCACTTGTTTTAGTAGCATTAAATTCACCAATTATTTCAAGGTAGCACTAAAGATTTATGTAGTGTTTTGTCCATTGCTTGTTTGATATTAAGCTGATTCTGGCCATACCATGCCATTCCTGATTAAGACGTTTTAATATGTTATATTCGTATTTTGGACTACCGTGTACAACGTTTTCTATATTGTTAATATATCTTTCCCAGCTTTCTTGAGATGCCTTACGTGTTCAAGTCTTGGCTCTGCTTCTTTTCTGTTTGTGTATTTTCTCGTTTTTGACTGTTCTATGAACTAGGGAATTGGTGTAGGCCTGCTGTATCTCCTTTATAATCTTTTCTAATTCATCATTCTAAAAACATATTCTTCCTATGATTTGTTTCCCGATTTCCTAACACTTCATTTGCTGCTTTATGCATAATGCTTTTGAGGTTCGTCCATTCCTTCTCAATGAGTTTTCTGTTGGTGTTTTTTGAATATCTTGAGAAAATATTGTTTCATGAAGAGTGGGATAAAGTAGGTAGTCAATGCTTGGGTTTGACTTATGTTGCTGCAAACTAAATAATGGTCTTATCCAACGTTTGCCCCATAGTCGTTTGGCATAGTCGATCACACTACGATGTCTTCCAGCAGATCATGTGTATTTATTTACTCCTTTCGAAAGAAATTGTCCACTTTAACATTATTGAAGGTGGAAAACTGAATCACTTCCTGAATCACACCGTTATCGTTGATTGATTTCCCCTTAATTGCCGATAATGTATTTTGCTAACTGTATTTACTTTCTATGCCATTATATGTAGGTCCACAAGGTAGTTCGCTAACATCAACGTATCATCGGTAAACCTGAGATTGTTTATGTTAACGGCATTTACTATTATTCCTTCGGGTTCTTCTGTTAAGGTGAAAATTGACTTCGAATAAATGTTAAACAACAAAAGTGGCAATACGCACACATGCCTGACTTCCTTTGTTTTTCCTTTCTTTGAAAATGTATTCTTTACCTTCACTTTAGCTGTTTAAGATTATGCAGGACACCATAATGGTTTATTTTTAATTTATCTAATATCTCTAACAGCTCACCGTGTCGAAGACTGTTGGGTAATCTATGAAGCACCCAAATATGTCATTCTCATGTCTTGCCATCTTTATACTAGCACATTCAATACAAAAAATGCTTCTAGGCACCGAAACCGTTGTAAAACGCAAATTAGGTGTTCGCTATTTCCGCCTCCCACTTTTGGATATTCTGATGTGTATGACCCGCAAGAAGACTTTTAGGACTTAGTTCATGAGACTTCGTCGTTATCAAGTAGTTTAGTATTTCGCTGTGCCCCTTATTTGTTTTTGTTAATGCAGTTGCATATTCTTCCTCCTTCCGTTTATTTCTGGATCTTCGTCATTTGCACTTACATATCTGTTGTTGTGAAACAATTCTTTAATATATTTATTCCATCTTCTCAACTTTTCTTCTAAATCCATGATCATGTCTTTATGTTGGTCTTTCAGGATGCGTGTATGTTGCCTGCGTCCTAGGTCCTAAGCCAAGCAATCCTTTTATCTTTTTTTGTAAGTTGAGAAGATCGTGTGTCCCTTGCCGTTGTTCAATTTCCTAGCATATCTCTAACTTCCAGGCTTGCTTTGGAATTCGAAGCTTTTTTTTAATTTAGTTATGAGTTTCCGTGTATTTATCTTCGTTTTCGTTTTGTATTTTCGGCGTTCTTCCGTCATATTCAAGGTTTCGGTAATCATCCATTTTTGTTTCATTATGTGTTTGCACTTGCCGATTCGTTCCTCTTAAGTTGTTATTGTATTTGTTTCTAGATGTCCATGTTTTGTTTGTCATGATTGTAGAGCCCTAAACTCGATGCTTTATTTCTGGAAATTTTCTATTTATAACAGAAGCACCTCGCGTTTACATGTCTTTGTTTCGTAGTTCTGATTATGTCGCAGTTAGATCCCTGTATAAAAATGAATAAAGAACAAACACCAACAATTGCAGTAATCTTGACGAGGACAAGAAGGCTGCCTGTCGCCAACACCTGGAAAGTCAAAATTACTAAAGAAATCAAAATACATACAAGCAAAATGTTTTCATCATAACTTCCAGTTTTAAATTCAATTGAAATAAAAAGTTAACCAATTAAGCAAGTCAAAAGACAATCAAGAGACTGGAATAAATCGAAAAATAGCTAGGCTTTGCCACTGTCAGCGTTTATTTTTTTAAAATGTAAAACTTTTCTAAATCACCTAAGGGTAAAAGTATTCGATTTCTTTATTGCCAGTACTAACCTATGGCACCGAAAAAAATGACGCTGATTAAGAAGTTGGTCAGTAAACTGGTAACGCCATCAAAAACAATGGAAAGAAGAATGGTGGGAATGATAGTAAAAGATAGAAATCTTAACAGAAGTAATAGAATTTAAAAAGTCGCTAAACAAAAGCGGGGATGTTTTTGTTTGTTTCTTTGTTATGGGCAAGGTATGGGCACGCCGATTACTAGGTACCTTAGACACCGACTGCTTTGGTCATATGGTCAAAGTCCTACTTAGAATTGTACCAAGACTAAAGAAATGGGCTGGCCATCTAGTCAAATCAAGCGACCGATACACAAACAGAGTGGTACAATGGATACTGAGAGACGGTTAACCAAATATTGGACCACCGTCAAAGAAGTGGGTGACTGACAGCTTGAAAACAATGGATCAGAATGGCAAGAGACAGGGAAGCACACAATGGGAACATGGGAAGGGGGAGAATGACTAACATATTAAAGACATATTTAATTACTTTTGGCAAAATTGAGTTCAATTAAACAACTGCAACAAATATACTTAGCTTTGACAAAATTAAAAATGAGTGCACCAGATTTAGAATTTCGGTTTTACCTGAAAAAATTGGAGGTCTCTGAGATAACATTTTAACGCCTCTAAAATTTTTGTCTGCTTTCGCGATAAAATCCTTGCAATGCCATTTTTATTACAGAATTTATACAGGGTGTATAAAAATTGACGCAAAAACTCCAGGTAGGTATATTCCTTGTACAATTCTGAATCGAAAATCTTAATACGAAAATGTTGGATTGGTCTTTATGAGCCCTCACGAGCGGTAGATAAATACAATTGTTTTTTCAGGTAACATACCCCGTCTGTTTTAAATACGACAAAATGCCATCAGAAAGAGTGGTTCAAAATGTAAAATTATGGCCCCATACAAAATTTCAGAAATATCGACGTACTTGTATGAAACGGTGTGCGTTAGATGAAGTACTTTTGTGGTAACATGGTTGGATAAAAGTAAGCCGCTATTTCTGAAATTTTGCATGAGACCATAATTTTACATTTTGAACAACTCTTCCTGATTACATTTTGTCGTATTTAAAACAGAAAGGGTACTTTACCTGAAAAAAACAATTGTTTTTATCTCCCACTCCTGAGAGCCCATTTCAACTCATATGTACCTGGAGCTTTTGCGTCAATTTGTATACATCCTGTATATGAAAACTAGTCACGACTTGGTTTCCCCAGTACACCCGATATACATAAGAGGACAGTGGGTTATAGCCTAAATACAAATAAATATTATTAGATTCAATATTAATTTTCAAAATAGCTAAACCTAAGTTTTGCTTAGTCAGAGGTTGAACATATTCTAACTTCCTCAAGAAATCAAGTAGATTTTCTTGGATATTTTATACACACATGGTTTCCTCTCCTTCCGTAAAACTATATATCGAAACTATAAAACAGCAAGTAAATTTATTGGGCTCTTCTCAGACGCGTGGTTATGATTTTCCGCTTAAATTTGATACCGCGACAGCCCACTATATATTTTTAAAATTTATGTGGTTCCTGTCGAAAATGTACGTTCTGTACAGATGCGTGCGGTAGTAAAGCAGGTGTGACGTTGGCATTCTAAATGTAGATTATACTTGCAGCAATTAGTCAAAACTGTCGTTGAAATAAATTTGTTTTGCTTAAAGACGTTTTCAGGACCATTTCAGGTGTATTTGCAGGTGTTCTAAATTACCAAATTGATTACCAATTCTAACTCGGCTTTAAATACTCTTCCAATTTGTATGACATAATTAAGATTAAATGTTGAGTATCAGATTCCAACCTTCGATATTCCTATGCTATTGATATTTTGCTAGTGCAGTCAACGTTTCAATTAATATTTGTTGCAAATCTTTTTCCAATCTTTTAAAAAAACATCCACTACTTATAGCCCAAAACTTCTTAACCTCTTGTCGAGCACATAGAGTATGACAATATTAATGCAACGAAAAATAGGTCTCCAACAATAATTTGGAGTCTTAGATTGATTATTCAACACTATAATAAACAAACCAATGAACTGGTCAATTTATCAGAAACGGCCTATCACAATTGGCTGTATTTGAAAACACCTAATGTCGCTGTAATTTCACGCGATGACGATTGGATTTAATAAATTCATTTTAGTTAGTAGCCTTTGATTGATATTTCGTCAAAACCTCAAAGTGGAGTTTGCAAATCGGCGTCGTTCTAAAATTGAATTATAATCGTTGGAAGCTTCAGCACTGAATTAATTGTGGAAAACGTTAAAAAGTTTTGCGGTTAAACACGGTAAAACAGAGTTATATATTTATGTTGTTGAATAAACTTTCCAAATACCACTCAAGGTAAATTTTTGTAAGAGATTTTTTTCGTTTGCATAAAAATTATTGCAAATTTCTTTTAACAAAAACTACTCAATTCCACTCGACCTGCGGTATCGCGAAATTTTTAACGCAATTTTGGTTTCGAAAAATTTAAACGCAATAATCTGCAAGTAAAATAAAAAAATCTCAAACAATTTCACCTTTTATGGTATTACCCTTGATAAGTTCTTATATTATAGCCAATTTGACAAATCATATCAAACTTGAAGTGAAAACAACCCTAGGATGATTTTCAATTAGCATGGAAACTACCAAATTAACATTCAGTAGTATCCTATAACAAGTAAATAATGAAGTGTCAATTTAATTAACAATTATTATTATTAATTTATTTCAGAACTTATCTTTCTGAATTCATTGCGGGCAGTGATACATTCTTATGATTTTGACAAATAACATACCCCAAGTGCGTTGCCTTTAAGAAATGATCCTTGCCTGCGAATCGGGTTATTTCTAGGCAACCCACTTTGAAGTTATCACGTATTTGCTTAATGGTTGCGAATTATCCTTGGTTAATTATAGCTGATAATATTTTTAATCTGTTTTATTAATAACAAAAATCAACTAGTATCTAGAGTACAAAATAAGTTTTACTGTCCGATTTATAAAGAAGCTATTCGAAATTATAATGATGTTGAACATAATTTTATTCTGGATAAAACTTTACTACACTTTTATTTCCTCCAAGGAACGCGTTTAATAGATATTAACAATACAAGTTTGATTATGAGCATCTTAACGACACGAGTTTGATTGCCAAAAACGAGGCGGTGAGCCGAGTTTTGCGGCAATCAAACCAGTCTCTTTAAGTTCCATGAGCAAACGTGTATTGTTCAATATTTTATCTTCATCAATAAATTCTGGTTCAATGTATTTCTTTATACAAAAAGAGTGCGGTAATATTCATTGCCGCACTGAGTGCAGTAATATCTATTAATTACCGCACTGAGTTTCCAGTAATATCCATTACCGCACTCAGTGCGGTAACGAAGCTTTTAACGATACTAAAATTAATTTGGTTAACAGTCTATAACAACACTGATGAAGATAAAAATATTAACGATATCAATTTGATTATGGGAATCTTAACGAAACGAGTTTGATTGCCAGAACAAGGTAGTGAGCCGAATTCTGCGGTAATCAAACGTAATTTTATTCTAGATAAAGCTTTAAACCTCGTTATTTCTTACACTTTTATACCTTCCAAACAACGCGTTTATAATAGGTGAGTTTTTTAAAGCGTTACAAGGCGATATCTCAAAAACGGTTTAAAATATTTTGATGAAATTTTGGTGAGGTAGTAGGGAGATGGGGAGACATATTTCATATTTTGGACATTTATTCCCTTTCTCTGTTTTGAGGAGTAGGGGGTAACCTTGGAATTTTAAATAGGATGATGTACTTTTGTTTATTAAGTTCGAATCTATGTAAAAAACTACGTATGTGTACAAGTTTGTTTTTATTTGCTCTTGACTGAATTCGCTTCGTCTGCTTATTAGTGGCGTCTGAAATATTACAGCGGGTACAAAATTCATTTAGAAAAAGAGTGAGAAAGTTGAAGCTGGATATTTCGAACAAATTCTCAAGGATGGCAGACAATAAATAAGTTGAAAGTAAATGGTAAATATTTTTTTATTTTATAACCTAATAAATCATAAATCCGTAACCATAACCAAATAAAACAAAATTGTACACATACATAGTTTTTTACGTAGATTCGAATTTTATAAACAAAAATACATCATTCTATTTAAAATCCCAAAGTTACTTCCCACCCCTCAAAACAGAGAGAGGGGGTAAATGTCAAAAATATGTTTAAATATGCCCCCCCCCCCCATCACCCTATCACCCCACCAAAATTTCATCAAAATATTTTAAACGGTTTTCAAGATATCGCCTTGTAACACTTTAAAAAAACTCACCTAGTAGATATTAACAATAAAAGTTTCGTTAAGTGCCATAAACAGATGTGTATTGTTCAATATTTTAACTTTCTCAATAAATTCTAGATTACTGTTTGTCTGTAAAAAAGAGTGCGGCAATATTTATAACCGGACTGCAGTAGCACATGTAACCGCACTGAGTGCGGTACTAAAGCTTTAACGATACTCAAATTAATTTGGTAAATAGTCTATAACAACACGGATAAAGATAAAAGTTATTTGCATAACTGGTTTTAAATCGAAAACCAAAAAAAAATCTAATCTCTGAAATGACATTGAAGGGGTATCATAAGATGTTTTTATATTTACTATTTTCAAAACTAGCAAGATGATTAACAACAATTCATGTCATAGAATATAAATTTGATAAAAAAATCACCTGTAAGTGTATTTTTATTAGAATTGCTAATAATATGTACTGTGCTTGATGAAGTTCTTCAACTAAGCATTTTTATGACTTTTTCGCAGATTTTCAAGGTATTTCTTATCATAATTTTTCCTTCTCTAAGCTCTTCTACCGTTTCCCCCCTGAAACCGCTTTTGCATTACATCGTGGCGGCGAGGGCGTCACTTAAACTAATAATGCCTTAACCAAGTAAAAACCAGAGCGCTTCGGCTGGGAGTCGAATTCTCTTCCGAGCGCTTGAGTTTTCACTGTGACTTCGACTGCAGCAGCAGCAGCTCGTTCATCGAGGGACCATTTGTTATTATCTACTTCTATGCACTTTTTCGTAAAAACATTTAAACGGCATTTCCAATTAGTAAAGCCTTTCAGGTATCCTAAGATAACTATTTTTAAACTTCGATTATATTGTCAAAGGTACAGTGTTTCGCAGTGCTACATAAGTTTTCGGTTGAACGTAGCAATAAAAGAAAACGCCCAGGATTAACGTCATAACTTCTTAATGTCGCAACTAGCTCATAAGGGATGCGAAATTATTGAAAATTGAACCTAACCAGTGTTAGCCAAGAAAACAAGCCCAATTCGGTACACGGCGAGAGATTTCGAAAAAGATCAGCGCCGATGCCCCAAGCATCGAATTCACGAAAATAATAAAAGACAAACAAATCACACATCAGTAAAGATAATCGCTTGAACGCAAAGTGTACAACCAAAGCGTATGGTGGAAAAGTAAAAAACGTTTAGAGATATTATTTCTAATTGCAAATGTACGTTTTTCTACTAAAATAATTTATCTACAAATGTAATTGTTGGTTTTGTATTTCCAACAATTTTAGATGATTGTACTCGTATGTACCCGTATGATGACGGGTTTCAATATTTTCCTATTGTTTGATGTGTCATTCCGAGAGTAACCACAAATTAGCATTTTCCGCACGTTTAGCTAAGTTCAATTCTGCCAAATCGTAAGACTTTCTTCGCTTTCCAGGTAAGTAGTTTAATCTTTTTTAATTGCAAATACAATGCGTTTAAATGTCTTTGGAGCTAGCAACAATATCCAGTATTTATTGTTCTGCTAAGCCTCTAAGCTTCTTTTGTTAAAAAATTGCTTTGTGAAGACTATTGAAATCAACTACTCTCTAAAATAATATATTATCAATGATCAAGCCGTAGAAATATTTTCGCTACTGAGTGAAATGACATTTTATCTACAACCAACGATATTCGAAAAATAGTACTAATTTTACAAAAACTAGATATTTTACAAACATTCTTTAGTTATATTGAGATTTTGACAAAGTCATGATAAGTACATACGACGACAACCTCTCATCTATTAATCTCAATTATACTTTTATACTAGTTTCAGTTGAGCAACAAAGTAATAAGAATAAATAATCATCATGTGAGCAACGACTACTTGGGTGTAAAAGACTTCCATTCTCCGTTGAATAGCTAAGTACACTTAAGGTATAAGTATTTTAAGTTAATTCAACTACATCGCTGTTTACGTTTAGTGGTAATATTTACGTCTGGATTAAACAGCAAATGACATATAAATGCCATTTAGTTGAAAACGTGATCATTTCAGAGCTTACATGGACATACCACAAGTTAGCACTATAGACGATAGTATTTCTATAAAAATTCTTATTCTAAACTAGAAATCTACAAGTTTTACAGAGACTACACACATTTACGTTTTAGCGGCAGTGGGTTGTAGTTTTATAGTTTCAGTGTCTTCATATTTCTCAGATTTTGCAGTTTTTCATATTTTTATAATTTTTATAATCCTATATCATTATGCTCCTTTCAGTTTTAATCGGATAAAACAATAATAGCAGGTGAGAGCATTGAATTTTTACTACAAATATTAAAACGTATTGGTGATAGATAGCTCCAAAAGATATTTTATTTTTAATAAAGTTAAATATTAGCAACAGTGACTCGTTATCATAAATTAGCTTACACCGTCGTTGTCCACTGAGAGAATAGTTGAGAAGCACGGCCATATTTGTCAACAATTTATTCTCGACTATTTAGAGTTTCTCTACACCAGTTTCGAAAAAATCATGACCCACACACGCAAATTTTATTTTTCTGTCTACATCGTACAAAAATTACAAACACTATAAAATTACTGACATGTTTATTTTTTAAATTATACTGTCTTACAATTACTACGAGGGCGGTTTTGTTATTTGTTAGTATCAGGCCAAGAATACATAAATTGGAAACAGTTAAGAGGTTGTGGTTAAAGCGTATGGAGATACAAAATTTTGATTTTAAAATTAACTTGTTGTCCACTAGATATTATAGAAGTGCCGCGAAATGATTTTTTTTCAAGCAACCATTTTCTATGATTATAAATGAAGTTTGACATGTGACCAAAGTCACCAACATGTACTTATCTACAGTTAGTTACTAACTTAGTAAATGTAATCGTGGCAGATCTACGTTAGATGATGAACCGAGACCTGGACGACTTCCACTAGTTGTTTGTACTGAAAATGTTTGTAAGTACTACTGAAAAGTTGCTTAAGAAACCAGGAATGTTACTTGTAGAGCTATTCAACAAGAACTAGGTAGGGGATCATCCGCAGTAGGATAACATTTTACAGGAACAGCTGAACGTGAGGAAACTGGTAAGTTGGTAAATGCCCCTACTGTTAATCGAAGAAAAAATAAAAGAACGGGTGAACAAGTGCAGATGGGTGCTAATTAATACACAAAAGTTTGATTTCAAGTCTCTGAAAAATTGTGTAGTAATGGCAAAAATTTGATTTGCGTGGCATTTTGTTAAACCATGATAATGCAACTCCGCATACGGACGGAAAAATCTTAACTTTCTTAGACGAATCTGGAATCCAGTGTCTAGTTGGTCGCCCATGCTCCCTACAGTCTGAATCTAGCCCTCAGCGGTTAGTGCTGAATTTCAGCGGATGTTTGATGAGTGATGACCTTCCAAAAAAATGAGTTCTCTGTCTATTGGCTGTATGGCTGAGGGGGAATATTCTGGAAAGCAGTAGTTATTTTCTTTAGAAAGTCCGTATTTTTTTATAACTAACAATTGACAGACTAGAATTTTTTAAAGCACTAAGTATATGTGGTGCTTGAAAAAACTTCGCAAAAAATATAAACTATGTAACAAAAACGATTAATTTTTAGTTTTCTGAAGTATGATATTCAGAAAATTAGGCATCCTTAGTTTGTTTTTGTTTAGACGACCAATTCTAATTTTAAAACTTTGAATATTATTTCTTGGGGAGCCCGCAAAGAATACAAATAAAACACCAAAGCGTTTGTAACATTGTATGAAAATATTACGGCTCGAGTTTCTTTGGCACTTGGAAGCTTCAAGAGGGTCAATATTCTCCTAACACTGACCAGACTAATGTCGATTTATATTTGCCTCTAGATTTGGACCAAATAAACGGCTGCAACAGTCGTGATCCCGTAAAGTCATTGACCAATGTGACGAATCCTATGCCAGCCCTGGCTAGAGGCCACATTTGCGCATCGGAAAGGTAATTAAAACATGAATTATGCGCTAATTTAGTGCATCTCAAATCTCTTAGTTGCACTTTATAAATAGTTAATGTTGCACTGATGAATGGACGAAGACATGCTGTAAATTTTGCCTAATTAATTTGTTACCCGCGCCGAGCTTTAATCCTGGCGATGCCTAAGCTGGGTCAATTTTTGGGTGGGAGTTCAAAAATGTGCAGCCTACTAGCTGCGAAATGTTCTCGTATTGTGTGTGGCCACGTTTTGATTAAATTTATGGCTGCCATCGGAAAAATAATTAGTATTTTATCGATGCCCGACAATAATTTATCGGTATATCGGGCTAACAACAACAGAAATAGCTGTACCCAAATTAAAGACAAAGGAGATGGGGAGAGACAGATTGGGAAGCACAGAGGATATAGAGTTACTAATGAGTACAAGTTACATGTCTAAATTCGTCGCAGCGCCCTGGCGATTATTCCGTTACTTTTAAAATAACGAAATTAAAGCCAAAATTAGCATACGTTATGAGAGCCAGTGAACTGCGCTTACTGCGGTATTACAAATTGGAAATTAAATCGAGAAAATTACTTACTAATCGGCGTCGGGGAGATGTGGGAAGATGCGTAGTTAAAACTCCTACACGATCTCAAAGGCGTATTTTCATTATTCACAAGCTACAAATGTAAATTTTAAGGATATGTTGACATAACAGTCGAATGCCCTGTTGCTCCTGGCGCTCTAAAAAGGAATATAATAGGTAATTTGTTGTTTTTATAAGGTCATAATTGAAATGACAATTTATTGTCCAGCTTTGTTGGTTTCTTCTGATGCTTGTAAAAACGCGCCAATGTAATAGTGTTTTACTTCCCAGCTATAGTAAAATACATTGCCAACATATAATAATTTTATTTATTATTAGCGTGTAGCAGTTATTGTTTGAAATTAATGATCCGTGGACATGTAATATTATTAAATCTTTTTAAAGAACTGGGATGAAATAAAAATTGCACCGTGCTTAGCTTACCAACACCGAATAAAACAGGAAATGTAAAATTTAAACCTTTAAGGGATGGACTATTATTTTATCCAATAAATAATAAAACAAGTCCTATGTAACTCCCATAATACTTGATTAAACGCTGACTGACAAAGATGAAAAAATTAGTCACTGAAATTATGGAAATTATATAACCCTGGACTACCTGCTCATAGTGGAAATGGAAGAGTAGAAAAGCTAAAGAAATGAAATAAAAAAACATTTACACTCAAGAACGAACAAGTCAAGAACAAATATCGAAAATTAATAAAAAGAGAGTATTCGAAATGTTTAAGAGAAGAGGTAATGAACCATTTTTAAAAACAATAAAACTAGCAGCAGCAGTCTCAAGTGGGGTCTCAATAAACAAGAAAAATAAAAACAAACAAAATGGTAGTAAGAACAAAGAAGAGGAGCGGTGAATATGAAGAAAAAACTATGGAGGAACTATATAAACGAGGCAACAGAACAAATGTACGAAGAATATAAAAAGCAAATAACAATGGTACAATAGCTATGTGTGCAACAAGTGCTAAAAGTGAATGTTTATGCACGAGAGACGAAAATTACATAACATGTCTCTGTCATAAAAACTTTTAGCACGAGTTTGCACACAATATTTTTTCTACGGCCTTAAATTTACTGTTATTAATCCATGAATATCGATTTAACCCGGGTTTGCATTTATGACAGTTATAATTTATGTCATAGTAAAAAGATGGCCGTGAGGGCGCAGGTGACTGTTTCTGCAGTATAATGCTTTAATTATTTAAAAAACACTACCTCTAACGAAAGAAGTAACTGGAATAACTTTATAACCTCACTTCCAGTTTAAAATACTAAACTCAGAGCCAGCTGATTTCACTTTTAGCACGCTGTTTTATAAAACGCCATTTTTAGTTCAACAAGCTAGCGCTAAAAGGTCTACTTTTAGTAGTGGTCGTAGAAAAGAAATCTGATAGCAAAAGGCCAAAATTTTCAGGGATAATACCGAACACGATTTCGGAGGAAATTAGAAACTTTTCTTCAAAGATTTAAATAATCTAAGAAGGTAGCATCGGGAAATATATCACAGAAAACAAGTAATAAGTTAAAAGGGGGTTATACTTACAGAAGACACAGAAATAATGGTAAATGCTGGTATGATCTAAATGTAAACACAAAAATAACGGCCGCTGGAAAAGTGTGTAGGGCATTAAGAAAACCTTTTATGAAACAAAAGATAAATATCAAAAAGAACAAAACTAAAAGCATTTAAAACAAAATATATGGATGTAAAACATGGATGATGGACACAAGGCAGAATAGTAGAATAGTGACAGAAGTGAAATACTTCAGAATAGTGGAAGGAATTACGAAAAGAGATAAAATCAGGAACGAAGAAATAAGAAAGAGATTGGGAGTGAAATTATCACAAAAAATAATATAAGAAAGACAATTAAGATGATTTAGCCATCTTAACAGAATACGTGAAGATGGATAAGTAAAGAAGATATCGGAAACAAGAACAAATGGTAACAGACCTGCAGAAAGACATGGAGAAAGATGGAACAAGGCGATACCCAGAATACTACAACAAATAGGAAAAAAATTGGTTGCAAACAAAAAACTGAGCAAAAGATAAGAAGAAGAATAAAGAGACATGAAAAAAGAAGCAAAACCTGGACAGTTAATAAATGTAGAAAAGGATTCTGATGAAGTAGATAAAGTATACAACGAATTTTAAAAAAGCATTCTGCACTTTTAAAACGTTTTCGTTATTGTTCATTTATTAAAATATGTCTACATTTTTCTCAGTTCTTTTTAGTGATATCCCGATTTTTGGTACTGAAACCGTTGTACGCATAAAGTAAGTATGGAAGAGAACTCTTTTGTTAGAATTTATCACACGAATTACGCAAGCTACA
This sequence comes from Agriotes lineatus, assembly GCA_940337035.1. Classification (NCBI taxonomy): domain Eukaryota; kingdom Metazoa; phylum Arthropoda; class Insecta; order Coleoptera; family Elateridae; genus Agriotes; species Agriotes lineatus. Next base: position 86,340,484 of record OW679197.1, on the reverse strand, counting down.
AGGCTACCTGACTTTCTAGCTATTTCTGGAATATCCTTTACAAACCTTGGGTTTCTGTTAGCAATAACATAAAATACTGCAATTAGAAGGTCATAAAAAATATATCTACACCTGCAAACGGGTGGAGCAATTTAAAGTATTAAAATTTAAAAATATTGTAATTACTTGTTTTCAATAAATGTTATTGATAAAACACCAATTAATTCATTAAAAAATTCTTAATTTACTGATATAAGCTACGTTTTTAATTACTCTTTTTAATTTATTTTATCTGTAGAAATGAAGATCGTCTTAATTTTAACTGAAGGTAATCTTGCCAATGAAAAACGGCAAAGGTGCCTAGTTACGCATGTACTAACTTTTGATAATGTACATAGCAACGGTGATAATCATATACCATCTTGACTAATAACTGATATTCAAATGCCTTCACAAACATCGCGTTATCTGCTGAAAATACAATCGTCATAGCAACCACACTAACTGTACTTTCAATATTTATAAATAAACTGTTCAATCGGTGTTTATTGATTCGCGATATAATCTAGCCGAATGCCACTCGTGTCTTCTTGATTATCAAATCATTTCGGTTTGCAATCGATATATTGTTTTAGGCAATCACATTCGGCCTTCGGACTCGCGTGATTGCCAAACAATATACCGCGTGTAAACAGGAATGATTATTTAATAATCACGAACCCACTACGTATATGCTCATATATTATAGACCAATCTTAGAAGTAGGGTCACATACTTCAATTACAAATTATAACGAAATTTTTACACTGAAAATGAAAGCAAGTCCGATTCTTTGACATTTTGACAACTATAAAATTTGACGTTTCTGTTTATTCGCTTAAGTCGCTGTAACCGCTTTTTTAATCTCGGAATTAGAAGTTCTTATTGTGCGGCATATAAGCCTGCTCCCTTTTTTGGATGAATTTTCTTAGCTCTACGTATTTTCGCTCTGAGTAGCTTTAGCTTGACTTTGAATTTGAAGGACACAGAATCGAATTTGAAAATCACGGGCCTTTTGCGGTCTCCGCTTCGGAGAAGATAATTGTGAGTTTATTCACTGGGCTCTCATCGAGATTTGAACCCATGTGCCAACTCCAAATTATACCATGTTTGTAAATCGCTTAACCTTGTGAGCTTGCGCGCTTCAGCTTAGGTGAGCACAATTGCATTTCTCCCGATTTTTAAGTGCTGATTTATATGGCATTAGGCCGCTCCCCACACTCGCGATCTGGTACAAGTAGCGTGAAATTCTTCCTGGTAATGGTATCCCGCATAGCTGCCTTCGACGTGGTCCAAGCAATCTGGTCCTATCCACCTCCGAGGCGAGGTTTTTTTTCCGCCGGAATGCTAAAGGCATTCCCATTTGTAGCAGAAGCTAATATCAAGATGGATTCCTCAATCTCCCGAAATCGCATTTTATTTGCTGAGCTGTGTTGGAGCTAAACCCTTTTTTATGTTTTGCATTGATATAAGTACTAGCACATGCTGGTTTTTTGTTCATACGCCAGCGGAATCTTATTTTTTATTTGTACAGCTATGCCTATTAACCCGAATTTGCGTAGCATGACATTGAATGCTTTCGATTTACGGGCGTTGTAATTTTGTAAGATAAGTTTCTCGGGCAGCTATGGCTCTCTGTCAATTAATTTCGCTACGATATTGGCTATCGCGTATGCCAGAACTTGTAACACTTAATTTAAATTCATTTTCACTTCCAACGTAGTTTTTTGGCTTGTAAATTAATCTTGCTGTGAGCTTGCATCGCGACCCTGTTGTATTATATTTTTGGGTTAACACTACATAACCTTTATGTATTTTTGCTCTGGCTTCGTAATTTCGAACCTGTTTTATTACCAGAGCGGTAATACGCCCTGCTTTGAATTGTTGAATATTGCCTTGTGATATATTTTTACTTTTATTAAAGCTTCTTGTTACTGCTACTACTGGCATATCTGTTTATTCAACCCCCAACAAACCTGCTGATTTTTTTGAGTTTAGGATTGTTAAGCTAGAAGACATGAAATATAGGTGCTTTTGGATTCGACTGTTAGCTAGATCTGCAGTTTTTTGTCGTGATAAACTATTGGCGCTCAGTCATATTTCTAATAGTTGTTTATGTATTAAGGGCGTAATCAATAGATTATAGCACGAGGAATGTTTAAAGCTCGACACGAAGCGGAGAGCTTTAAATTTCCCGAGAGCTATAATCGTGATTAGGCACGTGGTACATACAACGTTTTATTTCATTTTAGTCCTCAAAATGGACAAAATTGGAGGATTCAGTATTTTGGCTACAGACTACTGCGTCGTCGTTGTGCTGGTGCTGTGCATTTCTGGTGTGCTATGGTTTCTATGCAGATTGTTGGTGTTGCTATACTACATTGTTGATGCTTGTTATACTGCTTAGCAACTTTATAGACCCTAGGGCTATAAAAGCCATTTTACGCCCTCTGTTGAGGGCCAATAAGCAAGATTATGGTTCCAAAATGAAATAACCTATTTTATGCATTTTCTCAACCTAAAGTACAGCCGCCTAGTCCTAATCCACTCCATTAACTGCCGATGGTTTGCGCTAGTCAGGGTTGTGGGTGTCTTTCGTTTAAGGGTGGCACATCTCCAACCGAAGATCATGTTTACAAAACTGCCGTTTCATATTTTTGTTTTTCTTGGCCGTTTCCTTTGCGATCTTCCTCTTATAGCTTCGTATGTCTGACTTCTCGTTTGATGGCCTTCTCGATTATTTTGTTTTTATCAACATTTCCATTCAGTGTTGGTCTCCCTTTAATGAAAGTTTGTACTTCTTTGGCGCTTTTTTTGTTTCATCTTTGTTTAGTTTGACTGCGTATGTTCTTTGTACTGATTTGTTTACTTCTTGCAATTTTTTGAGATTCAATTAGAAATTTATCTATATCATCACAACATAATGCTACAAATGCTTACGTCCAGATTCTTGATAGGTAGGTCACGATGTTGTAAAAACAAAGGAAAGGAATAGCTACCTACAATAATGGAATCAAGGGATTGCGGTTGCAACGGTAATATATTATTATCATTGTTCATTGCATAATTGAAGCTAAATGACTCTGAATAATTATTATGTGACGAATGTATCCGTGCAGAAATTCTCCAAGCTGCGTTAATTTAGTTGTTCGGAAATTTAGAGATTTTGCATTACAGGAATTTACATTAATTGGGTTCAGTGTTCGTTTATTTCATACAAATGGTTTGTAAAAGTGTCAATAAAAGAACAAGATTGCAACGCCTATATTCAATCAATTTATCAAAACGGTTTGTTCAGCTTCAAATGGTTAAATAAAATTAATTTCTTACGTAATAGTTTCCTTAATAAAACAATTATCTATTCCGAAAACAATTGATAAAAGTAGAATCATATTATGGTCATTTAGTATGTGCTATTGTTTCCTTTTATGGCACTTCACATCTATTATCTGTGAAATATGAAGTTTCCAGAAAATATTTTCACGCTTTTAAAACGTGGTACTGTTCTTTTATTACGAAATACAAACAAAACCTTTTGAATTGCTATTATAATAATTTTAAGTTTTATATCAATTTGTATATTTTCTTTTTTATGTGATCTTTAATTAATTCTGCAATAGTTCTTCATGTTTTTTAGCTCTTGTTGATGTGCCAGGAAAAATGAAAACCTATTTATATTTCTAGGTTTTTTAATTTACAATGTTTACAAACTCCATAAAACGTCTCTGAATTCCTTAAATATGTTTGTTCGCCGTGCATTTTCTTAGAATAGAATAGAATAAGAATATAGTATGAGAAATCTAGCCTCCTATTCCGTAAGCAACGTCGACAAAATGGCCGATGAGATTGGTAATTTTTTTTCTAAATTGCTAATTGTTTGTTCATTGATTGGTAAGAATTCTTAAGTGTTTTGGTCTACCGACCACTAATGACGTTTCGGAAACTGGTAATTTTGAAATACTGCTTCTAGATAAAAGCTCTGAAAGAAGCAAAGAAAGTAAAAATGGGAAAACACTATTACAGCGTAATTTTCCGAAAAAAAATCAAACGCCATCTACTATATTGAGTCAGTTTACTATACTGAAGATAATTAGCAGTTTTCAAGAAATAACATTTAGAAGTAAGTCAATCCACAAATTAAATGGCGTTTTTGAAAAGGTTATCGATCAAGAAATGAAAAATGATCACAAAGATAATTTGAATACAAATGCGATAAAAGGATAAGGAATTCAGTTATATGGGTTACATTGATTGTTCGAGTTGCCTAAGACAGTTTGAACCACAAGTAGGTTGATACGGAAGATGTTCAACGAAATAAATATACTAAATACAAAACATTAAAAACCATTTAAAAGAATAAAATAATTCAATGAAGATCATGTGTTAGTCAAAATTATTTAAGAGGAATATAATGGAGGGTGTCACATTACCTGTTCACAGTGAGCCAAGTGTATATTAAAAATTATGTGACAAACCATTTCCGGGATTCGACCGTGTCATTATTGAGGTCCAAGAACTCAACGTTTTGCTCACTTTCATAAGGGGCTTCATCAGGAGGAAAGCAAGAGCATAGTAACTCAACGTGTAAACCACACCAGAGACAACGCTATTTTGCAAGGGGAGGACTAGGAGGGCATGGTAACTTAATGTGTACACTACGCCAGAGGCGAAACTCTTCAGAAAACTTTAGTAATGGCACAATACAATCACGGAAGTCGTTTGTTACGTAATAATAATGGCAGGGAAAACCTCCCAAAACTATTATAACTTTGACAACTGCAAAAACTGACAAACTAGCGGTTACTTCTATAGGGTGCATCCCTAGATGGCGGGTAGGGGATAGCCAAACGGGCATGCTGGCGGGTAGGTGGGAAATAAAATATCACCCTTGGATCAACAGGCAGAGAGGATGGTAATTCCAAGAAGTGGGGAAAGCAAATCATCTAGGAGAAGGAAGACTCCAAAATCAAAACCCTGGCGCTTCGAATTGGGGTTCAGACGTGGCTAACTCTTCGAGTCTCGTAAAACTATAAAGATGTTTAAAAAGCCCAATCAGCAACTTCCGAATAAGATGAAAAATCGGAAATGGACTAGGCTCACCAACAGGGCAATGATTTGAGGTAACTGGAGGCCTCGCAAACAAGGTTGTAACATATATTGTTCATGTTTTTTAGTAATTGCAATCGTTTAAATACTGCTTATTTAGCTACTGGGATCACTAAAATACGGGATTTTTAAACTAATGGGAACTAACTTTAACAAAACACTCAAGGAACGCTATGACCGGAAATGCTCAAAATAGACGCTACAGAAAATTCACTGCTTTGCTTTCAGGCTAAACAAATTTCTGACCCTGTTTTGGTTTCTGCGATGGATATTTGAGCCTAAATTGGACCCGCAGCAAGTCTCGCGACGAAATGGGCCCCTTAGCCTGCGTTGATCTGCCGTACAAGCCGCCAATGCCTGCTGCTCTTTCGATCCTCTTTGCTCTCAACTCAGGTCCTTTTCCCCAGACCTAGGCTCCGCTGATTTCCACGAAAGTCGTTGCCTACCTCAAGTTTCTATGGATCCAACTAATTTCACTAGGACCTCCAAATCAGCCACTGAAAAACACCATCTACACTCGAAGCATAGTTGAACACTTTTGCCCTGTGCAGAGGTACCAGGAATTCATGCAAAATCCTCTGCAGCCTATCAAAGACCCTGTATGACATACAAGCCAGAGATACAAAATATACAATAAGTTAAAATGCAATATGGACGTAGGATCTGGATAAATTCCTACAGAACTAATTAAGTACTGGTCTAATAGAATATACGACTACATTACTAAAACCCTTTCAGATGTGTATAAACAGTTATGACTCCACAACTAGAATGAAAGACATTATAGTTATCAGCGATACATAAAAAGATTTAAAATCTTTCTGCAAGAAATATAAAGGAATAACTGTTACAGCAACAACTATCAAAATCTATGGTTAAATTTTAAAGAAAAAAGGGATAGATAGTACTCGACATAGAAGCTGAAGAACAAGCTGGTTTTTGTGCAGATCGACAGTCGACTATTTATTTACACTTACCAAGGTAATTGACAAAAGGTTCGCTGTCATACAAGACATACATTTATTATATGTTGACCAAAAATAGTACACCACATAAAAATGTTTGGGAGACACTGGACACAACAAACATTAATAATACGCTTATTAAAGCAGTAAGACGACTGTACCAGGGAGGGGTAACAACATCTACAGTAAAAATGAACTGAAACGTTTATAATCACAAACGGCAGTGATGCTGTATTTCGCCAACATTGTTTAGCTTTAGAATATACCTAGAAAGTACTCTAAAACAATGAATGAAGAAAGGTAAGAATATAGGCATACCACTCAACAACAAGATGATGTACAGGTATTAGACTGTGTTTTGCAGATGATCATGCTGTGCGACCACAAAAATACGTGATTTGAAATATTTTACCCAAAAAGTGATAGAGAAATAAGGTATATACTCGTATATACAGGGTGATACAGGGTGTAGAAGAATATATTACCCTTAATTGAACATTTTCTTTTAGTAACCAATTGCCTATATTGTCTAATATCCGAGTTATTAAGTAATTCCACCTTCATTAAAAAAATCATTGATCTCATATAATCACATCGAGCAAGTTCTTGGTGTTAAAGTTGTTGTTACAGCAGGTGCTCAAAATTTTTCCCTACTGTCTGAATGCACAAGTGATCCCTTCTGACAGATATTTGCTAATATGGTACAATGTTGTTCCAGATAGCTGCAACAGCGCCGAAAATCCTTTGTTGGAGATACTGAATGTTTCGATTTTTAATTGATACACTAGTGCTTTTAGTTATCCTCACAAGTATAAATCAAGATAATTTAGGCCCGGGAAACAAACAGACCACGTCACAAGACCACCTTGACCAATCCATCGATAATAATTGAAGGTATTATTTTAATGTTATCTGACGTCTCGACCAAAATGTAGTGCTGTGAAGTCGTGCCTAAAATCATATGTAGCACACGACAATTTAAATCGTTTTGTAGTAACAAATTCAAATACCCTTTCGGATTCCAGCACCCAGAAATTAATTCTGTCTACAATTTTAAGGATAATATAGCTTGAAAATGGGCCCTGTAAATCGCGTGTTGGTTGCAACCAGTGACTTAGTAACAACTCGAAAATTAATCAAACAATTCTGGATGACACAAGAAATTATGACTGAAAGGTTGTCATAATTAGATAGAAGAATGGGCATTAAAAAAAGGAAAACTGCTTTATTTTTAGACAATGCTGGACCTGTAAAAATTTTTAAATAATTTTTCTACTGTCCAATACAGCTTCAGTAAGTCAGCCCATGGACCAAAGAATTAGACATTCTTAAATTTTATTATCGAGCTTTAGTTTGAAACAATTTTTTTTTAAATAGGAGGCGATAAAATTGCTTCATATTTTCAAAAACAATTGATGTGTTGGAAGCATTATACTTCATAAAAGCATCATGGACTAAAGTAACTCCAACGACGATTTCTTTCAGTAAAGCTTGATTCAAGATAAGTGACTGCAGTTCAATCAAATTTAATCCTGAAGATGATCTACCAATGTCAGCACTCTCTCATTTGTTGAAAATTGTCAATGAGTTATTACGATTTAATTGCGCATCCATTTGATTTCGAATTCTGTAGTACTTATTCCATATTGTTACGCATCTATTCGATTTCAAGGTCTATGGTACTCAGTTCATATTTCGCGCGCTTGTGCTACGCCTACTTTTGGCTTGCACCCCAGAAAATAAAAGGTCGCGATTGCTAGCTTGGCGTTCTTTTCCGGCGTGCCATTGTTAGCAGCATGAAGCCTGTTTTAGCGTCAGCTATAGTGTTCAGTGAATGTATGGGCATGCAATCTGATTTTGTGTAATGATTGCCCGCGCCTTTTTGTCGAATCTGCTTTCCTGAATCATAATTTAGGAACGTTTGAATCCCACGCCGCTGTCGGCAGATTCTGGCATGCTGGTTTACTTCTTTGTACTTGTCCAGAACATCGCGAGGTAAGTAAGTGTTATATCGTGGACTATTTTCCCCTTATAGCAGTCAGTGATGAGCCATAAAGCTAAGGGTTAGCTTTCGGTACATCTGGATGGGGATGTCGTCCGCGGGCATGGCGTTGACCCGTCCATATTGTCGTAGCGGACGGCTTCACACCTGTGGCATAAACTTCTTAGAGAGCAGGAAGGGACTTGACTCCGGAACGCACTCCCAGGTTAAAACTTTCCTCTTTGTATGGTCATTTACTGGCGACCAGTGCCAATGCCATTTCCGACGTGACCTTGGGAGTATACAGTTTGCTTCGCGAGCTTGGTACCATGAAGCACACAAAGCGTATCGCCTTGCAAACTATTTTAATGTGTGCGATAATATTGTATCGCTGTATTGTGAACTTACAAGCTCACGTATTAATATGTATGTGTTTTTTATGAGGTGCCTCGTAATTTGTCGACCTGTATTTTATATGTGAATTAATGACAATTATATACTGTGATATTCGTATTCTGGCGTTAATTATTTATTACTGCTACCTGTACTTGAGTTGAGCTTCTCTTTCAGATTATTTTGTGCTACTTGAGTTTACAGATTCTCTTTGAAGAATAATTGGTCAAAATCGAGAAGTGCTTATAACCATGGACAGACATGTTCAAACGGAAGATGAACACATTGACTTTCAAAGGTTAAACCTTGGAATTGAAAATAACGGGGAGGAAGATAATAAAAGTGAATCAGAAACCGAAATAATCATCGAAGATTCTGATTTGATAAAATGTTGTGAAAAAAACTTGGTAGTTTCGAACAGTTCGCAATAGATAACCTCACGGCATATAAAAAATCTGGAGAGCCATTTCCAACACTGTGTTATGGAGCAAACAAGGTCAACATTACGACAATCGAGCAGTTTAAATTTTGTTCAATTCACTACTGACCTACTGCATTCATTCCGTTATGCGTATTTTTGATTTTATTATTGTATACAATACATATTTACTCTAAATATATAAATAACAAATTGAAATTAACATTCTTATATTTAAGCTTTTTCTCTGTTAGAATCAGTAAAAATAATGAAAAATCTCTATACAAATATTGATGCAATAAGAATTCGAATCTGTAGATAGGTGAACATTTTTCGCAGTCTACTGTATCGGTAGTGGCGGGGGTGACCATTCGACGTTGGGATATAACTGGCATCGTTCACCTCTGAATATGTCAGGTGGAATTAAGACTATACCCACTTGGTGGTAGCACAACGCGTCCACCTTGCGGTGTAAGTGCGCATGAAATTGCTTCATTCTCCACCTAAAAAAATAAAATCCAATTCAAAATCTTATCACAATAATCACCGATACAATCAACAACTGCACTTAGAAACAAACGATAGAAACGACATCTTAAATGCCGATGGTAAAAAATGTATCCTTTGGTCAGAGGTCCAAGTATTTCATTAGTGTGTGTCAATAGTGCAAACAATTTTTCGCAAAAGTTCTCATTTGCAACACTATTATAAAAGGCGTTTATGAGCATCCACAAGAAAGGATTTGCTTCTTGTTAATTCCATCAAGTTATTACTCAGAGTTCATTCAATCCCGTTCCTAGTAATTAGAAATGCCTTTTACAAACGGATACGAATAGGGACGTTGCCGCGTTGTATCGAAAGACAACACACATGGTTTTGACACATGTGCGACTTGTCGAAAGCTCCGTCACATTCCGTCGATGGTGCCGGACCCGGACATACACCAGGCATTGTTTATGTGTGGTTGAACTTTTCGATGGCGTTGGGGCCCGCGAGCGGCGTCACTCTCCGTTGATTTGCGTCGTTATTGCATTACTCTTCCAGCACATGGACGGTTTTTGCGGTTTTTCGCGTGGCACACACACGCGTCACCGACAACCTTTATGGACGAGACACGTTTTCAAAATGTGGACAGGAAGCACAAATGAAATAGCAAACTGACAAATAGTTTTCGGATATAGTGACTAAGGTCAAGACCTTTCGTGCTGTCTGCGCCCGCACGCATCGTTACGAAAACATTTTCTTAATTATTCTCGAAATGGATGAAGCTTCGAATGTTTTGCATAAGGTTTAATAGTCAGATTGGGCTCACACATGTGCTTCAGATATTGCTGAGTTCTGATTGTGATGATATATAACTGAACAAGACAACGAGCAAAAACCATTATTGTAGTCGTCGGAATTTTTAAAAACAATAAAGTACTACAAAAGAAAAAACTCATTTGTATTCGTGTAATACCGCGATTCATTTATAAAAATTCAAGATTTAATGAAAATGTTCATTGTATCATTTTGTTCTTTAAGAAACAATTCCCTTTCCTTGAACATGATTGAGTAATAGCCACAAGTGTTGCGAAACTCCTTTAAGCTAGCCCCACAGTGATAGGCGGATCCAGAAACTTCCTAAGGGAGGTCAACAAATTTTTGTAGATTGAACAGAAAGGCTAAACTAATAGATTAGGTAGATAATGCCTACTATGGGATGGTACTAGGTAGTTTTTTAGAATAAAAGCAGTAAAAAAAAATCTATTTGAATTGTTTTCGATTTCAACAAATAAAAGACACAAGTTAAATTAACACTATACTTAAAACAAAGGAACATTGAACCGCCGTTTTAGCTATATAATCTATACAAAAATAACAGAAAAATTAAAAAAGAAGGAGCAATAAACCCTTCTAGCTATGCTAAAATAAAGGCTAATTATATAGAGGGTCTGGCAACTATTGGAAGTGGGGGGTGGGGGGAGGGGTGCAAGATATTTCTAAAACTATAAGAGTTGCATAAATATTGTGCATATAAAAGTTGCAAGCACGAAGGTAGTACACGTTACTAAAATAGTTTTGATTCTACAAGGTGGCTCAAAAAAGTGTGGCGAATCAAACTTTTTTTTAAATGAATTGTCCTGTATTTAGGTAACTTAAGAGTTTTGCATTTAAATACTAATAATTTATATCAAGTTGTATCGGTCTAATGTCAGTTGTTTTGGAGATACATATCAACGGTTTTATGCAAAGAAATGCTGAATTTCAAGCGACTGCTCTAAGAGAAAAAATCTGATGCATACACACACACAACTTCCTTTTACACTGATCTTATAATTAGCCAAAAATTAGAATTTCTATTTTTAAGCATTAGTTTGTCAAAAATGTTCAAAAATTCCAAATTCTACAGAAACCGTACAAAATAGAGCGTTAGTTGAAGAGACAAATGTTCTCTAAAATTTTAAGCTGAATTCAAAAATGTAATAATACACCGGGTGTTAAGAAAAACAAAAGAAACCCATTTTAGAGGTAGTCAACTTGAAAATTACCTATCTCACATCAAGACACATTAAAAATGTAAAGTTTGAAAAAAATCTTTACAGCCGTTTTTGAAAAAATTTAAAAAAACTGAAAAACCACGAGAGTAAACACCATACTTCCAGTTATGCGATTTTCTTGAAAAGCTTGCTGTCGCATCCAGATAGCATACAAAATGTATGTATGAAGTTGCAACGCTATACCTCTTTTCGTTCACACACAGCCAAACACACATACAGACAAACAGACCAATGAACAAAAACATGTTTTTTGGGTTCAGGGGACTCTAAAACGTGAAAATCTGTTGAAAACTCAATTTCGAATTTGTGGAGTGTATCCAATACTTCCTTTACTGCAAAAGGAAGTAAAAATTAAATAAAGAAAGTTACCAAAAAATATGCTTTTCTTGAACTACCTTTCCAGTGGAAAATGGTAATTCTGGGTATTACTGATATACATGGTGCTGAACATTAGCAAATTTAATAATTTCGGTTTTTTTCTCGAATGGAAGGTTCTGTTGGAATTTTTGAAAGGCACTTTTAATGAGCTTTTTTGATATGTTACTTCATATCTCTAAATTCAACTGTTTTTCATAAAAAAAAACGATTTAATCCACTTAACATGCTTCATTTTAAAAAAACGACAAAAAACTTGTTTTATATACGAATAGACCAGCCAAGTATATTTATCGAAATAATTAATATTAACACCTATTTTAATTACTTTCACATGTTTTTTTTTCGAGAAAGGAAATACGCATGTTTTTCGGGAAACGTAAAGGTTCTCCAATAATTAGTTTTCTTTTAAATTAGAAAGACTCTCAAGAAGTCTGCTGTCAAAATAATCTCCCCATTATTAGCGGGAATAGAAGTAGATGCAATTTCCGTTTCTTTGGAATTTGTTGGCCAATCATCTGCTTTCTCTGGATTTTGAATTTCTACCGTCTTATCCTGAGTGACATGAAGGGCAGTGGTTTTTGGTTTTTGTATAAAGGCGAAAAAATCACCTTCCGAGATTTTTCAGATCTTCACGTTTTAAGGTCCCTAGATAACGAAAAAGATGTTTTCTCAATTCCGTCAGTCTGTCTGTCTGTCCGTCTGCCTGTCCGTCCGTCTGTCTGTCTGTCTATCTGTCTGCCTGTTGGCAGTATAGCTCAAAAACTATTTATCGGAGGAAGACGATATTTTGCATACATATTATATATCTACCTCGCATGAAACCGGTACAATTTCATACAAATTTATACAGGGTGAGCACCTTAAAAAAATAAAATGTTGTTTATTTTTGGGTTAATTTTGAAATAAAAGGAAGTAATAACTTTCACATAGGTCAGGTTTTACATTTGCCGAAAATAAGACTCAACCGATAAAGGATAATGTCACAAAAGAGTAAACATATTTCAACCATTGCACCGTGCTCTTCAAGACAGGCGCGCGCCGGACTTATCTGGTAGAGATTCGGTAGCGCAGATGGAATTTCGCTGTAGTTATATCCGCTGCGGAGATTCGGTTAGGATCTAGCATTCTGCAGAGCTGCAGATGCGGTGGGTTCAATCTCCAGCGGGATACATTTTTTTTATTTGAAAATGTATTTAATTTATTAGAAACGTGAAGATATTTGTACTCCTAACTTAATTTAATTTTTAAAATTATTTAGTGTCACAATGTTGACGAGGGAAGTTCTGGGTAAAGCCTTTTACAGATTTTTTAGGAGGTGACGCATTTCTAAAAAATTAAATAAAACAAAGAAAATACATTTGAAATAACAATTTATAAAACCAGTTAGGAAATGCTTTATCTTGTGTAACGCTTGGGATCTCTGTATAAATGTCAATTACTTGAAAATCAAGCATGTACGTTTTCGCTTTCACGTGAATTGTTATAAATTAAACATTGTTTTGCATACGAGTGCTTAATTCTAAAATTAAAATTTAGCAGGCTTTGTATATTTTAAACTTTGACTATCTAGTTGTACAATTTAAAACAAACAATGAAAACATTATATTATTAGCAACATTTTAAAATACGCCGATAACTATGCACCAGGTGCAGTTCATTGGTTTGTCTAGTGGAGAGTGGTATACACTAGACAGGTCACAGAATCGACATCGACCAGCGACGAAAACCCCACCAACGCTGTGGGTTGCGGGCAAATTTGCGCCTATTGGCGCCGATTGAAAAAGCATTCAGCAAGGTCAAATTTAAATTACAAGCGGATGCTATAGGGGTGCGTTTTGTTTATAATTAAGACAAAGTAGTCAACTTTTTATCCGATTACATTTTTTAACAGGACCAAGGGGGTGTCAATTGACCTCATTGACACCCCCTTGAATTCTCCAGTGCCCACAGGCGAAAATCAGCTAAATTAAGAAGTGATACGATGAGCAAACCCGTTGAATGACTTTTCAGTATAAATAAAGGTGGTATTATTACCTGTAATATAACCAGTGGTACAATTATTATCGATATCTACGAGCTGCAACCGAGCTGCTTGGGTGTCACGAGTCACGAGTATTTCTGGATTATTATTAATCATAACATGCGTTATAGTTTCAACTAAAGAATATAATAAATCATAAACATGTTTTGAACATTGAAAACACGGTTGTGATATACAATATGTCGTTGTTCTTGTGCATTAGCCATATTAATTCCGAAATCCAAAGTGCAATATTTAAGCAGAAATTACAACATTTTTTTGGTTTTTCTCTCTTGCTGAAATTATAATTTCTTAGTAACGATTTTATTGCATTTGTAAATATGGAACCCACCGGGAAAAAGAAAGAGAGGCAGACCCCCAGACACGTGGAACAAACAAGTGAAACAAGACATGATTAACAGAAACCTTTACGAAGAAGATTGGACAAACAAAAAACAGTGGCGTTTGGGATGCGAGAGACGGCCGGAGCTGTAGAATAAACTCGCTTGATATATATATAATATGATTTAATGGAATTAGAATTAGTGTGCCCTGTAATCTTTATCGGTCTCTGTTAAGGTACGTCTGTATTGGCATATATATTGTGCAGCTGATTTATTACTGTGATTCGTGGAGTTCCAGTTAGTTGTATCCAATTCGATCTTTCTAGCCATTTCGTAGTTTGTGATGATCGTTTATTTATTAAAACAGTATTCTATTCCAGAGATTCTCAATCGTTTTCTTTTGCATATCACTTACATTTCTACATGTCCCATTAAGACTCCTGCAAACTTTCCAATGCAGCCATTGTTACAGTTGCAAAATTATCGTGTTATTCGCACTAAACGTGAAAATGTGTGCGCAAAAAGCGACTTTTAACAAGTTTAAAAATAAGCTATTACCAACTTTTATGCTCCAACCGGCTGGAAAAGTAGTTGCCATGACGGCGGTTGGGAAGTAGCAATTTACCGATCGCCGTCTTGGCAATGAATTCTCACCGCTTTGAATTATCATTCAATTAACGTTACTTTTCAAGGACTGTCATTTCCATTTCCAAATCCATTGTTGCGCTCTACGACTCGGTAATTTCTCTTAACGCTCTGCTGTAATGTAACCTTTGCCACCTCGGTACGTAATTTGCCATTTGCGACGTGTTTTTATTAAAATTTGTTCAGATGATTAAAAGCGCGCCGAGCACGCAAAAACACTTTTGGCACGTGTTGCCCATGCAATTTTTCACGTATTGCAGGAAAATCCCTAAAAAATCATGTGAAATATTGTGCATTTACAAATTAAACTGTGCCTGGTCATGCATGAAAGTGCTGCTATGTAGAAAAGTACCACTTTTCTAAACGATTTGCACTTTATGTACAGAAAAGTCTTGCTATTCAGAAAAATATAACTTTTCTATTTTGTATTTAGAAATACAGTACATTTCCCTACAGTACGTAAAAAATACTTTTTTTATAAGTTTGCGATTGGCGCTCGTAGGCGAAGCCGGAGTAAATCAACCGAGTGAAAAAAGATGCTGTCATATGTGTTGCACACGTAATTTTCCCATAGTGAAATCTTGTAATATAAAATGTGGACAAAAAGAAATGCAGAAGCTAGAAAAAAGTGTTACTTTGTATGCAAACAAACGTAATAGTTCATGAAATGGATGGTGCTGGCATGTCGAAACCAACGTAATGTTGGGTTCGAGTGAACAAACTTTTAACCGTAAATTCGGCTAAAGGTTTATTTTTGTTTAGTACGAAATTGATTTTTGATAGAAATTATAGCAGAAAATCTAGCTTGGAATATGTAAGTCGCAAGATAGCTCTATCAAGAAGGTCCAGAAGACGTATCTGTGAATGGGTTTCTTATCTTAATAAAATTGAAGAATATTTCTTCCAAATTCTTGGAAGTATTGGCAATGATACTTCATAGCTATCACTGAGAATATTTTAATATACCACCTAGAAGACGTCTGAGTACCACCAGAGATGCTGTTACCATGTTTAAGAATCCATTTTCTATTCAATTCTTTATCAACCATTTGCTTTCAGTGTATCTTTTATTACCTGCTTCTTCGGTTTTGAGAACGTAGAATTATATTCTACGTGACCCATATGTCTTTTTGCAATTAAACAGAGCACTTTCTTGGATGCTATATTACAAAAATACTCTTTACTCTTACTAGCGCGCCTTGTTTTGTGATTTATATGACAATTTATATGTTTTCTCAGTGTAGTAAATTGACTTACCTTGAGCATGAGTGGAACTACCATTTTACTACAGAATATATAATTACAGTATTATTAGGATGCTCTAGATTTTATTTACAATCATTATATTTGTTATGGTACAAATTCAGTAAATGTAAAGGTGATAAACATCCTAGACAGTGGAAAAAGTCCGATAAAACATATCGTAAAGGAATATCGGTATTAAAAATGAATACGTGTATTGAACTATGCATGAGATATTATGATAATAAATTTCAACCAAGATTTAATTACAGGAACATTTCCACAATATATTTGCTATCTCATCTGGGTCGTGAAAGTAAATTATTGTGATTTATTAGTAGGTAACCTTGAGAATATGGAATGTAAAGAGCAACTAAGCAATTCATTTTTATGCAGAAAGTATTTCTGAAGCACATTAAGTTCATGTGCAATTTAATTGTGACCTTTGAGGTCTAATTGAGAAAAACACGGAAACGTCAGCTTCCTGTGAGATTTATTCAATATTTTTGAAAGAAAATCGGTCTTCCCAGTGGAAGGTTTTTCCGATAAAATAAATTTTATGTACACCTTCGATACAAATTACTTGAAACTTTTTCAAATTTAAATATATCTTTATTCGAAATAAAGTTTTTTGCAGAATTTTAATTCTCTTTTGAGTAGAAATATATTTTAGTGCTGGATTGAAAACTGGCAAAAACAACTACATAGGAATTTTAAACGGATTTTCAGAATTTTTTTAATTTGTAATTTGGAAAAGGTACCTTTCCGATGTTTTCAAACTTTCCCGATTTATAAAGTTGCTCGAGTACTATTGTCTGATCTAAAGTTGGTACCCAATTTTGTTTACAGCGACTTGTATAAATTGTAAAGTTACAAAATGTCCGGTATTTGAAACAAAAACCGCTATTGCCATAAAATTTGCAGAAAATAAAATAATAACTTATTAAGTATGTCTACAAGTGCAAAATATTTCAATAGGGCTTACATTAAATTAAAGTCTCCAATTATTTTAACATATTGACTCCGGCTATTTGAAAGGAAATTCGCTGTGAAAGAAAACTTTTTAAATCGGCAGTGAAAAACCTCGAAATCATCCTTAAAATACGAGAAATCGGCAGTGAAGTAATCCATTGTTTTACAACATTTTGTAGGTGACGGCCGGTGATAGGAAAACGTCAACATAACCTACAAAAGTTGGTTAAATTGTTGTAATTTCACGATTTCTCGATTTAAAAAACCATTATATGCCCCTCGGCACTTAAGTTCCTGTTTATCCCTCATGTGGTTTATATGCCTTGGCCCTACAGGGCTCGGCAACAAAATCCACATTCGTGATAATAAACTAAACTTCACTGTCTTGGTTTACATATTAATATTATCTGAAATAAAAAAAATAAGTCAAAATTATGAGTTGAATATACTTAAAATACAGGGTGATTTTAAAATGTTTCGCCAAACTTCGGGGTATTGTTCTACACACCAAGGCAAGTAAAAAAGTCCATGTAAACATGTGTCCGAAAATCGCGCGTTTCCGAGTTAGGAGCAATTTTTGAACTTGGGAAGTAGTCCAGTCAAATGGTGCTCAAAAAAGGGCGAATAGGGGAGATGTTGAGTGGAGTTCTGATATTTGGTTCCTATATGTTTTTTGGGTCGCTGTACACGAATATCAGGTTTTCCAACAAGAATTTTGACCGGAAACACGTTTTTTAAGCAAAAACCGTGTAATAAATCGTTTTTTTTAGTTTTTCTAAAATTACTCGAAAACTATCCAATTTCGTAAATATTGAACCTATATGAAATAAAAGAGAGTAAAATTTCTTACATTTTATGTACTAGCGGTTTTTTCTCCGATCAATCGTTCAGCCGCGAGAGCGCCGCGAAGTTAGGTGTTAAAAGGGAATTATGACAGTTTATTTCAAAGTAACTCGAAAACTATACATTTTTCGTAAATCAACAATGGTATATGAAATGAATCTTCATAATTGAAATGTTGGCAAACCCGATACTCGCGTACAGCGACCTAAAAAACATATAGGAACCAAATATAAGAACTCCAAAACTTTCCCCTATTTTCTACCATTTGACTGGACTATAATTTTGCGGCGCTCTCGCGGCTGAATGATTGATCGGAGAAAAAAACCTCACATACATAAAGTGTAGGAAACTGTGTCCTCTTTTATTTCATATAGGTTCAATAGTTATAAATGATAGATATCTTTTGGGTACTTTTAGAAAAACTAAAAAAAATCGGTTTTTTACAAGGTTTTTGCTTAAAAAAACGTGTTTCCGGTCTAAAATTTTATTGAAAAACCTGATATTCGTGCACAGCGACCCAAAAAACATATAGGAACCAAATATCAGAACTCCACCAAAACTCTCCCCTATTCGCCCTTTTTGAGCACCAATTGACTGGACTACTTCACAAGTTCAGAAATTGCTCGTAACTCGGAAACGCGCGATTTTCGGACACATGTTTATATGGACTTTTTTACTTGCCTTGGTGTGTAGAACAATACCCCGAAGTTTGGCGAAACATTTTAAAATCACCCTGTATATTAGAAAATGTCATTTTTGTAATGTAATAGAATTGTATTGCATTCTAATTTTAGTTTAGTTTAGTTTCCTATACTATGGCATGTCTCTACAATAATAAAGGTTTTTTTCTTTTTCATCTTTTTGCCATTTAAAGCTACAGATTTAGTATTCTGTGCCCTCTTAAACCCATTTCTTCAATTCTTTTCTACTTCTCACCAGTACATTTATTCCGCCTGTTTTTTATTCGCACCTTTCCAAGTTCTAATTTACTCGATCGAAGTTTTCCTAGATTTCTTCTTTTTTCCTTTATTTAACCTTCCTGCCTTAAGTACCTTTTTACATGTTCTTTCTAGATTCATCCCTAGTTCATGTCCATATCAGTTTGGTTACCTCTTTTCAATTTTCTTCAGTATTGACTACTGGTCTACCATCTCTCTTACTCTTTCATTCTTTATCCTGTTTCAAATGGTCTTATCTATGGCGACTCTAGACTTTTAAAATCGTACGCTTCTCGGCTACGACGCTAACACCTGTGGTAGTCGTTAACCCCTAAAGAAGGGAACTATTCCTCACTCTCGACGGGCAAGGCTAGCCACCTACCCGGCCTAAGGATAAAGAGGTCTCATAGAATCACTATGTGGGGAAAACAGGCCACTGGCCTATAATAAGAGGAAGAAGAAGAAGAATTTGTCTTATCGGCTGTTATTCTGTTCTTTTGATTTTTCTGTAGGGCACAGCTCTCGCTAGTAAATACACAGGATAGTTGATAATGTAGCAGTACTACATATATTAATTTTACATTTGTATCGTATTCCTCTTGGTACTGGTTTGCTTAGTGTATAATATATTTCGGTTCCCTTCCAACCACTATTTGCTAATTATGTCCATTCTTCGTAATTATGCTTCCCAAACATTCATATATTATTACTCTTTCTAATTTGACCCCTTTGCATTTTATTGCTCTATTTTGACCGTCTTCTTGCTTTCATTTATTTTTTTTTTAATTGTATTTCTATTTACCTTTACTTTTATATTTTCTATATGCTCTACCCATAAGTCTACTCATTTCTGGATTTTATTATCTGCATCAGCTGTTTCTGTTTCGAAATTTCAGTATCCAATGACTACGTGTAATCCTTCCATTTTTTATGTTCTTTACTATAATATCTATTACTGTAAACAACAACATTCTTTCACTGTCTCCTTGCTTTATCTGTTATTACATTTCCCATTCTTAATTCGTTTGATCCCTTTCCTGCTATTTTTCATATTTTTATATACTTCTGGTAGTTAGTTCTATTGGTACATCCAGTTCTTTTAAAAACTTTCTTACTTACTGCCAAATGCCTCTCAAATCTACGAATGTTAATAATAATTCTTCACCTTCTTTTATTTTTATTTCTATTAAAATCCTTTACTATACAGTGTCCCAGATCGAGTGGGATTGCATGGGTAACTTTCTTATCATTGAAGATGGATATTTGGTTAAATGGGCAATGTTTTGTAGTTTCATATGCTGATTTAAAATCTGTTTGAAAAAGTTCAAAATGTCGAACCAGTCAGAAGTTATTAAAAAAAACTAAAAACTGTCATTTTCTTGTATATCAAATATCTTCGTAAGTATAAGAGATACGAAAAAAAGTTTTATATAAAAGTCACATTCGCCCTTTTTTACTTTCCTCGTCTAAAAGACGAAGGAAATATTGTAATCGCGACAAAATCACCTTTCTATATTTCGCGAGAGCTTCACGTTTCAAGGTACCTAGATTGCAAAGAGCAGGTTTTCTAAATTCCGTCTGTCTGTCTGTCTGTATGTCCGTTAGAGGTATAACTTAAAGCTATTTGTTGGAAGAAGACGATATTTTGCATGCAGATTATATGTCCACCTGGCATGAAACTGTTTCGGATAAATATATACATTGTGAGCACCTTAAAAAATTAAATTCTGTTTATTTGAAAAAGTAAAAGTAGAAATATGATGATATTCTTTAATGCTACCTCGAAGTACGGGTTATTTTTTGGTTGATTACTTCACACAAGCATAGTTAAGTATTTATTTATCTATATAATTTTTAGAATTAGGCCAGTGCAACTACTAATCTGCGATGGTAATTATTCGGGTAGTTTCAATTTTTTAATGTTTTATAAACTAATCTTCTAATGTTAAATCCATGTTTTCGATCTTGGTGCACCTGTGCGCGCGCGGCCATCTTGAAAAAAACCATTCGAAATCACAGAAATATCTAGTTTTTCCTATATAACCCATTTCCAATGCAAATTTCTGTTAAAGTAGCCTTAACAAATTTTGTAGAGCAAATTTTCTACAACTGTTGTATTTACAGTTTTCTTCTATCTCTAATAGGTACCGAGATACAAAGTCGTAAAGGTGCGTATAAGTTTGAAAAAACAAGTAAAATGCACGACTAAGATTGATTTTTCGTGAGTATCTCATTTCCAGTGCAATTGCGAGAAAAATTGACCAACACTTTTTAGTAGAGCATAAAATTTCATAAAAGATGTATATGTTTTATATTTTTTAATCTCTATTAGTTATAGAGATTATAGTCCACCAAAATCAGCTCAAAAATTTAAACAGCTGTATAGTGTTTTGAACTTGGCATTCGTCATTCTCGTGACTCTAGTTTCTGTCTCTTATTCGGGCCCTGAACAGCTTCAACAGTGTCTGGCGTCTGGGTCGCCAAATTCCTCTTCATCATCGACGAAGGCAAGTATATCTCGGCCTTTCACATAGAGTTGCTGTTCAAACGATTCAAAGGTGATTTGTTGATTCTGAGAGCGGTTCTTTTCACTGGCTACTTCCGAGGAGGTCAGCACTGTGTCGTAATGAGTAGGTGGGGAGTCGATGAATGGTAGACATAATACCTTCAACATTTCATAATTTCTATCTAATGTTATCTTCTCCATAAATCCATTCCACCCAGGCAGTGGAGATAATTTAGACCATTTCCCATACAACCAAACAATGTTAGCTTGTGATGATAAAATATCTTCTGACAAAGGATGGATATCTGCAACGTCTTCACCTCGGATTTTCTGCAAACCGCTATTCTTCACTCCATAAAAAGATTTCACAGGAACAATACCAAAATTTCCTACTAGTTCCCTTGAAGATAAACGCTGAACAGCGGTCACAGCTACAATCCCTCCCAATCCTTCCCGTCCAAAATCTCTATATTAAAATCTGCATTATCAAATACGAATTGGATAAAGGCGTTATCTTGGACTGGAATTTCCGGATGAAGAATGGCAGACTGTTCAAGTCGAATTGCCCCTTTGTAGGAGCATGAAAAGCCAAGGGCTGAGAGAACATCAATAATAATTTTTGAGTCAAATTTTTTGTGCATATAGGCACCTACACTAGTAAGAAGTGATGAAACGAAAGATCGTGGCCTGGTTGTTGAAATCAGCGTGTGCGATAAGGCAACACATTTCCTTTTCTATCCTCCTGCCTTGCCATGTTTGCCTTTGCCTATCGCTCTCTCATAAAACTCTGATACTGTACTTAGAATCACCAGGTTCACATCTTGAAGAAAGTCATCTGATGGACTATAATTTTCCAATGGTTACACTTTGAATAGAATATATTCTCTAATAATATCTACAGCAGTTCTTACAACCGACGACGTTCCTTCGTAGGGTCGAAGCTCCTGTCTTGATACCACTGGTTAGTAATTATTTTATAGCCAGTATTTTTGACTGGCCTGTTTTTCCCCTTTCAATAAAAAGGATGTCGTCACCATAGTGGCTTTCAAGTCTCGCCCTGAAAGTTTTTATTTTAAGCCGAAAGTCTCCTTCTATTCTACTATTAACTGTTCCAGTGAAAACTGTCATTCGTCTGAATTGTTGAACCGATAATTATAAATATCTCGCATGGCTTTATCAACATTTTCAATAGGGGGTTGGCTAGGTTTCAATCCAGGAGGTACGTAGAATAACTTTTTGTAGCAAGACGCATAGTGTGTTGTATTTTGTGCCACCAATTCAGAGCCTTCAGGCACTAGAGCAATACGTTCAATCACTTGCTGGGCCCCCTCATCACCCCGTTCTCCAGCTATTTGATAATCGTCTTATCCACGAATAGCTGATACCCCTTATGTACAGGATCGCGTCTTGACGTAGATAGCTTCTTCTGCCTTTGAAGATATTTTTCAGTTATTGCTTCGCCACAAAGAAAACACTTTGTCTTGAACTCAAATTTGGGGCCATTCGACCTGAAGGGAACGAGTTTGCGCTGACGCTCTACCTCTACTAATAAATGCCAAGAGTTTATCATTAGTGTAGTTCTTTTGACAAGCAACGTGCACAGTGACTTAAATCAAGTTCTTCAACAGCGACTGATGTGAGGTGATTCCTTGTTTCACACTCGTATTTCGAAGTGAAACAACTCATCTCTTCTTCACTAACACCACTTCACCATCACTCAAACTTTTGTCACAAATGAAGCAATGTGCTCCTGCCGAAAGCGACATTTCAAATCAACTTAACATACGCCCATTGTCCTGTTTTAACGATGCGAAAATATTGACAATCGTTTCGCACTGAACGCTCATGTATAACACTGAAAGGCTGCCGTCCTAGAACTAGATTCTAGCCACAGCATCTTTACGACTTTATATCTCGAGAACTATTAGAGATAGAAGAAAATTGTACAGACAATAGTTGTAGGAAATTTTATTCTCTACAAAATTTGTTAAATCTACTTTAACCGAAATTTGCATTGGAAAAAATATATATGGGAAAAACTAGATGTTGGCGTTATTTCGGCATGTTTTTTCATGATGGTGATGCGCGCAGGTGCGCCAAGGTCAAAAACTTGGATTTTAAAACAGGAGAACAGTATATAAAACATATTAAAAAATTTAAACTACCAGAATAATTACAATCGCAACCCCTTTTTACTTCCTTTTACTATAAAAGAAGTATTGGATTCACCCCAAAAATTCGAAATTGAGTTTTCAACAGATCTTCACGTTTTAGACTCCCCTGAACCCAAAAAACATATTTGTTTCATTGGTCTGTCTGTGTGTCTGTCTATCTGTGAGTCTGTCTGTCTGTCTGTCTGTGAACAGAATATCTCAAAAACGAAAAGAGGCATGGCGTTCAAACTTCATATATGAGTTTTGAGTACTATGTAGATGCGACAGCAATACTTCTAAAATGGGTTTCTCTTGTTTTTTCTATTTTTTTTATTAACTCCTATGTTAAATAGAACACCCGGCATATTATTACATTTTTGAATTCAGCTTAAGATTCTAGAAAAAATTTGTGTCTTCAACTAACGCTCTATTTTGTACCGTTTTTGCAGAATTTGTAATTTTTGAAAATTTTTGACAAATGCTCAAAAATAAAAAATATAGTGTTTGACTAATTATAAGATCACTGTAAAAGGAAGTTGTGTGCGTGTATCACACCAGATTTTGTCGCTTATTGCACTGGCCTAAATATCCGGGTTAAATACTGGCTAATGTTTTGGTATCTAAGGGTGGTCTACTTTTTTGTAGCAGGACTTTAACAGTAGACAGAAAAACTTATTTCAAGGCAAAAATTTCATATAAAAATAGGCTCTGAAACTCTTCGTTTTAAAGATACAGGGCGTTCAAATTTTCGAAAAAATATCATTTTTTCTATACAGTATCCCAACCAGCTGAGATAATTCAACTAAATTTGGTGTGCAACTCTAGCCTAAATGCTACTACATTCCATGACAATATCAAGGTCCTCGATCGACCAGTGGCGGAGATGTGGGGTGTCGCGACCAATAAATTTAAAAATTCACTAGTATGACCCTGCTGAAAATCGAAATTGTTTTTTTTTCAAAAAAAGCGTTTAATTCTCTACAAAAAATGTCTCTTCACATTTCCCCATATCTCCCACGGCTGCGTAGTTTGGTCAAATTCATGTTTTTTATTCAAAATAAACTCGAACTAGTTTTGGGGTAGAATATTGTAATTAAATAGATTACATTCTTTATTACTTATTACTGGACATTGAAAATAAGGTTTTCAAATATGGGAAACATTTATTTTTATTCTAAATCGTTCAAATGCTAATAAGGTGTATAGTATTCCAACCAAAAATTGGAAAGCTATTTAAAATCAGGCCAGCATTGAGAACAGTAAGTCACTTCGTAATTTAATTCATAAAATTACTGTTTAATTGTTATTCAATGACACTTCTATAATAACCCTCAAATGTGACAGATGCATTGGGAAGTTTGGAAGACATATACGTTTTTCAAAATTTTCTATGTTACTATACGGTTTTAAAAACTCAACTAGTACCTATTTAAATCATGCACAATGTTACAATGCCTTAATAAAACAGTTAGATGTACAATTTGCAGATGAACTATCATTACTTGAAAGCTGATTGACATTAGAATATTATTTGCCGATTGTATGAAACCAACTTAGACATGACTTACTCTTTTCATGGTGTACTGAATTTTTAATAGCTTTCCAATTTTTGGTTGGAATACTATACGTTTGTTAACGAAACATGTAATTTAAATTAAATTATTATTCACAGCTACTATAAAATACTAGTTTAAAGAAAATGTTCGAAATACGAACCATTTGCTGAACACATAGTTCACACCGACGTCTAACGGATTGCACAGCAGTAACTAAATTGCGATTTCTCAGTTCATCACAAGCATTTTGAATGCGGTCAATAAGTTCTTCCCTTGTGCCCACAGGAGTCGCATATACCATTTCATTCAAAAATCCCCATACGAAAAAGTCCAAAGGGGTAAGGTCGGGGGAACGTGGAGGCCAACGTACCGGCCCACTACGTCCGATCCATCTCTCTGGAAAATTGTGATCCAACCAGTTCCTTACATTTCTATGAAAATGGGCTGGACAACCGTCAAGTTGGAACCAAGCGATTAATCTTAAATTCAGTGGAACTTCTTCCCACATATTACTATGCTCTGTTAATACAAATTGCAAAAAATTTTCACCATTCACTCGTTCTGGTAAGAAATAGGGCCCAAACAGGTAATTGTTATAAAGTCCAAGCCAAACATTAACACTAAATTCTACCTGGAAACTTCTTGGCCGAATAGCATGTGGATTTTTATGTGCCCACACATGCTGGTTATGAAAGTTTACCACACCCCGACGAGTAAAACACCATTCGTCAGTCCATAATATGTTATTCAAAAAAGTTCTATTCTGTTCAATTGAGTTAAGAACCCATCGGCAAAAAACTAACCTTTGTTCTTCGTCACCTTCTGTTAAACCTTGGACAGGTTGCAAATGGTAAGCATGTCTGTGATCCCTTTTCAAAACTCGAAGAATTTTGGACTTGCAAGAACGAAGGGCGCCAGCTGCTATTCGACTGCTTGTTGTTGGATTCCTATCAAATTCACGAAGAATCCTGTTGTTGGTTCTTTTTTGCCGGATATTAATTCTGTTTTGCCGTTTATCAGGTCTAGTTTTAAGTCCGTGAGTTCTAAATCGTCGGTGAATGTTCACAAACACTGAGGGATGCGGATGGCGTCTTCGCGGAAATCTTCTCCTGTACTCCCTAGCTGCTTCCGCGGAGTTTCCATTTGCCACTCCATAGCAGAAATGGATATCGGCTTGTTCTTCACTCGTAAAATAAAAAGGCATTTTAGTTGTTAAAGAAAAACTAATAAAACTTTGTACCACCACGCTTCTAGATTCCACCGTAAAGTGACAGATTACTAACAACTGATTTTGTTTTTCAAGGCACACTTTTCTTTACAAAATAAGGAAATGCTAGCCGTTTTTCGTACTTATGCTAATAATGGAAGAATAAATTTAAAAACCTTATTTTCAATGTCCAGTAATAAGTAATAAAGAATGTAACCTATTTAGTTACAATATTCTACCCCAAAACTAGTTCGAGTTTATTTTGAATAAAAAACATGAATTTGATCAAACTATTGAAAATTGCTACGCAACCGTGGGAGATATGGGGAAATGTGAAGAGACATTTTTTGTAGGGAATTAAACGCTTTTTTTGAAAAAAAACAATTTCGATTTTCAACAGGATCGTACTAGTGAATTTTTAAATTTATTGGTCGCGAAACCTCACATCTCCGCTACTGGTCGATCGAGGACCTTGATATTGTCATGGAATGTAGTAGCATGTTCATATGAAATTTTCGCTTGAAATACGTTTTTCTGTCTACTATTAAATTCCTGCTACAAAAAAATGGCCCACCCTTATACTTTGTACGTCAATCTTAATCATAAATATATTCAATTTTAAACAGTTCATGCTTTTTAAGTTTTACTTATGCACAGTTAGTGTTTTAAATCGTTAATGTGTTGCAATTCCAAAACAGATTTTCGAAATCTTCATGTATTGTAAACCACTGGTTTATTATCCGGCGATTAATAACGGTCACGATAGTTACAGCAATAAAAACAGTATGTTACAGCAATGTTCATAATAAATCCCGTCTATTAATAGCAACCGGTCACTAAATATAACTTTGGCTTTGTGTTTCCTAGTTACTTAGTGCATAACTGTATTTATTGCCAAGGCAATTCCATAAAGATTCCTTTCAAATTTAAGAAGCTTCGGCTAGAACTTAACACCAGTCCATGTGCAGATGCTGACCTACGTCAAATTTAATAACAATTAAAAAACGCATAAAAGGCCCTTTCTAAAAAGCGTCATTATACACTTAAGAAACTACAGAATCGCTCTTTGGAATCTAAACAGGGGTGGTATCGGATATCTGGATAACTGTAAACGGCTACTCAGATTTAATCTGAAAAAATAGTCCCCTGTGAGGCAGGCATAAAAAAGCTTGACCCTCGGACCAAATGACCGTAGAGGGCTTTGATTAGGCAGGTCCAGGTATTTTTTGGCTTTTTTACCGTGGGATATTTTCACGAGCCATAATGCTGGTGGACAGGTATTGAATTATTTTGTGCTTTGTCCGCCCTGGTTATTAAGCTTGTCCTAATATAATTTTAAGTTCGGGTGTCGCTGACCTGTGTTTATATGACCACAGCGCCGTTTTTACAACATTAAAGGCACATATGGTAAAAAAGATATCTGTATGCCATCAGTCATTATCAGAATTTAGAATTTCTAGCCAAAATTTCAATTTCCTGGGGTTAAAACTAACGGATTTAACCACTCTTGCCTACATCCAAAAGTTCTTTGTTTTAACAGTTTTGATCTTCAAAATTATTTTTAATAAATAATTCTAGTAATAATAATGATAATAATAATAATGTTTATTGTCCCATAATCAAATTGTAACAACCAAACATATTAATTAAGGGACAAAAGGAAGGGTTCAGCAACATGTAACGTTACTGATCTACCACCCTCCCAAGTAAACTAGTTGCTCATATTAACTAAGTGCGCTAATACTTACTAGTTGATGCAACGTGAAAGCTTACCTAATATACCAAATCAGCCCATCAAACACCACACCCAACAGTTTATTTTTGTACAATGAATTAAATTTAGTTAGTGACTGATCTTTCCATTCTAAGGGTAACTTATTGAATAATTTGCAGACGTTATATGAAAAACTTCTTTGGTAGATTGAAGTACGATGAGTAGGCATAGTTAATAGACCTTTATGTCTTAGATTAAAATTATGAATGTCTGTTCTATATTTTACTTTACGGCAAATATATGGTGGAACCCTGATGATAATTAATTTATAGTACAGAACAGCACAGTGAATAATAATAATAATAATACGTTTTCAGTGATGGGTTTCCTGTTTGGATATGATTATTTATGACAAAGGAATACATTTATTTATGTAGCCTATTATTACTTTTGACTCTAGGCGTCTGTGATAACTTTCTTTACAGACTATTTGGAGAAAATTTATAATAACTGACTATAATGATTACTGCTTTCCGATAAGAAATTTTTTACAGAAATGTTAATGATTCAAAACCATGGTTACATAGTAATCACAAAATAGCAAGGGATTACATATAATATTTCGGTATAATTTAAAGAAAAATTTGTTGGCATTAGAAAACAATATACGCTCGAGATAGAAAAGAAAAAAAATCAATAATTACGCCATAACTTTGCAAATAAATCTAATGCAATGTGGGCATCTGCTCATGTGAACTTTGACTACACCGCATAGCTGCACGTTGATTGCAATTATCTATTATATAGTATAATCAACAAATATTGTCATCTAGTATGGCTATGCAATAGTTACTGGCTTGCGGACTTAGTTACGTAATTTACTAATGTAACTATAAGTCACTTAAAAATCAAATGTCAAGATTGACATTGAAGTATAAATGTAGTTACATTCATAAATTAGGAACTATTATCAAAGCCATACTAGATGAAAAAAAATTGATCATAGGTACTTTAATTCAGCTTTTTGT
Source organism: Agriotes lineatus (assembly GCA_940337035.1). Classification (NCBI taxonomy): domain Eukaryota; kingdom Metazoa; phylum Arthropoda; class Insecta; order Coleoptera; family Elateridae; genus Agriotes; species Agriotes lineatus. The sequence goes on along the minus strand of OW679197.1, from coordinate 86,311,517 downwards.
AACAGACAACTCACTTAGTGATTTCGTTAGTGTTTGGTGGTGTAAGTGTAAGTTATTTGCAGTTTTGCAAATGACTGCCACAGGTCAATGCATTGTCACAGTAATGGCAAGCTGCTGATTTTTGAACACACTTGCCGATGACTTAAGTAAATGTAGTGTATTGCAATTATGCAGGGAATTTATTTTAATAGTTAACATAAGCGTTTCGTTTCTATGCCACCATTTAATCATACAGGTCGTTTCCATAGTTACAAATGGGACCAATAGATTAGAGCTTGTATTTTGCAAGTTAACATAGGAATTATTACTTGTCAAAAAGACAATTAAAAGTTATCCTAATATATACCACTAAAGAAAAGCTACAACACACAAGTTGTTCCTACGTATCTACTTTTTAGTTGCATACCTACATTCCGATAACAAAATTAAAGTTTCTCATTAGCAAGTATCTAATTCAAATTCGTAGGTTAACTCGTAAAATAAACGCTCTAATCTATTGATATCATTGGTAACTATGGAAGTGCCCTGTATGATTAAATGCTGGCATAGAAACGAAACTGCTATGTTAACTATGAAAATAAATTCATTGTATACAATATTTGTGCAAGTGTTTGAAGATCGACATTTTTATCACGTGAGTAAATGTTTAATTCCTGAGTGTCGAGACAATAAATATACAAACATGAATAAACGAGTTACTTCTTGTAATAGTATATTATAGCAATAAAGAAATAGCGAACATTGTAATTAATTTGACCACCAAGACTTTGATTAAATGTTGTTGAAGTAAAATTAACAATAATCGATTGAGCAAGAGAAATAAGAGTAGAAAGCTAAGTACGTTAATAAATAAATTGACCAAATTTCGAGTTTTATATTTATTAAGTAGATCAAAATGAGAGTTATTAAATTTTGAGATTGGTATTGTGCTACCTATACTGAAATTATTCGAAATTATGGTGATTGCTTTAAAACGTCGTTTGGCATTATAAAAAACAACGAATGGGGTAGGATTAAGGGCTCAGTTCATAACTGGTTACACCGTTTTCACAGGAAGCTTTCATTTGTAAAGTTATAAACACTCTGTGCCTATGTGATTTAACCCACGTTCTACCTACCTACCACGCCCGAGAGTGGTGGCCTTGTTGATAGGTGATATTGGTAGATCCCAGATAAGATAACCTGAAAATGTAGTCTTCGGAAGCGTCCTTTCGGATATTTGAGAGGTTATATTGGCTAGAAATGTAAATACAAATAATTGGGGAATTAAACAAATATCCATTTTACTTGCGACAACTCAAGTACTGAAATTACATGTATAGAAGTTTGACACGTCATTGGTAAAAATTACTTTAAATCGGAATTGTTATTCCATTAACGATTCTCTAGTGAAAATAATAAAAAGCCTCTTAATTATACCACTAGAAAAACTGTTTAATTTGTGATTAGGAAAAAAAAATTCCCCGTGTGTCTAAAAATGTCTAGAGATATAATAATACCCAGAAAAGTTTCTACTGATGAGATGCATAATTATAGAAAAATTTTAAGTATAGCAGTACTTACAAACATATTTGATATTGCATTAACAAATCGTATAACAAGTAATCACCTCGAAAAATAATCTAATTACTACACATCAGTTTGGATTTATAAATATTTAAGTTAGAAGACCATTGTTTGCAGTTTTGTTCCTACATCTGTCAAAAAAGCAATGTTTATATCAACTCAAATAAGTCAACTTAATCGGATTTAGGGTATAGCAAGGTTCGGTACTTGGACCAATACTTTTTCTGATTTACATAAATTATTTGATAAGTGGAGTCCAGAGTTTGTATTTAGTGTTACGATTTGCGTTATTTAATGAAATAAACTATACGCGGTTGTAGGAATAGACTGTACTTTAGTTAGCTATAAGCCATTTGTATCATAAATATTTTAAGGTAGAGTTTCGTAGGCAAACTGGTATATTAAAATTACAACAACGAATATTTAGCAGATGTTTAGAAACGTGCCTTTCTCTGGGAAGCTGGAGATATTTCAATCTCACGAATAGATTAGAGTAAACTTATGCAGGGTTTACTTCGTAAGCCGAAATATTGGCCGAAGGTATATGGCTAGTACGTGGTCAGAAGTGCAACTGTTGCAACTCGATCATAAAAATTACGTGCCGGCGGGAGCAAATTCTTTTAGCAGAATTGTAAAACTTTATTAGCGATAATGTGCGAGGGGTCGAGCTTGACAAATTTTAGCGTGTGAATGCTTCAAATTTGTCAAATTCATAGAACTATTATGAACTGTCACGTTCGTATGTACGTGCCAAAAGTCCAAAATTTAGACCTGCTCTGAACGCTTATTTGGAAATTTGTAAACACCTACCGAGTTTTCTTGGTCAAACTGGACTTAGAATTTAGTTAGTTAATAAGAAGATGTTAATAAGTAAAGTTAAGGAGCAACGGTATTAAACTTAAGTGTTCTGTAAACGGCAGAAAAATAAATGCAAGTATTTGTACTTAAGTGTTCTTATTAATCTCGTAACAGTAGCTTTGGTCTTCGTGTACAAGTGTATTTTAACTAAAATGATTGCCAGTTACCCCGTCTTTATGCGTATCGCGACATTAGCTATAAACGAGTTTGTGAATGGAATGGCATTCTGAAAGCTGAAAAGACCAAAATAGCATAATGAGATCTGCAATGGTGGAAAATTAAATACCAAAAATAAAAATTTACTGCTTCCATTATTTGCAAAAACGACTAGACAGCTTTAGATAAAGTTAGCAGCTCCACATACAAAAATTGTTAGAACTATTATTTATTAATTGCAAAAGGTACTACTAACTAAAGGTTACATATTCAAGCGTTTTTCAATTTTTTAAATTTAAATATAATATTCTAGTCAGTTACATTATGCCGAGAACGTGTAGGAGATAGAAAACCGGCATAAATTGATTCAATAATGAATAAGCCGATACAAAATTGTTTGGAAATTAACAACTCAATGAGAGCTATATTAAAAGCTACGTGTCTTTAATATGAACACTTCTTTTGTATTTAGTTACATCACCCTGACAGTAAAATAGCCACAAATGCATGTAATAGTGAATAAACTGATAGAATCTGTAAATTAACGGATCTCTAAAGTCTAATTAAAGGCTTAAAATTCAATACTTTTTTATATTGAAACCTAATTTTACTCAGTTGCATAGCGGAGGGCGCGGGACACAGAAAAACCGTCACCAATGCATTTATAATAATGAATAACCGCTTAAAAAATTATCTGGAAATTAACGCATATTTAAAGGCCAATTAAAGGCTGCAGATTAGATTTTTGGGTTTAAAACGCGGGCAGATTTAATGATAAATAAACCGCTAATGTCTGACAATTCAAGGTTAAAAGCGGATTTTTTAAAAATCTTAAAGTGTATCTTCTATTCGGTTGCATAATTGTTTTTGGTCAAAAATAGTTTAATACGCTGTAATTAATTAGATTTTAATAAGTTAATTTATAATTTTCTATAGGATTCTACACTATCAGTCGCAAATGTACTGGTTTCATAATCTGCGCGCTCTCAGTCATGCAACTGAATAAAAATTATTTTCAAATTCAAAAAGTGCGCTAATCGGTAGCATTTAACTGGCCTTTAATTAAACGCTAATTTTCAAATCAAGTTCCTATCGGTGTATTCATTATTATAGATATTTATGACAGTTCTGCCTTGTTTCTAATAACAATTATTTTTAAATCAAAATCTGCTCTAATCCGTAACATTTAATTGGTTTCTAATTAGACATTAATTTCCAAAACAAGTTCCTATGGGTTTATTTATTATTAGAGGTATTATGCTGGTTTAATGATCTGTGCGCTATCAGCCTTGTAATAAAAATAATTTTTAAAATAAAAGAGTGCTGTAATACAGAGCATTTAATTCATCTTTAATTAGACGTTAAATTCCGGATAAAGTTTTTGTCGGATTATTTATTATTAGATGCATTTAAGGCAGTTCTGATATGTCTTGAGCAACAATTATTTTTTAAATCAAAACGCTCTCTAATTAGGAGCATTTAATTGGCCTTTAATTAGACGCTAATTTTCAAATGAAGTTCTTATCGGTTTATTCATTATTGGAGGCATTTATAACAGTTCAGCCATCTTTCGACTAACAATTATTTTTTAAACCAAAAAGTGCTCTAATCCGTAATATTTAATTGGTTTTTAATTAAACATAAATTTCCAGATCAAGTTGCTATCGGTTTATTTATTATTAGACGTATTATGTAGGTTTGATGATCTGTGCGCTCTCAGCCATGTAACTGAATAAAAATATTTGTTAAATTTAAGAAAGTACTGTAGTACAGAGCATTTAATTGATTTTTAATTGGATATTAAGTTCCATATAGTTTTTGTCGTTTTTTTATTATTAGACGCATTTGGGACAGTTCTGATATGTCTTTTTAAATAAAAAAGCGCTCTAATAAGTAGCATTTAATTGGCCTTTAATTAGAAGTTATTTGTCAGATCAAGTTCGTATCAGTTTATTCATTATTAGACGCAGCTATATTGGGTTTATGATCTGCGCTCTCTCAGTCGTGTAACTGTGTAAAACGACTTTTTAAATTAAAAACTGCTATAATTCCTAGCCGTTAATTGGCGTTTAATGACACGTTAAGTTCCACATTTTATTTCTATTAGACGATTTTCTGCCATTTTTTTCTTGAATAAAAATTATGTTTAAAGTCTAAAAGTGCGTTAATTCGTAGCCTTTAATTGGTCTTTAATAAGATGTTAGTGTATTTTCACAACAACTTTCTACTGGTTTATACATTACTAGATACAACTATTCTGGTTCCATGATCTGCAACCTGTCGGTCATGTAAATGAAAAAAATCAGTTTTTAAATCAGGAAGTTATCAAATCCCTAGCCTTTACATGGTATTTAATGAGACCTTAATTTCTAGATCAAGTTTCTATCGGTTTATCCATTATCATGCCCATTTATGATAGTTCTATTATGTCTTGAATAACAAATATTTTGTAAATCAAAAAGTGCCTTAATCTACAATATGAGCAAAAAGGAAGTGCATCGAAGATGCCTTTCGAAATTTGAAGTCAAGTGTATTATAACACCAGAAAATTATACCTGATCGTTGTTACTGACATTTTATAAACAGTATCTAATGGTGGTTAATAGCCTGAGAATAATAAGAAGAAGCAAATCATAACCTCACTTTGAACAAAATATGGAAGCCCTAAATTTTTATTTTAGGCATTTAATCATCCTGTAAATAGCCCATAATTGTCCACCTTAGCAGAAAGTGTTGTGCCATTTCGGTTCTTCCAGCTTTGTGGACGTAATAAAATGAGAGTTTTGCAATCAGCGGCTTCTAAATGTGTATTAGGTTTCTGTGAATGAAAGGAAAACTTGCGTCCAACACATTTTCAAAATTTTAAGTTTATTTAGAACCATATACTGAGAGATCAAAAATAAACTTTGGCGCGGAAGCCATTGAAAACAATAAAACTTGCCTAATCTGTAGCATGCTTTTTGTTGATATAAAACTGTAAGTTTAAAATTTATTTTCAACATCTTGTTTAACTTATCTACGTGTTGGTTTAATGTCACCTGTCAATTTATCTACATATTTGGTTTAACTACATATTTTTACATATTTGTGTATCTTATTAAACTGCGTGAAAGTCACATGAACTAATAATATAGTTAGTTCTAGTTCAAATGTAGCATTATAAAGTGCAGTGTGGAGAGTAGGCATATATTTCATGGGCTCCCGCGATTAATCTTATTTTTGATCGCCCTGTATTAAACTGATCACAACATTTCTATTGTGTAACAAATAAATGATCAAAACGTTTTGTATATATAATAAATCTGAAAGATAAATTATACCGGGTGGTTGGTCATACCTCTGAACATAGGCAATTTACATGGCTTATCACAGTTATGCATATTCCTGCTCACCATTTTTATGGAAAAGAATGGTAGTGGTACTAAATTAAAGAGAATAATTTTCCGCGTCGTTTAGTATTAAAAACTTATTGGATAACGTTAACTGCGCATAAATATATTAATTTTAAAATTTGGATATTCCCCTCACTTATATTTCGGAATATCTAAATTTTAAAATTAATATTTTTATGCACAATTAACATTATCCAATAAGTTTTTAATACTAAACGACGCAGACAATTATTCTCTTTAATTTAATACCACTACAATTTTTTTCCATAAAAATGGTGAGCAGGAATATGCATAACCGTGATAAGCCATGTAAATTGCCTATGTTCAGAGCTATGACCAACCGCCCGGTATAAAAATACCTACGTTTGTTTTGTCTTACGCAATAATTGCATGGGATCATGCTTCATCTAAAAACCGCCAGTACCATATTAACGGGACTTGGGTTTTCGGCGTGACGATTGGAGAAATTCTTACGTACTGTAGGGAAATGTACCGCACTCCTAAATTCAGGATCGTTTAGAAAAGAAGCACTTTTCTGAATAGCAACATTTTTCTGCGTAATAATAGCAAATCGTTTAGAAAAGTGGACTTTTCTGCATAGCAACGCATAGTTTAATTTTTCACTGCACATCATTTGACATGATATTCTATATTTTTATATTAAAATTTTTAGGAATTTCCGCAGAGTGGATGAAACAAATAGTAAAAGAAATATGAAAAAAAATAGTATGTGCAACACGGGATAAAAGTGTTTTTGGTCTCAGCACGTAATTAATCTCGGCTTCGCCTCGATTATGAAGTTCGCACCTTGCACGGAAAAAAAATTACACTTTTCTCAACTATACAATATACTAATTTTTCGAGAATGATTTTTTAAACTGTATTTATTCATATAGCAAATTACAATAATGTAAAAGTTAAGAGATGAGACACTGCATGTGTTATATGACGTGTGCTTTGCATTTTGTATGTACTCCACATAAAATACAAATAGACAAATAAATATTAAGTTACCGTTCTGGACGAAGAAAATTCGTCGGCGAGTTACTAAAGGCGACTTCGCGTCTTCCGTCCTTTTGTTTTTCGAAATTTAACCGCTATTCACGCCGCAGTTTAGTTCCGGCAGCATTCATTGTGTCTTCTCGAGTTTCTAAAATAAGACACCGGACATGCGGGCACTGGGATGCTCGTTCAGCTCCATTAACACGCGCGAATTTTGAAAAATGTCGGATCCGGGCAAGCGTTCGGTTTTCCAAATGGGCTTCGCCTATTACGGCCGTGGTCGCTTTTTAGAGCACGTTCCGAGCATGTAGAGCTGTGTCAGATTACATATTGTCCGGTATTTGTATACAGCCAGGTTAGGTTTCGGTTGTCAAGACAGGAAATGTACTGGACGCCGGATGGACATTCCGACAAAACACCTACACACAATTCTGGCAGGGATTTGAAATGTATATCTTTTGTAATTGTATAGGTTTTCGGGCGCGATTACAGAGCAGATTTTAGAATTTTGTGTAGCTGTTGTACGGAGACTATACAGACTATGAGAATGAAGACATTTACTATTGTCAAAAAAATGGCTATTACGTGGCAGTAATTAAAAAGAGATGAATAAAATAAAACAAGTAAATATAATCATTCTGGTTACGTGTTCATAGAGAAAGTCGGCGAGTAATTCATCATCTGCCATCCACAGAACTTCCTTAAAAATTGTTTCAGAGATTTTCTAAAGTAAATATAAATATAAAAGGACTGTTATTATTAAATACATCATATACTAGGTATTTATAAAAGATGTCAAATTTTCATTATTAATTATAGGGTGAGTTCAGTCTATAGTTATTTATATAACTTTTTCAATTGATCGATTATATCAATAATAAAAGTAAAATAATGTTGCTTACAACTTAAATGAGTAAATATCAACAACTGATTTAATCTAAGTACATATTTTTTACCACTTCCTTAAATTATTAACCTTACATCCCCTCGGAATCTTAATTGTATGGTAAATATGTTTCAAAAACAAAGTATATAACATATACAAAGTGAGTGTTAACCCGTAAGTAGGCGCGTGTCATTTGATTGCATAAGTAGGCGCGTGGGGGGCAGGCTGACCCTCACTCATCAAATAGGGTCAGTAAATCAATTTGAACTTTTTTCTTCTAAACTTTCGATTTATGTAATATGGAAGTATATACTTACTAATTATGTATATTTTAGCGGAAAAAGATTGATAAGAAAGAGATATATTGGCTTAAAATGTTTTTATTGAGGATCTAATGAGTTTTTGAAATCAAAATAAAATATGGTGTTGCAAAATCTAAAATTTTATTTTTATTAATCGATTATTAATACTACACTTTGGCTGAAATCAGCTAAATTAAGAAAAATAAGTAAGATTTAAGAATCTGCGGAAACATTTTGGGGGTCAAGCCAGCCCAGCTGCAAAACAGAAGTAATAATATCCAACAGTTTACGACCTTATTCGTTTTATTTTGTAATAAATGTATTGCTGAAGATGTTTTAGGAAAGTACTGAAAGGTTCCTTGATTTAATGCAAAAAAAAGTCAAAGTTATCAGCAAATTTACATCACTGGGGGTCAGCATAACCCCCACGCGCCCACTTAAGGGTTAAAGAGTGAGGAAAGAGTGGAAATTTTTGAATTAAATCCTTGTAATTTTTTGCTTTTATGTTTCTCGCAAGTGTATCACCCCAACTTTCTGTTTACATGCCATTGGTGGCACTGTAAGTCTATGTCAAATTCGAGGTTTGTGTCAAAACTAACGCAAAACCTAACCTGCTAACCTCGAATTTGACATAGACTTAGTGCCACCAATGGCATATAAACAGAAAGTTGGGGTGATACACCTGCGAGCAACATAAAAGCAAAAAATTACAAGGATTTAATTGATAATTTCCCGCTCTTTAACACTCACTCTGTATAGTTATGCATATACCTAGTTGTTTCTACATCACATATGTGTTAGCCTTAACAAATACTGGTGCATTGGTTTTTAAAAGTGTATTTAAAATTCATGTAAAATTAATATTGCTATTTTTCAATTAAGTTGTAAAGAAACTCCAAGAAAATTCAAGAGACCACACAACTGAAATACGAGAATTAAATAAAAATGTAAAAAAGAATATTCGCAATGACATAAGAAATTATAACGAGAAACCCTTGAGAACAGAAAAGTATCAAACAATTACAAAGATTGCGTAATGATGGACGACCCTATCAAGTTGAAAGATATAAGTCGTATAGTTACACAACTAGACAAAATAAAGAAAAACATGGATATACTACATAGAACCCTATATGAAAGTAAAATTGATTCACTGCCAGGCAGAAGTGAACTAGATAGAATAAAAGTAATTAATAAGGATGTGAAAAAATGCCGAACAGCACAACTCGCAACAGAAGAAGTAACGGAATCCTTAAGCAAATGGTACAAGAAGAATCAGCAAGCGAAGATGGTGTACTATTAGAAATGTTTCAATACGGTGGCGAACCCATAATAGAAATGCTAGAAAATTTAGATAGCAAATGTGTCTTGGAATATAACGTCCCTAAAGAATGAAAAAAAATGCCTTAATGGTTCTTCTACAGGGTGTTAATTAAGTACGTAGACAAACTTTAAGAGGTGATTCCTTGATCAATTCTAAGAGACAAAGTTTATACAAACGTATGACTTAAACGACTTCGTTTTCAAAACACAGGATGTTGAAGTTTAAACAAAAAAACTTTTTTTTCAAAAATTTGGAAAACGGCTAGCGGTATTTTAACCAAACTTGGTTTAGGTTAGTATTTCATTGTTTGGTCAAAATAAATTTAATTTCTTTCCGCCAGTGGCATACAACGGGGCCACCTCAGTTACCTTATTTTAGAAAAATCTGGTACGTCACTAAAAATTTTGTAGCTATTGTAATATTGTTTCTTATTAAATAATAATGTTTAACAACTTTTTTTAAACTGTATTTTGAAAACGAAGCTGCTGAGCCCCCATTAACGTCCAATGAACAAAATTGCTGTTACATAATGTACATTTTTTTTAAATCAGCTGTCTGTGTCATAACTTTATAAAAAACCAGACTGTGTTACTCTAAATTCTGTACTTACCGACCAACTATATAACAATTTCCCCCATGTCAAAATTGAGGTTATGTCTGTTTAACGTAATTGAAATGTCGAACGTGCATGATTAAACGTTTCAGTAATACCGAATCAGGGCGATTTTCCACGCTCTGTGAGGGGCTGCCGAAAACCTTTTTTTCGCGAAGGCATCTTTTCAAATTTTGTGCGTTAATTTTTCGACTCAAACACAATGACAGTTATGTGCAATGACAGCGCCGATGACCTTGAATAGCTCGACATTGCCAACCTACATTGTGAAATGCCCTATTTGCTACTTTCAATTCCTCATACCAACTTGACAACACTTTGACAGCTGATTTTAAAAAAAAATACTTTAGTATTCCATTTTTTCGAAAATGGTTTATTCTATCAAGAAAATAAAAGATACCTACATCTTTTGTATAATTTCAATGGATGACAAGTTTTTTCTAAAATAAGGTAACTGATGTGACCTCGATGCACGCCACTGGTGAAAATAAAATAAATTTATTTTGACCAAACAATGCCACTTTATGAAATACTAACCTACATCAAGTTTCATTAGAATATCTTTAGGCGTTTTCCAGATTTTTGAGAAAAAAATAATTTTAGTTTAAGCTTCAACATCCTGTATCTTAAAAACGAATCCGTTTAGGTCCCATGTTTGTAGGAACTTTTTATCTTAGAATTGATCAAGGAATCGCCCCTTAAAGTTTATCTACTTACTTAATTAACATCCTGTATATAAAAAGGAAGGTAAAACAAATTTAGAGAATGCTAGACTCATAACCTCAAGTCTTCGGTTATGTATAAGCTGCTCAGAAAAATAATAATTACAAAGCTCGCGAACACATTGGACTCTTATCAGTCTGTATACAGGCTGGATTTAGGAAAGTTTTTATCACGTTCGATCACCTTCAGGTATTAAAAACCATAATAGAAAAGTCAGACGAATACAGCATCACGCTTTGGATGGCATTCGAAGATTTCGAACAAGTTTTTGACTCAATCGAGATCTGGGCAGTCTTAAACGGATTGAGTAAAAGTCGGTTTGACAGCTGATACCCAAGGCATCAAAAATACATATAAATATATAAAGCTGCAACATATAAACACCTTTAGATGACATAGTGTTTAATTTATCTTTAGATGAAGGAAGAACCTGTGAGATTTTGCTTGGGGGTTTAAATACTGTTTTAATGTTTTGTTTATAGAGTCCCTTGCTCTTGTAATGCTGTATAAATTAGTGAAACAGGTCGTTTAGTGAAAAGTCGCATCTCTGAGCACCAGCGCTGTCTCAAGTTGGGTCTCGTTTCATCATCAGCCATCGCCAAACACCAACGCGATACTGGCCATAAGATCCTTTTTGATGAAACTTCCATCATCTGCAAATCCCCATTCTTCTTTAGCGGAAAGATTCGCGAAGCCATTGAGATTTACAAACACCCTAACAATCTTAATCGGGACGAAGGCTTTCCCCTTCCTTCTATGTGGAAAGTCCTAATTCCCAACCGCCACTGAACCGCGACGGCATTTGCTGAACCACGACGGCGCTTGTCACCTTTCTCCTTCCGATGATTAGTCGAGTTTCGCCTCTGACATTGTTCACACGTTGAGTTACCGTGCTCTTTCTCCCTTCCCTTGCAAAGAGTTTCGCCTCTGGCGTGGTTAACACGTTGATTGACCGTGCTCTTTTGCTTTTTCCTCATGATGAAGCGCCTTACGAAAGTGGGCGAAACATTGAGTTCTTCGATCTCAATCATGACACGGTCCAATCCCGGAAGTCGTTTGTTACTTAATGACAATAGCCGTGAAAGCCTTAGAAATCTTCAGTCATTCTTCCAGCTTCTACCGAAATTTTGGTCTCTTTTCTACGGCGCGGTCTGATCTTCTTAACTGCTCTTTGTAGTGTTTTTGTGATTACTTCATTCATTAATTATGAACTGCATCCGATGTGGTGCAGTATTTGAAAGCCTTCAGTTTAGAAGAATAGGGGATCTATTTATTGATTAGTGTTCAATGTGGTGCTGATTACTAAATAATAGCTATGTCTATGTGATGTAGTATTGTGAAACTTTTGTTTCATATAACAGAAGTTGAATTTAGTGCTAATTATTAAAAAGAAATACTACCAATAAACTTAGAACAACTTATTGACGTCCCGGGTGGTGTAGCTTGAACAAGCGTCCACGTTCGATCAGCAGAGTTAAGCAACGCTCTCTCTGGTCAGTACTTGGATGGGAGTTCCACGGCTCCATCTCTCGGCGTCTCGTGGTACGGCTATCACGGAAAAAAGTTGGTCCCGGCGGTCATAACAACATCATGACAGTCGTTAGTGGGGTTGGAAATCCTCATAACTGCACAGCGACGCCTATAATTGGCCTAACGGCTGTTGGCTGAGTACGAATGAAATGAAAATGAAAATAAATGAGGTTGAAGTATCTCATATTAAAATAAATAATACTGTAAACTGGAAAGACATTATGTCATGGTACGATTTTAATAATAATGTAAATAATGAGTAATTTAGTTACCGGATATTAATTTTAGATTTTAACAATTTTTCCATAAAAGCTCGTTGGAGATCTTTTAAACGAAAAAAATGGGAGGAATAAACTGTAATGCAGCATACTGTGTGAATCATGAATTTAGTAATAATATCCAGATATCCAATGGATATCATGTGATAATAGTTGTATGTTTTTAACTGGTGGGGTGGTAATAGGCAACCAGAATTGGTTACATGAAGTAGAAAAATATCTTGAATATATAATCGACGAAAAATAATCACGTTAAAGGGTTAGATTCCCAATAATTGTGAAGAGTAATAATAATTGGATATTTGATACGTAATAGCAATATAGTATTCTTTACGATCAAATTTGACTGAAAGTCACAACTATTATTCAAAATAGAATTCAAGATTATTTGAAGCCATTTGAAGTGGTATTTTTACTTCGAAACCAGTAAAACAGTGCAAGTGAGTGTTTGTGGTATACTGTAGAACTGTCTATCCACATCTTAAGGGGTCAAAGAGCTGCAACGAGTTTAATTTGGTCGTGAACAACTCAAAAGAGGTGTTTGCAGACTAGCATCCGATTAGGGGCTGATATAATACACACTCAGGTACAAGAGATACTTTCAGAAGGTTAGTACCCATTTATTCTGTAACATTAAGAAATACATAGCAAGTTTGGTACGACAAATTATTGAAAATAATTGAATTTTATATTTAGAACTTAAATTTAGAATACTTAATTTTCTAAATTTGAATAGTGATTCAAGTACTCGACGTATTTCGGTCATTATAATTTGAAATTTATATATTTTGGAGTAGGATATTTATAAATGTAATTTTAAATCAAACATTTGATTAAATATTTTGACGAAATCTATCTGATTTTTTGTAATGTCTGTAACTAACTGAGGAATAAGTACAATTTTGTGTACTAAAGAGTATATTTGACCAACAAAGTCAATTTATTAATATTTTAGTAGTAATTCAGCCTTCAACTATAATAAGAAGTTATTAGTTGAACATTAACTCATCCAGCTGGGAACAAGGAGTCTCAATGCTTATTAACAATCTAGCCGAGGTATTAAAAAACTAGAATCACACGATATAATTCACACTGTCATATTTGAGTTGTGAGATATGTCAATTTTGACTTATTTCAGTAAGAAGTAAGGTAAGTAGTTAAGGAACTACACCTGATACTATTTCTTGTTATTAAGTAAAAGGGTATATTTAATTTAATATTATTTGTGATAACCCCTCAAGAAAGGGGTTATATCACAACCTAAAGAGAAAACAATTAATGACGATAATAAGTTGTTCAATACCTTGGAAGAATTGTACGATACACAGTACACACCTCTCATAACTAGCTTAAAATCATAAGTGCAAACATTACATTTCACTACAGAAATGCTATGCTAGTTAAGGACAACAAATACTACATAACCCTCATACTTAGTAATATACATACTTCGTTTCTAGTCTAAGGCTCGCAAGTAAAGAAAAACCTTTTCGAGTAACCCTCGTACTACACCATAATTTTATTGGGGAGCAATCACGGTTCCGAAACAATTTTACAACTTTTCAGTGATCGGGGCTAATTAAAAAGATAAACAAACAACGGGGCTTAAAGCTGATAGTAGCCAAATCAGATCCCGAATCGGCTAAAAATAAAGAAGTCGGCGGGTCTAGAAACGGCGGCCCAACTCGGAAGCGACGTCGCAAGCAACGCAAGAAAGCGAAAACTTCGTCGGTCGGTTGCATAAAGGAACTTTGAAAATTAATTCTAGTAGCTTACTCAAGTAAACTGGTTCCATAATGTGCTCACAGGCGCTCAGTTCAAAACTAGATGGATTTGTGAGATTACGATACGAGTAAATTAAAGTTGGGGAACTGGATAAGATTATGAATGAAAAAGCTTATAATGTGGGTTTATTTCGTTTGGGGAGCGACGCACTCTTCTCTTGTTTGCAGCTTTGCACCGTGGATATTTATCGCTTACTGTTGTGTCGTAATTATCTGATGACACACTTTAACCGACTTTTTTATTCGCTCCCGCGAACTCCCTACAAAACGAGACGTTCTGATTTAGGATTGTGATGATAAAATTAAATTGAAATGACTGTGTAATTTAATACTCATGTTTTATTGTTTGTTACTAAATATTCCTTTATCAAATTAGTTGCACAGTTAACTGAACACAATTTATTCCTACCTTTTACTGTAATTTATTATACATGGTGGTCTTTAAGTACGACTGATAATTAAGGATTTTTTGGAATATTTCGCAAAGGAAAATTTATTTGAACCTTAAACCTAAACGGCTTAGTTTGAAAAATACGCGTGTTCAGGTTTTTAAGTAACAGTTTTCAGTTTGAAGCACAAACGCAAAAACAAAAGCAATTATAAAAACAAACGCTTTGTTAGTGTTTGTGCTCTCGGATTAATTTAAAAAAAACCGTCGAGTTAAATTAATTAGTCGAAAAACGTAAACATGTTCAGCATATATGCTGGTGCTCATGTTCAGTTCCTTTATGTTTTAATGTTTGATGTAACTGTTTTTCAGTTTGCTAATTGTTCGCAACTTAATTCAATGCTTCTCAATTCACCTAAAACATTGATTTGAAAAGCTGCCTCTCATAAACTAAGCTTTTTACAACGAAGATTTCAATTTCCTTTTAGAAAATAATCTAATAATTGCATGGACATACTTAAGCACCACCCTGTATATTACATGTTGATACTGCTGCACAGGTTTCTGCCACACATCAGGAAAATTAATTGTTAGTGCTTTTCGTAATTATCTGATAACATGTATTAGACGTACATCGAACGGTGTTTGTGCATATTAATAACACCTATCAGTGACATGCTGATATCACGTATGAAATCTGATCCATTTTGAGTGCGAATACCATGTATCAAAAACTCAACGTTTATTGGCAATAAAATAGAGGCAATTAACTTATCTATTATTTGGTAACGTGCATATTACTTTTGTTAGTATAATTGTATTTGTTCTGCCTGTCCTTCACTGGGAATAAAACATAGTAAGTAAAAGGGCTCTAGCGGTAACTTGTAACAAAACATTTTTGAATGGCATATAGATACTTAGATATTTAGATGCAAAACAAGATTAATCTTGAAGAATATGGGAGAAGAAAAAAGCAAAAAAGAAACAACCCAGTTAAAAAATCGTTCCAGGGACGCTGACGTAAAAGACCTTTTTAAGAAGTTGCTGAAAATGCCATACCAGTTATGTATAAAAAACAAAAATACAACTAATATTTTACTATATACGTGCTTTCAAAACTTAATCTGTCTATATTTGAACCTATTCAATAAAGACGTAATACATGCTATGAATCTGCAGAACTATAGTAACAATATCACCTGCTGTAAAAAGAAATCAAGAAAGCATTATCAACTTTTAAGAATAAATTGGTTCAGTCAGTGTCGTGGTGTCTTTGATCTCTACGTGTTTAATAAAATTAAGTGGATCCTTTTAGGAACACCGAAAGGGTTAATATGATTCTACTGTATGGTGAAGTTGGTGGAAATAATGCAACCATTAAGGAACACTGGCTCGTTTGCGCCACGAAATTACTTGGCAGGACATTATCGAAAAACAGTGTCCAGCAAATCGAGCCTCTTGTTTTGCTAGAAGTAGAAAATATTCCGGGTACTAGCAAAAGATGACTTGCTGCGCAGTTTGGTATTTCCAGGTCTGTTATGTGGGAGATGTTAAGATCTCAAGGTTTGCACCCATATCATGCACAAAGGGTACAAGCGCGGCAAGTAGAGGATAATAAAAAAAAAGCAATTATGAGTGATTGCTCGGTAAATAGTCAATAGACAAGCAACATGATTTGACGGTTCGTTTTGCTTACTGATGAGGTTGCTTTTACATATGAAGGAGTTTTTAACTTGCATAATACTCATATCGGAGCCGATAGAAACCCAAATGCTGTTAGAAAAACTGAATTTTAAGCGATTCTTTTCTTTAAAGTTTGGACAGAAATAGTGGGCGATTTCCTCATATATCCCTACATTTTACCAGCACACTTAACAGCTGTAAGATATTTAATTTTTTTGATATACGGTTTGCCTTTAAACATGCAAAGAAATATGTACTTTCTTTATGGCGGAACTTCTGCACATAATGCCCGGGTTATTCGAAATTGGTTACATGATTATTACCATAACCAATGGATTGGTAGGATTGTCCGGCACGATCCCCAGATTTAACTCTATGTGACTCTTATGGGATTACACAAAACAACTTGCTTACACTATCCATGTAAACTCGATACAACATTTTCCAGAATAGTTCGAAAATGCAGCACAAAGAATTCGCCAGCAAGTATTGTTTGCAAATGTAGTTATTCAATGCAGAGATGACGCCGGACTTATGCTGCAAATCAAAGGAAGCCTTTCAAACATTTTTGTAAGACTGGTGTGTAGATTTAATCAGTAGAATACTCCTGCCGGTCTGGTGAGTAATTTTAGCAGTAATATAATGAGGCGAGCGGAATTGTTTTTTTTTTGGGTCTCCAAATAAACAGTATACATGCATTTAAAAACCCACAAATATGGGTTATATTATCGTATACCATGGTAGATATTTTTTACCATGGATTGTGGTACTTCTTGCATATGAAGCATCAGAATACAGGAATTGACATGCATTTTTTTAGAGTACCCATGTCATTTATTAATGGTGCTATACGCTGTAAGAGCACACTATAGACTCGTAGAGATCTTCAACGTTAGTTTTTCGTTAAATATACGAGTACAATAGCATTAAACAATTTATTAACAGCCAGTCTTATAAAAGCCACTAATTTGACGTTAACTTTAATTCGCTGTTAAAATAAACAAAAGCGCATCATAACGTAAGTGTTTATGACATGTTATTCATTAGTAAACAAATTTTGATGCGCTTTTGTTTATTTTAACAAAGAATTAAAGTTAACGTCAGATTAGTGGCCTTTATAAGATTGGCTGTAAATGTAACTGTAACAATTTTAAATATGATATTTTGCATATCAATGTGTTTTTTCTTAAAAAATCGACTTTACGCATCATAGTAGGCTTGATATAGTATCTGCATAATTTGTTCTGATAAAATAGTTTCTGACGTATTGGGGGAACAGTAATTTATCTAAAAAAAACAACCGTTTCGTAAAAGTACTCAAACCTTTCTAAAACTTTGCATATTACATTCTGAATAACTTAATTCAATGATATTCTGCCGTATTTGGAAAATATACCTACTTTACCTGAATACAAAATCGAAATTATCTTAATGCTAGTTTTAAGCTAGGCAGATTTTAATACCCAAATGTAAAATGGGATACAACATGTTTACCATTTAATATAAATTCATGTAATTAAATTTTTAATCTTTGCAGGGAAACTTTGCAAACAGAAGATTATGTGTAGAAATGCTTCTAGAAGAAGACGTTTTTCTAAAGCAAGAAACTAATTTTACTCATTTTTAGTTTGATCTACGTGTATTATATTTCCACTCAGACTTCATTTGGCAACAAGTCATTACTTCAGTTAAGGGTTTTCTAAATTACCTTATTTTCATTTATATTAGTTTTTTTATATTATTACCAGAATTTCCAAAGTACAGTAAACAAAGAAAATCAAATATTTGGAAACAGTAGTTACATCATTTTGTTTTCAGCTTTTTTTTTGTAAAAAATTTGCTAAAATTTGTAGTCAAAACTAACTAACAATTTGTCATGAAGCAACAATTAATATGTACACAATATTGCTAACAACGTACGAATAAGGAAATACATACATAGTGCATAGTGCCAACTTCATAATATGAGTGATTAATTCCACATTTTATCAGTTTTGTAAAAGCTACATGCAGATTTCGTTAAGTATTATGATTAATTTATATTTTAATAATTCTTCTTCAGTTTACACCCGACACTTGAAGATGTTAATTTAACAAACTAATTAGATTAAAGTCGCCCATTAAGACTTGTAAGGACCAATTTCATAATTATCCTTTTTAACATAGAATTTCGGCTTAGACCTCAGAATCTTTGTAGATAAACACCCAGCATTCTCTGGATTAATGTGCCTTGCACCTTGTGAATTCGAGCAAGGATCCACGCGATGGTCATGGTCTTTGGTGGTTCATGTTGTTTGAGTACCTTGAGAACCAGGATCAAGGTCTTGTGAAACGTTAGTCAATATGGGTGCACAAACAGCAACAAGGCCAAATCTGCCTAAGTATCCTCGTTTTCAAGGTACTTATGCAATGCGAGCCACCAAAGAGCATGGCCATCGCGTAGATCCTTGCTCGAGTTCACAAGGTACAAGGCACATTAAGCCAGAGAATGCTGGGTGTTTATCCACGAAGACTTCGCAGTCTAAGCCGAAATTCTATGTTAAAAAGTAACCGCGAAAGCCTCAAACAGTATACAATTTCATAGTTACTATTTAAAAAACATGTTTCCACGAAGAGTATTTCTTCTATACCTTAAACCTAGTTACTGGAAAATTAGCTGTATAAATTTTTATAAACAATTTTAATGGGCAGAAATATAGTATAAGTAACTTTGTTTTAAGTATAAACTTGCTAAAAATATTCAAAGAATGTTAGATATCTATAAACTAACAAACAGGTTTTTTGCAAATACTTGCTTTCATAGTTTTATCACAAACTAGACAAGATATTAATTGAGATCTGGTGACTGTAAGTTAACTATAGCAGTCTGGTCTAATACATTACTTTAAATAATTGGAACTGTACCCCTGTTTTTTATTAGAGAACTTCTTACGTAGATTCACTATTTGATTTTGCAAATAAAACTGTACATATTAGTAATTTTGCTATTAGGCACTACATTTTTTATTTATTTAGACTAACGTAAACCTACGTTCCAGTTAAGTCAAATTTACTACTATTTTAATTAAGAAAAAATTAACGGTTTAACTATAAGAGCTGTGATAGTAAAAACTTGAAAAATTAATTTTATATCATAGAATCTACAGTTTTCATTTGACGGTGATATTCAAATGCACCCTGTGTAATGAAAAGGATATCAAAAAATTTAGATGCTAATTGCTATGATACATAAAAGGCAGTCTATGTTGAAGATTAATTTAAATATAGAATTTGGAATATCAATATAATCAAATAAAAAATTTATAAAAGAATTGCCTGTTTAATTGAAAGTTATTAATATAATTTAATTTTGATGCAAACTGAGTATTCTTTAATGGTTTTAAAAGGTATAAGATAAATATATGCGCAGATTACATATGACAAATATAATTTCTATTGAAATAATAAGATGATTAGGTAGAACTCAAATTATATTAATTTGTAGAGGGCATAAATAATTGTAATTTAAAAGCTAAGCAGTTTTTGTTACCATTATTAGAAAATCAACAACTAATAAAACATAAAATGTAATTTTGATATAATTTTTCGATTCCAATAAAAAATAGAAATTTGCCCTAATTTTATAATGTGAATTAGTCAAATACATTTTAAAAAGAGTTTTAATAAATTGACGTGGTGAATATAATGAGAAACCAGATATAATTTGTGAAGATGCAGTTATAGAAGAGTATTGGAATTTGGAAGGTTATTTAGTTAGATACAAGCGAGTAAAAGAAGCTAGAAGAGGATAAGATTTGGATAGAGTTATTTACTTTCAATAATACAAGTGATAAGAAGGTACATTAATAAAAGTTACACATTGCGGGAGATGTCGAGGGAGTACTGAGGACGTGAGGATCTGACCACGGAGGACAGCAGAGGGACTTCAGGACTTGGCAGTACTGTTGGTTACTCACGACAGATACTGCTACAGTTGGGGCTATAAAAAAAGAATATTAATGAAGGATCATCTAGGATAGCGTACTTGCCGTGGAGCAGTTGGAGCAGAGGGAACGTCTGGAAGGTGATAGGAGATTTTCTGAGGTGGAGCAAGACCTTTCCTGTTAGCACCCGGAGTTCTGACAGGTCGGCATCCAGGATCCAGGCAGTAGACGTCAGGAAGAGTGTTGTTTAGACGTAACATTCAAGCAGCAAAAGTGAAAGTTGTTCAGGTGGGTTTTTAGTTTATCCTATTGAAGCGATATTAAGTAAAAGACAATTAAAAGAGTGTAATTAATATAATCAAGTACTTACCTTAGGGTATTGAGTCAATTACATGTGAGTAGAGAGAATATTTGTCATATTTGGTTGATTATTTAACACTATAATGAACGAACCAATGAAACTTGTTCAATTTGTCAGAAACGGCCAATCAAAATTGACTGTCATTGAAAACACCTAATGTCACAGTGTTTTCCGCGAGCCCGATTGGTTTCAATGATTTCAATTTAGTGAGTAGCCTTTGACTGACATTTCACCAAAACGTCAAAGTCAAAGTTTGCAAATCAGCGTCCTTCTAAAAACTCATAATAATTGCGTTGAAAGCTCCAGTATTGAATTAATAATGGAAAACGTTAAAAATGTGTGCTGTCGAACACAGTAAAAGTCACCTACCCATATTGTTGAATAATATTTCCAAATACCACTCAAGGCAACATTTTTTAAGAGAATTTTTTCTTCAACATGCAAATTATTGCAAATTTCTCTCAACAAAAACTGCTCAAATTCTACTCGACCTGCGGTCTCGCGGAATTTTTAAAGCAGTTTTGGTTTCGATAAATTTCAACGCAATAATTTCCATGTGAAGGAAAAAAATCTCAACAAATTTTCACCTTTTGTGGTATTACCCTTGAGAATTTTGTTGGAGCATTGTTTGACGTGCAGGGTGACAGTGTGAGCACACAATTAAAAGTCATTATAAAAATCAAATTTCAATTAACAAACTACTGGATTATCGAACCACCCCTTAAAACGAGTCTCAAGGCGCTTTTGATATTTATAAAACTTCGAAAATAATTATAATAATCAAATACATTGCATTGTGTAGGTACTGATGTATAAAATAAATAGTTAGGCATATACAATCAAGTGAAGTCTCAACATAATATTAGTTCTGAATCCTTGAGAACTTAACTAATGGAAGTATTGTTAATTGGTTGTATATATCACAAATTGATTTATCAATGATTTTTTTTCCGCATCATCAAATAATAATTAATTATGGCAATATAGTTTTGCAGCAATCTAGCTGCTACTACCTGCGACAAAATCAATATTAAACCGAACATAACAGAAAATATTACTTGGCGCATCTTATCCAGATATATAAATAATGATTCAAATTTGATTTAAGGGATATGGAAGGTAGGATTAATTGTTATATAAAGTGAAAGAAATTTTACAACGAACAATAATGTACAGATAAGGTTGAAATACTTACAGGAGTATTCCTGCAGTCGTGAAATATACGATTAGCTATTTATACGTTTTAAACTTGTGAAGCAAATACTGATCCAGCAAAAAATAAGTTTTGCTTTTATAACTTTAATTTATTGATTTTTCATTGCCTTGATAATCGAAATATTTTTTTTTCAAAACGTTCGTGTACTAATATTTGAAATCTGTCTGAAATACCCGAAAAACATCGTGAACAAGAAAGAAGTTATTTATTTGTTCTGTTCAACCTTTCTGTTTCTCTTTCGATCCTATTAAAAGACCTCCACTGCCACCTTTCATTGTGAATTTTAGCACGAATAGACAGAATATATTTTTTCTAATTATAATTCGTTGTATTTTCCAGCGAAAAAAATTATTTATTCGGAAAATATTAATTGCAACCCATTTACTGCAGTTTAGTACATTGGCATGAATTACTGCTAGTTTACTCATTATACCTGCAGCAACAAGACGTTCGTTTAAATACGAATTCTTTGCAATTCCGAAATGGAGGTTTTATTTTTCACTTCTTGTTAACAGAAAAGTGAAGTTATATTTAAGGAACTATAACTAAAGCTACCAACCTCTAAGAGATTTTAAATTTGTGTTACCCTCAGGCTGCATTTTGTAAAAGCCCCTTAATTTAATGTATGCATTAGTTTTAATTTAATACTTCCAAATTAGGACAGGCACTAGTCAGAAAGAAGATGGGCGATCATTAGTTGTCTACTAAAAAGTACATAAAATTCCATTCAAGTTAAAATTAAATATTCTATAATCTGGAAATTTAAAAAACATGCTTGTTACCAATTGAACTATTGTTATGAATTTGACAAGTTCACATGACACATTTTTTAAGTAAAGAACAATTAAATTTATTTTATATAATAGTTTATAACGTGTGTTCCGCACTGCATTTATTTATGTCTTTCATACTACCCATTAAAATTCCTCACGGAACCCTTCACTTAAATTCGGCCAACCAAAATACCTCAGCGCACATTTCTAATTCGCGTTTGCTTATTAACAGGCATAAAATTTCAGGTTCACTGCTTTCTGAACTATAGGTCAAGTTTGTTATAAAACTCTAGTAAGAAAACGAAAATCTTGATTAATAGTCTTGTCTAGTTGCGTATTGGTCGATATCAAAACGTTCTCAAGCCTTGACTGAAGTTGATATTCAGTTCTTGGGGAATGGCAATTAGTGAATATTTATTTAATTATTGGTTAATAATTATAATTAGTTAGACGTCTTATTGTTTCGCTGTGGTAGTAATTAAAATATTTGTTTAATTGTTAGTATGGCCTCTGGCTAAATTTGTTTTGGAAAAACATTTAGAAAAAACGAGATAAGAGAGG
>OW679197.1:86211504-86288098 GCA_940337035.1 Agriotes lineatus | reverse complement strand
GGTCCTCATACACCATAGAAGTTTGGCTAGATCTCCCATATACGGTGTGGAAGTAAAGTAAGGGATAAATTCATTAACTCTGTTAATATTAATTTTTATGAAAAAATCTTGAAAGGGTGTATCGATTTTAATTATAGGACATTCACTACAACCACCTTTATGTTACGTCATTTGTTTTAATAGTTATGACGTCATAGACTTTTTTAAAATGACAACCAGTATTTTTTATTATTGATTTTGGTAGTACTACTTATGTTGCTTTCAATGATATAAAATTCTCAACATGTTACGTCTGAAAAAACTGGAGAAAAATGGTCTTAAAGTTTAAATATTAAAAGCCAATGAAATGAGTAAAATAAATCTAGTTACATACGTTTGACAGAAAGTCATTGGCGGCACATTCGTTTTCATTGAAATTTAAAAAAACAGTTAAAAAATACAACTCAAAATTTATTATCCACTCCATTCAAAGTTAATAATGACGATGACTGCGCGAGATAAACATTGGAACCAAAAGAAACTAAATCGGTTAACCAAAAACAAAAACCTTCAACAAAGCAAAGGGCACTTCTTTTGTTATGACATTTAGAAATTGTTTAATTCTGACAGGTAACTAACCTTTTTTTGTTTTCTCCGCCCACCAGTAACTAGATTTATTTTGCTCATTTCATTGGTTTTTAATATTTGAAATTTAAGATCATTTTTCTCGATTTTTTTCAGATGGAACATATTGAAAATTTTATACCGTTCGAAACGGGATAAAAAGTACTACCGAAATCAATAATAAAAAATATAGGTTGTTATTTAAAAACAAGTAGATGACGTCATATCATGAAAAACAAATTACATAAGAAACTGAAAAGTAGCTGAAAATATTTCCTATGGTCAAAATCGGTATCCCTTCGATATTTTTTCATAAAAATGAATATTAACTTTACTTAATTTCCACACTGTAGAGCAATCTAGCACTACTATTACCACAGGTTATGAATTCGTGTACTCAATTTCAAGTTTAAATATGTCACCTCCACGTGGCTGTCAGCGGGAATCCAACATACTACTTTTTCTTTTTAGTCCAACACCTAAACCGCTGAACTAATGCGGCTCACTCAATAGCTATAAAAATAACAAACCTAGCCGTTTAGAAATGCTACAAACGGTCGATACTTATCTCTAGTATTACATATATTTATCTGATCAACAATAAAAATAACAAAAGTGTATGTTAAAAATCCAATACTCCAAATTACCTACATTGTTTGCAAATTATTTTAAATGCCAGTATCTAAAATGCTTAATTTTGTTATTTTTAATTTTTCTTTCTAGTTAAATTTTGCATACTAATTTCGATATTTAAGCCGGTTCCCATGCGGCTTTCATAAGGTTATTCTACAGTTACTCAAGGAATAACTAAGCCTCCCATTTTTTCGCTTCTACGTGCGAGCTGGCTAGGATCTCCAGAATGCACAAAGCCGCTTTTTGCCGCGGTTAACTGCTCTCCTTGTTCGTGGCGTCCTTGGGTTCTAGAAAATGAAGCAGCCAAATCCTACTTAGAAGCCCTATTTGTCAAGATGCAACATACTAGGATCTTCCCCCTCACAATCAATGGACATAACATCGAATCAAAATGTAAGTACATGCATTTCTCAGCGTTTTTTGTCGACAAAGGAACTTGCCGCAAATATACTCACTTCTTGCTAAAGCCTTAGAATATCCAACTGAAGCGTGTTTAATTACTCCTTTTAATCAATCAGTTTATAACGCTAAAATAGTGAGTGATTAATTGTTTCAAAACTGCTGAAGTACGTATGTACTCAAAATTCACTTCCGCCGCGTCCTTTTGACGTGGGCCCACATGTCAATGCTTAGTGCGATATTTTGTGATTAAAATAATCGGAATTTTATTCCGAAATGTTGTTTCTGTTTGGCAATTATTTTACATATTTCAGGCAGCTGGCTCGAAAAGCTTTTAATATGTTTGTGTTGTTTGTATTGTCCCGATTTTTAAATATTTTAAATTAAATGTGCGTGTAAGTTGGGTGACTCCGAATGATTTAATCGTGTTTCATTGTTGAATATTACATATTTTCTTGACTGTTACTGTTTGCATTTTTTGTTGTTCGCATAACTACCCTTTCTTGAGCCTGCTAGTGTTCTTTTGAGATTTAGATTGAGGTAAGAAGCTTACAAGTTAGGTGTGTTATTAATTAGCCAGATTGTTTGTTTTTATGTTGTAAGTAACGACAAGGCGCCCATATTTGCATAATTCTACTGTTCAATTTTAAAGCCTGAAGGATCTTTGCCTAGTCCTTATACCACGCAATTATTCTACCAAGAGTTCTTGAGCTAGCCCAGGCAGTGTCCACTTTTTGTTTAAGGAAGCGGTACAAGGGGCCCCAAATTTTATATTTTTAATTATGTTCAGATTCGAATATTTGCAACTTTTGTTTTGATACACATATTCAAACCTTCTGTACTGATTGGATTTCCATGTTCAGATTCGACTCTTATATTCAGATTAGAAGATTTTCAACTCTCGTTTAGATTCACAAATTCAAACTTTGTGTTCATATTCGATTTCTGTGTTCAGATTCGAATTTTATTTTTGTATTCAAAGATTTACAATTTTTTTTCGGATTCACAGAATCAAAGCTTGTGTTTTAATTCGATTTTAGTGTTCAGATTCGAACCGTATATTCAGATACGAATATCTGCAACTCTTGTTCAGATTCACAGATTTAAACCTGGTGTTCAGATTCGATTTCCGTATTCAGATTTGAATCGTATGTTCAGATTCGAAGACTTACTACTTTTGTTCAGATTCAATTTGCAGCTGTCGTTTAGATTCACATATTCAAACTTGTGTTCTGATTCGATTTCCGTGTTCAAATTCGAATCTTATGTTCACACTCGAAGATTCGAATGTTTTTAGATAGGTACCAGATTTGAATGTTAAGAATTCTCGAATCTTAATAGCTCTATCTTAAGGTGCATTATAAAAATAATTGACAAAACTTTTCAAATTTAGCAGCTTTGAAATGCAAATATTAGGATCATTCTATAACTTCCAATCTCGTTCGGAAACTAGGTAATGGTTATTTGATTTTCCAGAAAAAGAAATGCCGGTGTTGTAAAAGCAATCTGAGACAAATTGAGATCAGTTTTTAATCAGCGGAAGTTGTCCATTTAAGCGATCTATCAATAACTAAATGTAAACTGGATATTAATTAGGTAGTGAATTTGTGAATTCGATTGTATATGTTTATATCACTGTGGACATTTCATTATTCGCATCTGTCTAAATACAGAGAATAAATGTAAATATATGAATATACACTGCTTGGAATGTATTGTAAACAATAAGCTAAAGACTATTCTATAAGACGTAATAGGCGTTGTTAGCTATTGAAATAATGCACGTAATTTATTTACAAAATAGGTATGTAGTTAATACCAATAACCACTTCTGAGAAAATAGTTAGCTATAAGTATACACACTTAAAATTCGCACAGCAAGTTGTCCAATAACGGAGATTTATCAATAAATAGTTATCGGATGGAGGATAATCTTTCTATGTTCATTACAGTAATATAGAGGTAATGTCCAAAATTATACTGTGCATTTTTAAATTTATTTTTTTAATTAAGTATATTAACCAATCCGTTATCCCTTACAACAAATAATTGATATGGTTATATTTTTTAGGAGATAGAAGTCTAATTTCGTTTAATAAACATTCATTTTGAAAACTTGACAAACAAAATGACGAGTGTTCCGACTTTCTTCACGTTTAGCTTTTCGTAATCACTGGATATGGATATACCTAGTTTATATAGTAATCGATATGTTACGTCAGTAATGAAGATTATTTTATTATATTATCACTTTTGGTCAAAATATAAACCTGTTCCTTATCAATATACTACGTTCATTGACATGTAATTAGTTCTGACATCCCAAAAAACACTTTTAAGAGTGTGTATATTACAGGATTCCTAACATCCTAATAAAATTCCAAGCGAGTGTCACCTCTTCAATTTTTTATCGCTTGTAGAACCACCGGGGACATTCTTGACCTACCTGCTGGGTGATATTTATGAACAGTTACTAAAGCATATGTGAAATAGTGTAGATAATGATTATCATTAGGTACAGGCTATTGGTAAATTAACGAACCGGAGGTCACACAGCTGCAATTACTCAAACGTGCTCGCGCCTTACAACAGCAAAGGCATCCACACGAATCGAATAAATTTCAGGAGTGCTAAAACAACATAATCAGGTGTTGCTCAAATAATGCCTCAGGTAAAAACGAGACTTAAAAGTTGGCGGACGCTGCGTCTGTAATTATTGCGTTTCTGTAGTATAAAGAATCGTTTTGTTTATCCGACAGGCACAATCTCTTCCGTTATGCGAACCATATTTTTTAATTGGTGAAATTGTGAATGTGTGAAATATTGTGAAATTTGTTTTTATATTTTAGCTTAAAAATCGTTTGAGCTTTGATTAAATTCCACTGAAGTGCATTTTCAAACAACCGGCAATCCATTACCACAAGTTCTAATAAAACGTCAATGTTTAGATGATTCGATGTTTAATGCTATTCAGTTCTTGAACTATGAAGATTATCAAATAAAAATACATATAAATTAAAATAATATAGAAACGTTCCGTTTTGGAAGCGGATTGGCCTCCAGTTGCCGCAAAATTCAATAAATAACGCCACACACCAATTAGTTAATTAATTATTTTTTAAACTAATCAGGATAATAAGTAAAATTAGTAATGGCGGCTGCTATAAATTTTCCAAGTTATTCAGTTTTAATGAGATTTGCCCAAAAAATATTAAATTGCATCCGCATGCAGCAAGCAGAAGCGAAGTGCAGACGAAACAGCTCGGTTTTCAAACGAAGTATTGGATGTCACCCAAAAAAGTTTGCTTTTTGCCACAGAGGGAACGACAAACGTATTTCCCATAAAAATGCAACCCATGCACATTTTAACCATTCTCACTACGACCGAGAATTAAATCACCGGATTTCAATTCAAATTGACCCAAGCCTTTAGACATCGAAAGTCTGTAAGAGCACTCAACGTTAAAATATTTATACAAAGCAGGTTTGTTGTTCTGTGGCAGTCATCGATGATAAATTTGACATCAAAGTGAAATGCAAACAAAATATACTTACATTCCACCATATCACAACTAAAAATAATTAAAAAAATTGCAAAAAGTAGTACTTGCAAGAGCTATCAATCAAAAAGTATTTTATCGTTATTAAACTATTTTAGGATTTACAGTTATTTGTTTCTACTAAATGTGTCATATATTAAATGTTAAATTCGTTTAAGTAGAGCTATGGGGAAATCGCTTTCCTAATCTGAATAGCTAATTAATTGCACCTTCACTGGCTGCTCTATGACCTAACCTTAACCTTAAGTAGCATATTTCATAACAAACCGCTTGTTAGGTGTCTGCCGAATTAAATAAAACTGACGAGAAACGCGACAGAACTCCTTTTTAGGATTCGGCCCAATTATTGGGTTTTCGGTCTCGACCTCGAACTTGGTGAGATGACTAGCTTACAACTGCTGCACTATAACCACCAATTTTGGTTTTGGCAGCAAAAACACACAGTTCGTCAATTAGAACTTGCAATAGGCACTTTTTTCAAGAGTTTTATATACACCAATACAAACAATGATCTTTTTTCATTTAAATAGCTATTATTGAAAATAGTGCTAAAAAAATCTGATTTTTTTGTGTCCAACAGAAAAAATTGAGACATCGTAAAAAAGTAGTAATAAACGATCTCAATATGAACAAAAATTTTAAACAATTATAATTACTTCCTTTTACAATAAAGGAAGTATTGAATTCACCCCAAAAATTTGAAATTGAGTTTTCAACAGATCTTCACGTTTTAGAGTCCCCTCAAGCCAAAAAACATTTTTTTATCGGTCTGTTTGGCTGTGTGAACAGAATATCACAAAAACGAAAAAAGATATGACGTTGAAACTTCTTATATAAGTTTTGTGTACTATCCAGATGCGACAATTTTATCAAAAACGGCTCTAACGATTTTTTTCAAATGTTACATTTTTATTATATTTTTAATGTGTACCGATGTGAGATAGATATTTTTCCAGTTGAATACTTCTAAAATAGATTTTTTCTATAGCACATGTTAAACTGTGCTTTTATCAACTCAAAACAAAAGGTCAAGTTTTACTTTAACAGCAATGGTTCGGCAAAATTCTAAGTAGGACTTTGACCATATGACCATAGCAGTCGGTGTCTAAGGTACCTGGTACTCTACATGCCTAGACCTTGTCCATTAACAAACAAACAAACAAACAGCAATGGTAGATAAAGTAACACTTTAACATCAAGGGTAGACAAAGTAATTTAATTTTCTAACTTTTGTTTAAATTAAATCTGACAGCTGCGCATTATCGTAGCAACCCAATCTAGCTACTGACATTTTGGAACGTGATTGACTGTTTTTATTGTCTTTTGAAATTGTTAAAGTTCTTGCTATAGAAAAAAAATTTGTATTATACACGACGATAAAGTTATTTCTATCCACTCACGATTCACTCGTGGATAAAATTTAACTCTATCGTCTTGTATAATCCTTTATCTAATAGACGTGTCTGTCTGGGACGCTGTTTTATCCGGGACGCTGTTTCAGCAGCCAAACCGTAAGAGATAGAGAAAAAAGTTATTAAAGTTATATGTTTGGAATGGTCATGTCAGGTCAGGAACCGAATTTCAGTCACATGACACTTCCGGTTTTCGAGAAATCACGTGATTTCGGTCCGTCCGGGACGCTGGTCCGTCCGGGACGCTGTTTCAGCAGCCAAACCGTAAGAGATAGAGAAAAAAGTTATGAAAGTTATATGTTTGGAATGGTCATGTCAGGTCAGGAACCGAATTTCAGTCACATGACACTTTCGGTTTTCGAGAAATCACGTGATTTCCGTCCGTCCGGGACGCTGGTCCGTCCGGGACGCTGTTTCAGCAGCCAAACCGTAAGAGATAGAGAAAAAAGTTATGAAAGTTATATGTTTGGAACGGTCATGTCAGGTCAGGAACCGAATTTCAGTCACGTGACACTTCCGGTTTTCGAGAAATCACGTGATTTCCGTCCGTCCGGGACGCGTTCTATTTGAAAAACGGTCTTTTTTGTTTTATTAAACGAGACATTTGTCTCACTGGTTGCTAGTAAATTACTATTGTTGTTTTTGTATAATGTATTAAAGGAGCTAAAAACACATTTTTGACTAATTATAAGATGACTGTAAAAGAAAGTTGTGTGCGTGTATCACACCAGATTTTTTTAAATTGAATTATTATAACAAATATTTAGACGGGCGGGGGGGGGGGGGGCATGCAAGTTATTGAATTTTCCTACATTATTATAATTTTGTATGTAGGTCTTGTTCATTTCTGAATTTTTGTTATAACGTTTTAATTTAGAATTATAATTGTTTTGAATTCTTGTTGATGTTTAGATCTTTTGTTATTAAATTTTTTAGGGGATAATAAAAAATAGGAAAAATCAGCAGATTGGCTGTAAATTTCTATTAGACACCTGTTTTCAATTCCAAACAGAAAACATTCTTGTGTATTTTAACAAATAGAGGTACTTGAGTCATTTTTATATATTTGAACTTCTCCCCTATAGAAAAGGAGACATTTAAATTTTAGCAAATGAATTTTGAGTCTAAGAAAATGCAGAAATTATATTAAGAATAAAATGTTTCGTCAAATGAATATTAAAAAAGTTTTCCATATGTGCGACGATTTCGGCTAAATAGAATTGACAAGGAGGCGGAAATTAATTATTGCAAAGTATAGACGGAGGAAATCGATTTAGAATCGCATCAGCAATTTATCAATAGATATAGTTAGCGGATAGCGCGAATAGGGCAAAGAGCGCCTATAATTTAGCATTTCATATTTAAAGGTTAGAACTAATAGTAGTTTACTATAAGATTTCGATAACTTTTTAAACTTTTTAAAAACCTAACCTTAACTGAGATTTGAACGCACGACCTTTGGCTCAGTAGTCGAAAACGGTTACACAAGACGACGCGGTCTAAGCCGAAATTTAATTCTAATATTGACAATTCGAGTAACCGCGAAAGCCTCAAACATGGTATAAGATCTAATAAATTCACCTCCAAAAGTGGAGTTAGAGAGATATTTATTTTATCACCGCTGGTCTTCTTAATAATAACAGATGGAGTAAATTAGAAAAGCACTAGAAGAGTGTGGAGATGATGTATGTCTAATAACCGAAGCAAGAAGTTACCTCCAAGAAAATTTATGTCCACGTTTTATACGCAGGTGCTTCTATCGTACATGCGTCGTGTTCATCAACTAAAAACGTGCATAGTATCACGTTTTGGTCAAATAATTCGCACGATTTTGTAATCATGATACAATTCATTGTAGGTCTTTGAAAAACAGAATGATAATATAAGAAGTGCCAAAGAATGCTTCAATTGTCTTCTACGATTATTAACAGTGGAATTTCGCAGTTATTTTCTTCCATGTACCTATATGTGTCTTAACTTTACTTAATCTTTTTCCTTTTACCATTACGGTTTCGAGAATTGACTCTGAAATTCATATTCTTTTTTGGGTATTTCGCCACTCTGCAAATTAAAATGATTAAATAACGTATTAAATAACGGACATTTCGAGGGACAATCTGCCCTCTTTGTCAACGAATAACAATTAACAATGAACAAGAAAACTTAGCTTTTTCACGGAGATTGAAAACCACCTACCTCCAATGAATTGCTTGACATTGACGTTTGTTGATTGTCTAAACCTACTTGATCTGATCTTTAAGAATCGATAGCCAACTAGTGTCTAAAATTATTGAGAAAGACGACACGCATTTTTCTTCGTTAAGTAAAATATATGTCGTCTCCTTAATTTTACGTTTAGTTGACATTGATTCTTTAGACAAGATCTTTGTGTTATGCCAGTTTACTTTATGATTATTATCCCAAGCATGTTCTGCCAGCTTAGACTTATTGAATTGATAGGTTTTTATCATATTTTTATATTCTTTAACTCTAACTGCTAAAGGTCTGGATGTTTCACCGATATAGTATTTCCCGCATTCACAGGGGATACTATATATACAATTCTTTGAATGTTGTTCTTCGTTGAACGGTTTAGTTTTTGTAAGAACTTACCGTAAGGTATTCATCGTTTTGAATACCGTCCTAACATTGAATCTATTCCCAATTCGTCTAATTTTGTCAGATATGCCTGGAATATAAGGTATAGTTAGAGTAATAATACACGAAACAATGCCACACGCGTACAAAGAAATGACACTCAAACATATAATACTCTAACTACTTATCCTCACATCTTAATATGTTTTCAATATGTTTTATAGTACCTTTTCTTCACACCGTATCCTAATTTCTGTATATGGAATAGGTACTAGTTGCTGTCTTACTAAGTCTATCAATACCTCGCAATATTTATTTTCATGTCAGAATCCTGCAGATGAAATTTCTTGATTTCCGACAGCACCCAAGATTCACTACTGCATGTAAGTTTTTTTAGCTGTCTGTTTCTTAGATTTCCTACCAGATATCAAGGTTCTCCTACAATATTATTTGATTGTCCCATTATAACCAGATCGTTAGTATAGCTAAAGTGCTTCAATACTTCTATAATCCATCATGCACTTTTCGGTTCTTGCACTGCATTCGTTTATATCTTCATCTATCATCATCTTTGACCATTATATTTATGTACTGTTTGGCCGTTTTGCTGTTTGTGCATCCATATTCACTAACGTTTCGCAAGACCTTGCAGCTTGCATCATCAAAGTGAAAGTCGCACTAAGAACCGAAGGTCGGTGTGGAGCTATTTATAGTCCTCTGTGCCAGGCGCGCGGAGTGGCGTAACGCTGGTTGGTCATCCGAGTGCAACGTAATCCGCGGGGCGTGGCCGTATGACGCACAGTGGTTGTAATGCTTTAGATCGTGTATCACAGGGGTCCACGTTTTACTAAGCTTAAAGCCATCTTCCCTGTTGATATTATTTGGATGTTTTTCTATTTCTATGGCTTCACGTATCACTCGCGGAAAGTAATGAGGTATTCTGGCAAGTCTGGCATGCTCAAATTCTAGAGTGTGCCCATTTGTAAATGTATGCTCAGCTACGGCTGATTTTGTGATGCGTTTGTGTTTGCAATCGCCTTTGTGTTCTTGGAGTCTTAGATCAACGGAACGACCAGTCTGTCCAATGTAACTCGAGCAGCAAGAACAAGGAATGCGATATACGCCAGCGGTTTTTAAACTTGGAATCTTGTCTTTTACCGATCTGAAGCCGTTACCCAAAGTTTCCTTGCTCGTGAACACAGTTTTGATGTTGCATCGTTGCAGGACTCGTCCTATCTTATCAGTCTAGCCTTTAACGTAAGGTAGAAATGCTAAGCCTTCCAGAGGTGGAGATTCTTCTTTAGCCTTTTTTGTCATAGTCTTGTCTAGAGCTTTTCGTATGGCGGTAGTTGTGTATCCATTCCTTTGTAAAGAGTCAAACAGATGTAGCTTTTCTCTCTCTAGATTTTCCTCATCTGAGATACGAACGGCTCTTGTCGCCAGAGTCTGGAAAACTGTTGCTTTTTTGCATTGGATGATGGTGTGAGTCAGCATTTAAATATCGGTCCGTGTGTGTTTTCTTTCTATAGACTGCATGTCCTAAATTATATTTATCCTCTTTTACCGTTCGGTGTCGAGAACCATTTATACTGTGTGGGAAGTGCAACACTGGTAATGGAACACTATTATAAAAAATTATGGGCTGCAAATTGCCCCTTGCTTCCTTAACTCTCTATCCCAAATTTTTGAGGTTAAGTGTTGCAAGTTAGTGCCACATTCCTTGTTGCCTTATAAAATCTCATCACAGTCTTAATCAATCCTTTCCCGACTCTCTTCTTCCTTAGTGTTCCCAAATTATTTGTCTTGGTAGCCTCCCGAAAACTCGTTTTAAATTCAGGAATACCATAATCAACGATTCATTTGCCTTTGTTGCTTCCTATACTGTTCGTCTGGTTATGAAAATTAGGTACGCCCTGTTTGTCGTCTAATGTATGCTCTGCTTTAAATCTTAATCGCTGTTCAGGATACTTTCATTAAACTCACTAGGAATGCTCAAGAGTGAGATGCCTCTATAATTTAAGCAATCGCCATTGTCCTCTTTTGTTGCATAGGGGCACCATCACAGCCAGTTGCCACTCTTGTGATATCCCTTTTTCCAGGGCAAGTTAATTATTTTCCAGAATATCCGCTTTCCATTTTCGTCGAGTAATTTCGATAGTTTCTGTGTTTATCACAGGGTGATTTACTTGCTCTAACTTGATTTTATTTAGTATTTGCAAATGCACTTCACCGTTCTACGATGCCACTAGCAAATGTCAGGATATTGCCTTCATTTGCCCGTAACTGTCTTGCTTCTTTAAAGCTCGGTAGAATATTTTCTGACTGGCATAACAGTTTCCTTCTAGTTCGTTGCTAAATTCCTCAATTAAATGGTCTATGAGATGCGCTGAAAGCAATTTTAGGTATTATTGCTTTTTAAGTTACTTGTTATATGAACGGGGTTTTGTTATAATTACACACTAAAAATTAAAAAACAACCTTGTCTTGGTTATTAATGAATCAATCTAGAATCTTTTTGAACATATTTTATCTGTTTATAACTGAAAAGTTAATACTTCACTTATATTTTAATCCCCCCCCCCCTACTTTTCAATAAAGTATTGTATCGCTTACTATTATCTAGTATTCTTATTATAAGCTAGACTACAGCATGTACTCAGGTTGTATAGTTAAATGTAACAAAATATAATGTCCAAGGCTGTTGGTGGCGTGTAAAATATTTGTGCGTCTATTGATGTCAACGTATTGAATCAGTCATTCTACAGTTTGAACGAGGTGTGACGGCTTCATCAAATCGTTATTTGATCTATGCAGAACTTGCAAGAATTTTATATAATTCTTCTTGTTCCTCTTAGTAAAGGCTGAGAACCTGTTACTACCACACTACGTGCGCGGACTGCGCCGGTGGCTGGCCTAACCCATTGATATAAAGAATGCCCTTTCACAGGGGGCACGACCATCAAAGCTGTTGCTATGGTGGCTGGAGAGCTTAAAAATGTAACCACTGTTCGGGTGTGAGGTTCGAACTCACTACCTGACGACTGCAAATGCAGATGCTTTACCGGCGACAAGCAATTGGGCAGTTATTTACCTGACTTGGCCTCAGACGGTGAAATAGACTGTTGAGTTTTAAAATAAAAGAGTGATGACTTTTCGAAACGAGCAGACACGGAGGATGACCAACGTTCCAATTTTTTTTATAATAATAGCAAAAAAAATGGACAGGTCTGTCAAACAAACAGGCGCAAATGCGTCGTCGTTCAGCTGCCAAAATTGTATGCTGACGACGGTTTACCCGATTTGATGACAAAAGTATAAGATACGAGAGAAAGGTTAACTACAAAATGACACAGATTCGTGATGTCTTTGAAAGCTTTGTATCAAATTGCTGGCAGGCCTTTATGCTCTACAAATATATCACCGTTGACGAACAGATTGGAGAAAATGCGCTTTCAGGCAGTATATGACATCGAATCAATGGCGATATTAAATTAAATTTTTTACTGCTTGCTGTTCTGCAGCATCTTATCCATACAACTTCTACAAGTGTGCTTGATTAGAATCACGAATGGGCTTCGCGAAACGAATCAAGGTGCCAAAATGCCAAAGGACTTGGTCGTTCCACCGTACGGTAGCAATAGCGGTATGACAATGAACGACTTTTTCACCGACTGTCATTTAGCAGAAGAACCACAAACTAACGGTTCTGGATACTATGCGCAAAAGTAATCCTGATATTCCAATTAGTTCCATTACCAAGAACAGGAAAAAGTTTGCGTTGACAAATCATCTTACCTTCCGAAGAAAAACAGATGTGTGGCTTTGCGATCATCACATCAGCGTAGTGAGATTATCAATCGTCCTGAAAACAAGAATAAATTATTATAAGGTTACAAAAGGAAGGGTTGATGTTGATACTTTTGAACAACTGGTAAGGTACCGGTGGTAGTAAAAGATGGCCACTGAAGGAATTTTTATTTAATTTTACAATAAAGGAAGTATTGGATTCACCCCAGAAATTCGAAATTGAGTTTTCAACAGATCTTCACGTTTTAGAGTCCCGTGAACCAAAAAAACATGTTTTTGTTCATTGGTCTGTCTGTCTGTCTGTCTATCTGTGAACAGAATATCTCAAAAACGAAAAGAGGTATGGCGTTGAAACTTCATATATAAGTTTTTTGTATATTTAGATGAGGCAGCAAGCTTTTTAAGAAAATCGCATAACCGGAAGTATGGTGTTTACTCTTGTGATTTTTCAGTTTTTCCCGATTTTTTCAAAAACTTTACATGTTTATTACATTTTTAATGTGTATTGATGTAAGATAGGTGATTTTCAAGTTGAATACCTCTAAAATGAGTTTATGGTGCCAAGTTTTGAAAACTAAAATTTTAGGTAAGTTTGATGAAACTGTCAGTTTTTTTAATTGGGATGTTTAATAACAATAATAATCTTCGATTCAAATGTTGATATTTTTTAAATATTGGTAAATAGCTTATTTCAAAATGCGTCTTCAGCTGTTAATATTTCAGAAGAATGATTGTAAAGATTTTTTTGTGATTTTCTCCGTACTCCGCTAGTAGGTAGTCCCTAACAACCCCTCCAAAGGAAATGCGCCATTTTTGAATCACCCTGTATTGCAATGTTAACATTTGATGACGAAACTGTTGGGTACTGTTCAAATATAAATATTATCTTTAAATTGTTTAGTTTCCGTACTGCTGGTTGTTGTTGATATAGGGTGATTCTTTAATATTGCAAAAAAAATTAAAGACAGATTCTTTGGTTAAAAATAAACAAAAAATGTCCTATAAACTTGTGTCCGGAAACGTTTCGTTACCGAGATACAGGGCATTAATTTTTTCATTAACTTACTTTTGTTAATTATTAATATTTTAAATTTAATTGATTATTCAACACTATAATGAACGAACCAATGAAAATTGTTCAATTTGTCAGAAACGGCCAATCAAAATTGACTGTCATTGAAAACACCTAATGTCACAGTGTTTTCACGCGAGCCCGATTGTTTTTAATGATTTCAATTTAGTGAGTAGCCTTTGACTGACATTTCACCAAAACGTCAAAGTCAAAGTTTGCAAATCAGCGTCGTTCTAAGAACTCATAATAATCATGTTGGAAGCGCCAGTATTGAATTAATAGTGGAAAACGTTAAAAATGTGTGCTGTCGAACACGGTAAAAGTCATCTACCCATATTGTTGAATAATCTTTCCAAATACCACTCAAGGCAAAATTTTTTAAGAGAATTTTTTTCGTCAACATGCAAATTATTGCAAATTTCTCTCAACAAAAACTGCTCAAATTCCACTCGACCTGCGGTCTCGCGGAATTTTTAACGCAGTTTTGGTTTCGATAAATTTAAACGCAATAATTTGCATGTGATCAAAAAAAATTCTCAAAAAATTTTCACCTTTTGTGGTATTACCCTTGATAATTGGCAGGTTGAATGCTAGTAACATGGGCTGTTTTTTATGTCATTGCATTTCGCTTATTTAATCCAGGGGCGTCTCTGGGTGGGTGCATTTTATTTAATATTAATAAGAAAAAATAGTCCGATATTTGCATTTCGATAGAGGAATAAAAAATACAACCTCACTATGATTTAGAGATAAAATAGTAGATCCTTTAATATAAAAGTAATTGCTAATGTTTGTTTTGAAATGGCTGGTACTTTGACAATTTAAACAAATTTTTTTGATAAAACTTCCAATAATTAAGTAACTTAGTTTAGGTTTACAAAACCACTCTTATTTTATAAATCTAATTTAAATGAATTCAAAATTTCTATAGGGCTTTTATAATCCTTTGCATTTATATTTTTCGCAGCTCAGTACTGAGAATTTATTTTTAATTAACTCACTTTGCGTTTTTCACTTGTAGCCAAGTGTCTGCAATCTTCTCTGCTAAAAGTTGCCCCTGGAACTCGCTTGATTATACAGCTTCTGTGTTGATGTCTTCCAATTATAACGACAGTTCTTCAACGTAAATAACGTCCACTAATAATCACTTTTAACAATGTTCTAAGTAAATTTTACCCAGAGTTTGTTAATTTTTACATTAATTCTGGAAGAATAATTTTATATCTGTCACAATTTTATAAATTTTTCTACCCGCCTCCTTTTTTATCAAAACATAAACAATTTGTTAATCCATCTCTTGGCACTCTTTTTCAGAAGGAACATTTATTAATTACCAACTTAAATCAATCTGGTTAAAATTTTGACAAAAGTAATCTTTTTTAGGTTATCAATATTTATTTATAATTTTATAAACATATTTGAAACTTTCCTAGATTATAAACAAACCGTCACACTAACAAAAATAAGTTGTACTTCAGCACGTTGCAACATTCTGCAATTCATCTCATATAAACAATAAACATTTTTAAACAGTTCAAACCACTTGCTTTGGACCATCCTATTCTCAATTGAGCTTCAAAACAGTGCATTGAATGAACATTTATACATTATTCATGTCGATACCGATTCATATTATATTAATTGACTTCCTTTTATTTTTCCAGGTGTTATACCAATCTTGGCCAGTTTGAAATGATTCAACCATTTATAGAATATATTTTTTTTACCATTTTAATATTATAGCAATATATACAGTAGAGTTTATGTAATAAAAACCAAAATAAAACATTACCAGAATTGATAAGTTTTTAGAACCCACTTCTGCTTAGTTAAGAATAAATCTTGATGTCAAATTGTTTCCACAGTTCTTCGTGAGGTGTAGATGTTACGAAACCAACCGTTTTTTTAAATAAAATGTTCCAAATACGTTTACACTTGGTACTCTACAAATCGTCAACAATGGAGAAATATCAAAACTGTTTAATGCAAAATAGAGAAAGCGTATTTTGCTTTGCTACTTAAAGAAGAATTCGAAAATTTGTTTTAAATCGCCCCCCCCCCCCAAGATTTAAATTTTTAAGCAATCAACTTTTTTGCAAATACTCAAAGGGGTAGAACCCGACATTTTAGAAACATTGAGTGTTGGAAAATAAGAAATCATTTAAATTTGTAGCAATAAATTATTTTAATTTTAAAAAATTTAAGATATTTTTTTTAATTTTGCTAATTGCCTGTTAACCACGCTTTTTCCCATTTTAAAAACATTTGTGGCTTTTCTTACAGAGTCATTATTTAATAAATTAGAAAACAGGGGATCATTGCATAAGTTAATTTTGAAAATATAAAGAACATCCAGTCAAGTGCGGCACGAGAGGTCACGTTGCAGGAATATCACAGTCATCATTTTAACCAGCAGCATTGAATAAAACTTCGTCATTAAACAGCATTCAAAAGAACTGCAGAAATGTATTAAGAATCTCGTTATTCGAACATGCCATTAGAGTGCCATGAATTTGTCGATAATCTGATTTGTGGAGTTGCCATCGTTACTTCATTCTTTTGCTGCTTTATGATAACAAATGGAGAAAAGATTGGTATTTAGCATCCACCCTCGCGTATATAGATCTTAAAAAGGGTTTATCTTGCACTTTTTAATATAAATTCAATATTCAGATTATGATTAGTCACTTTTAATATAATCTAGCAGATTTTTTGCCAGATCTATACACGATAACAACACGTTATGACAGAAAATTGGTCCTATTCTTTTTCATATTCCCCCAAGGGGATTTTTAGTGATGCATACTTATAAATACCATCGTACAATCCGTCACAAATATCACGATTTTTACATTACTAACAAGTTCATCAAAGCTTCAGAATGTAGGCTTCGAGGGGGTCCATCTGGGACCTTCGAGTGGTCATCGTGTTCAAAGCTGTCAGTGACGCCTGTTAGCTCGTTCTCGATCCTTTTAAATGACCAGTTCCTGTAGTATTTATAGCATAGACTTCTACATAATCATTACTATATTAATCTATTGACAGCTAGCACGAAACTCGTGAGTTTCTTTTACCAGAGCGTGCTCTCTTGGACAATGGTGACCTGACTCGCCCTCCTGACGTCACCGTATTCAATGCTAATGTGATCGCAAGCCTCATCTCTCCAGTCACTCCTTTGGCGTCTTGGATCTACTAAATGTCGCGCCACATCGCAGGTGAAGTGAGCTTTTCGAATAACTAATAAATTGGGCGATTGGGAGGCCTCGGCAGCGTTTCCAAAGCCGTGGCACTGCGGTCCATTCAGGGATGACACGTGGGTGTCCTTATATTGTTTATTGT
Source organism: Agriotes lineatus (assembly GCA_940337035.1). Taxonomy (NCBI): domain Eukaryota; kingdom Metazoa; phylum Arthropoda; class Insecta; order Coleoptera; family Elateridae; genus Agriotes; species Agriotes lineatus. The sequence continues at coordinate 86,270,675 of OW679197.1, read as the reverse complement.
CCAGAAAAAATTGAGAGACAATTGACAATAGAAATTATATGCTTGTGTTAAAGATCTAGCCACAGTTAATATCTTGATATTTGCTTGCAACTTCGATGGGTATCTACCGTGTAAATGTCAGAAAAACGCGGCGTTGCAAATCACGTTAATACTTTTTAACCTGGAGAAAGGATAAGTTTCATGTTTAGTGCAATTCTTTCAGAAAACGCAAGCTGTGGGACGACACAGAACTTTACGAAAACTAGAAATTTATCTATATTTTTTAAATTGATATTAGAGTGTATGGCCAAAGTACTAAAACTCATTAAGAGTTCTAAGTAATAAATACCTCCAATTGAATTTGAACTTTAACTAAAAACCGGGATACATAAAAAACCGCTGAAGACATTTCTATCACTAATACTTTCATTTCATATAAAATTATAAATAGATTTTTAAACTTCAAAAGCAGGACGCAAAACATGTAATTTTTGTTCCCATTTGAAAACGTTTAAGCAAGTTAAGTAATGGTAGAAAAGGGAACTTCATAAGAACTTCTGAATTTTTATAAATGAACTTATGGCATCAGATTTTAAAATTTTGTTATAATGTTTTAAATTTCGACTTAAGTTTTTAATTAATCCTCGAATAATAGTGGGGTTACTTGTCTATTTGTATTGTTACGATTTGCGTTCTTTAATGAAGTAAACTATACGCGGTTGTACGAATAGACTATACTTTAGTTAGCTATAAATAAGCCATTTGTATCATAAATATTTTAAGGTAGAATTTCGTAGGCAAAATTGTATATTAAAATTACAACAAGGAAATATTTGGCCGATGTTTAGAAACGTGCCTGTCTCTGGGAAGCTGGAGATATTTCAATCTCACGAATAGATTAGAGTAAATTTATGCAGGGTTTACTTCGTAAGCCTAAATATTGGCCGAAGGTATATGGCTAGTACGTGGTCAGAAGTGCAACTGTTGCAACTCGATCATAAAAATTACGTGCCGGTGGGAGCAAATTCTTTTAGCAGAATTGTAAAACTTTATTAGCGATAATTTGCGAGGGGTCGAGCTTGACAAACTTTAGTGTGTGAAAGCTTCAAGTTTGTCAAATTCATAGGACTATTATGAACTGTCACGTCCGTATGTACCTGCTCTGATAGGCTTATTTGAAAATTTGTAAACACCTACCGAGTTTTCTTGCTCAAACTGGACTTAGAATTTAGTTAGTTAATAAGAAGATGTTAAAAAGTAAAGCTGTTATTAATCTCACAACAGTAGCTTTAGTCTTCGTGTCCAAGTGTATTTTAACTAAAAGGATTGCCAGTTACCCCGACTTTAGGCGTATCGCGACAGTATCTTAGAAGCTATTTTGCCAATATTTTTCTTGAATTTAACACAAAAGGTGAAGTAACAAACGACTTCCGGGATTGGACTTTGTCATTATTGAGGTCAAATAACTCAATGTTTCGCCCACTTTCGTAAGGGGCTTCAGCAGGAGGAAAAGCAAAAGAGCAAGGTAACTCAAGGTGTAAACTCGAAAAATAAACGTAAACATAACTACACATTCGTAACAGATATTGTGACACTTGGAAACCTCTCTTTATTAACTACATTTTCAGTTATACTTTAAATAATGTGAAAACTTAACAGTGTATTGCCCTTATGTAGAGAAAATTCTTATTATTTTGTTTACTAACTTAACCCGCCCATCATTAGACGAATCTGCCGTCGTTCTTCTTCTACCACTTTAAGCCTTTCTTCTAAGCTATACCTACTTTTCGAGTTCATCTCCACCGCCCACCGAAGAATAATTCTTCAGTCTGTCTTTGTTGAGCTTTTGGATCAGTTCTCATACTAAAATAAATACATTGTCGTTCTACCATAGCACAGCATCTTGTAGCAGTAGTTCATGCCATTATGGTTAGATGCAGTGAAGAAAGCAAGCCCGATCGGAGACGAAGTAAGTCCGATCAAGACCAAACACATAATGGTTTACAAAACAGGTAAAAATCACATCACTAAATCAATGAAATTTTGTCATTTTAATGACATTCATTCGCTTAGAAAACAAATATTGCACATTTGAACTTACGTTCGCAGAAAGAATCGGATTTTTAAACAGACGCCTAAGTATTTAGGCAATAAAGTTATCTAACGCACAGACTTATAGTTGTATTATGAAAGGGAGGGTGACGACGTAAGGAAGGAAGCCCGATCATCGATGAAGAAAGTCCCATCGGTGACGATGCATTTAGACACACGCACGCAGCTTGAATATCTTTTATATATCGAAAAATAGTCCACCCTTATAGTGGAATGGCAAAGTTAAACCAATTACAATACGTATTGGTCTTCTCCACAAGGATTTATTTAATAAAATTAACAAGTGGATGTTGGCGACATGTTTCGGAACGATACCTAAGTTCCATCATAAGACCTAATCGTGATTACATCACATAAGAATGTGGTGATTAATAACCGTATTAACATACAAAATAAGTAGCTTCCGACAAGCTATTGCGTTGAATGCACATATCAGAATTGAAGGTATAAAAATTATTTGAGATTTAAAATGCACCCAGTGAAGAAACATTTTACACATTTAAAATGAATGATGTAAAGTTAAATTTAATTGTCAAAATGTTAACAATGATACATATTTAGTGATAAATTTAATTAAACGTTTAGATAAGTCAAAAAAGAGATATTATCTGAAGGAAGGCAACCCTAAAAATTATAGTTGTAAACCAGCCAACAATTAACTTCAGGATTAACTGATTAATTTCATAAATACCCTAGAAAATAAAACAGCGAAGATCAACAAGTTGACAACTGGGTTCAAATGGGAGTGAATCAAATTGAGAGAAGCAGAACTAACTGTGTTCATAAAAATATTATTAGCAAGATCTGTGATTTGATTGAAATTATCACTGTTAGATGCAATTTCAAAAATTTCAGGTTCAAGCGAGTACCTGTTTTGACGAAATGCAAAATTTTTATATCAATGTTGATGAAACAAATGATTCGATTGATGATTAGCACAGTGGATTTAATGGCTTGATAAGACATTAGAATTGTTAATGCAAGCAAAATGTTCAGCGGATCTTTTTTTTATTTTAAAAGAGCTATCTGTCTAACCAATGTGAAAGCAATCACAAGAGAAATTACTAAAACGATAAATGCCGGAATTATCTAAAGGAGGAATAACATCTTTATTGATAACAATTAGGTGGTGGAGGGTGTTAAGGAGGAAAAAGGTATGTGTATATTATATTTAATAAAAATGTTTTATTGAAAGTAAAATAAGACTAAACTGAAGAATTGAATTAACATTGTCAAGTTTTTGAAGCGGTGTTAAATTAGTGGAGAGTTTATGAAAAATATGCAAAATTAAGTTCAAAGGGCAACCGTTTTTAATAACTATGCTATATTTCATGATATTTTCGTTTTCTAAAAAAATGTGTTTTCTTCTAACTACATTTAGTAGATTTAATTTTGTTATAACTTGAGAAGCAACTATTATAGAGAAAAAATTTACTTCAGCGAAGAGGAAAATAATACTATCAAATAAATGGTAAAACGTGCTCAATATTTTTTCCAATATAGGTAGCATCAGATGGCTTGTAAACTTGGTAAATTTAAAATTACAAAATTTGTTTCTAGAATAAGCAGAATAATCAGAAGTGAGTACGTCTGTGTCACTTTCATCTAGTATAATCTCGATTAGTTTTGCACTTGTTCGAGCTTTCAAAATCGGAGCTTTCATAACGGACATAAAAATTGGAATCGCTTTAGTCACCCTCAAACTGCTTCTTGGTCCTGATTCTTTTTCAAGCAGAGGAGTTCCTACCATTGTGAAGATGGGTAATAGTTACATTTTCGCAATCAGTCGTTCCAGCATTTTCCGTCTTGAATTACTTAGTTCTTTTGTTTTATCGTGACATTGTGTCGTTTTTCTTCATTTTCTTGCAGGGTCGTAGGTATTTAATAAATTGCATTATTACCCTGTTACCCCAAGTTACCTAAATTCACACACAAATATATTTAAATAATTAATTGTAAGTTAATTTCTTTTTTTTTCTATGTTGGTAAAGACTATAAACGTCTTATAATTATCTTAGAAATTTTAGTTTAAGAAAGCTTGTTTCTAATAATCCAAAAATTAAATGACAAAGAGAATCAATTTAATACCGCAAAAACTGGTGTGGTCAAATTTTCGTTTTAAGACTGTATCTGATCTAAAGCAGTAAGAAATAAAATTATCGTTGTCGAGAACTAAAATGTTCATAATTTTGTTAAAAATAATCGCTAATAATAGGTTTATACATAATATAGTATACAGTTTATGTTACTTTATTTTGCAGATGCAAATTGAATTTAAAATTGCAAATACCTTCACACAAAGGATTCTTCACTGAGATTTTGAAGTTACAATGGTAGACAATAAACATCGTTTCGTAATACACTCAGTAATGTAATGTCACATGCATACATGCATACTGCATCTAATATTATTCTAATATTTCAAATCCAGATGGTTATAAAAATAAAACTTATATAACGGGTGCAGTTGTGAATAGGAACGAGAGCTTACTAGTCAAATAATAAACGAGAAGTACAAATTTTTATATTTGACTCTATATACGTTAAAAGCCGTTGGGTTCAATTCCATACAATTGGCGAATAATTTGTATTTAATTGAAATAATACTACACAGGAATGATTTGTGAGTGAAGTCTGATATAAAATCAGATAAATTACAATTATTTGCAATATAAATATGGTATTTTGTATTGATATTGAAACTGTATTGAAAAGCAATCAGTGTTTCAGTGAAGTGTTGTGGTTTTTGTGAAAAGTCTATCTGGAAGATAGAAATATCTACAAGGGGCTTTGTGCAGTCAGAGTTGCAGTTAGAATTTAGCAGAGCTTGGGCTAGTATTGTTACTAGTAGAACGAGACATCAACGCAGTGAATTCAGGTATCCAAATCAACTGAGAAAGGTCAGTGAACTTTAATTACTAGATTCGAAGATACGTTTTGCACAAGTTTAGTGAAAGACAAAATTATATCGAATTACTTTAAGAAATATTGTATTTAGAAAATAACCTGGGAATTTTAAATAGGATGATGTACTTTTGTTTATAAAATTGGATTCTACGTTAAGAAACGTAAATTTTTAATCAGTTTAAAAAATATATTTCGGACAATAATATTCAACTGAACAATAGAAATTATAATAAATTGTGTAAATTATTTCTGAAAAACGTTGATAATGTTTTCATTAACTAAGTACTTGAAAAAGTAAATATGTATTAAAATAATTAAAATTTGTGAAGGTCACCTCGGGGCACCTTATATACCTACCTCTGCGGGTCCCTCGTCGTAGTAGTTCGTCCTGTGTGCTTTTTTAATGTCGTTGTTTGGGGTTTTTGCATAAAGCCTCAGCATTGGAGCGTGGATGGGGCGGACTGTTGCGGCGAGGGCTCGTAATGTACAGTACTCGCCACGCACCTGCATATGCAGTTAGTGTTGTTTTTTAAATTATATGAAATACTCATAGTTTTTTTTGTATGCCGTGAAATGGCCCTCTCTTTTTTTTAGGCGTCTAATTTATATGTACATATTAAATACGTGCTAAATAAAGAGATTATTATTATTATTATTATTATGTGTGATGTTTTTTTTATTTGTTACGGTTACGGAATTATGATTTATTAGATTATAAAATAAAAAAATCTGTAAAGGGCTTTAGTCAAAACTTCCCTCGCAGGTGGACGTTGTGGTACTAAATAATTTTAAAAATTGAAGGAAACTGGGTGTAAAAATATTTTCACGTTTCCAATAATATTGAAGGTAAACACTTGGCAATGCAAAGTACATCAATTCGATTCGAATGTCAGTGCCTGCAAACGAGCCTGCGCATTTATTTCATTATTCGCCGTTAGCTGTAAATCAGGTCTTCGCCGCGTGAGTCATCGGGATGCTTCGAATTCCTGCGATGCAGCTGCATTCAACGTAACGCACTTATTCCTTGCTATTTTTTTGTCCTGCACAACATTTATCCTGTATGGGTTGGGTCCCATTTTTGGCAAGGATAAAGCCTGCGCTATGTAAAAATGATTACTACTTTATATTTTTCTGTTAAAGCAAAAATAAACAACACTTTATCTTTTAAGGTGCTCACCTTGTATATATTTGCCTGAAATTTCTCGGGTTCATTCCAGGAAGATAATGTGTATGCAAAATATCGTCTTCCTCCAACAAATAGTGTTTGAGTTATACCGGCAACAGACAGACAGACAGATGGACGGAATTGAGAAACCTTGTTTGATTTTTCGCGATTATAATACTTCCTTCGTCTTTTAGACGAGAGAAGTAAACATATATTTACCATTGCGAAGTTGTTGGAAATGTTCTTCTTCAATTTCCAAACACTTTCTCACTCTTTTTATAAATGAATTTCGTACCGGCTGTAACATTTCAAGTGTCACTAATAAACAGGCACAGCGGATTCGGTCAAGGGCAAAACAAACATATTTTATACACATACGTAGTTTTTTATGTAGATTCGTATTGTGTCAACAAGAGTACACCCCCCCCCCCTCTCAAAATAGAGAAAGGAGGAAATGTCAAAAATATGTATAAATATGTCCTCCAATACGTCACCAGGAACCAGATTCCCTCTGTAAGCTTAATTTCGAATCTTACCCATTGCAATATTTTTTTTACGAATTAATGTGATTAATAATAGACATATTACTAAGTGTTTCGTTTGACTGTTTCAATCTTATCAGAAACGTTAAGAAATTGTTTAGCTATTACTTCGTACACAATCGCACTTACGTACATCGTCACTGACTGATCCTACTTTGTCTTCGATGGGGTTTACTTTCTTCTGCCATCCAATGGTAATGATACAGATGATACACACACTTTACTGCTGCATTACTACATACTATTGTGTCATTATAGAACTGATATTTATTTTCACTTCCTTTTGCAATAAAGGAAGTATTGGATTCACCCCAAAAATTCGAAATTGAGTTTTCAACAGATCTTCACGTTTTAGAGTCCCTGAACAAAAAAAACACATTTTTTTTCATTGGTATGTGTGGGTGTGTGTCTATGTGTCTGTGTGTCTGCCTGTGAACAGAATATCTCAAAAATGAAAAGAGGTATGGCGTTAAGACTTCACATATAAGTTTTGTGTACTATGTAAATGCGATATCAAGCTTTTGAAGAAAATCTCATAACCGGAAGTAGGTCTTTTGTGATCTTTCAGTTTTTTCGATTTTTTCAAAAACGACTAACGATTTCTTTTAAACTTTACATTTTTATTATATTTTTAATGTGTATTGATGTGAGGCAGCTGAATTTCCAGTTGAATACTTCTAAAATGGGCTTCTTTTGTTTTTTCCGCTATTTTTTTATTAACTTCTATTTTAAATAGAACACCCGCTATATTATTACATTTTAGAATTCAGCTTAAAATTCTAGAGAAAATTTGTCTCTTGAACTAACGCTCTATTTTGTACCGTTTTTGTAGAAATTTTGAAAATTTTTGACAAATGCTTAAAAATTTAAAATCAAAATTTGGCCAGTTATAAGATCACTGTAAAAGGAAGTTGTGTGCGTGTATCACACCAGATTTTAATTCAGGAACTAATGTAAATGATCAATCAAGACTGAAGCATTTGTCTAGTATGGATGGTGTAAAAGAAAAACGAGAAAAGGTCTCGAATGAGATGCACCACCAAGCCTAGCAGAAAGGCTTATAGTGGTGGAAGAAGAATGGCTGAAGGTGATAAAAGAAGAAAGACAACTTTGTAATTACATTCTAATCTCAAATTTGTTGTGAATTTTTACAAAAAAATCCAGTACTAACAAAGATTACATTTACTCGGTCTGATCATGGTCATACGGCACCAATTTAGGTATTAAGAGAAACAGAATATACACGAACTGGAAACTTCACTATTCTGATCATTTGTTCACCCATATAAAGTAGCATAAGATTAGTTAAAGTTACAATAAATAAAGCTCATAAACGTACTTACTTAAGCCTTTCCGTTTCGACCTTTGTACCTACACTGAAGTGACGGTATATTTTGAGCTAGAGAATTTTTTCGGTATTAAAGGTGTTCTCTGTTCATTTCCGTGCAGGTTTCTATATTCTACTTTGATTCTGATTTAATTCCATTTTATTCTTGTTTCTTTCAATTCGGCTTCCCGAAATATCTATCGTGTATCTTCTTTTAAATTCGTTGAAGACCGCTAACCACACAACAATTTACAACCGCTAAATACGTAGGTGAAGCTGTCATCTTAAGTAGCCTTGAAGAGAGAGTGCTACTGAAGAACAGCAATGGTTTAGTTTATTATCTTCTTTGCTTTAACTTGAATTCGTCCCTGCCATTTCGTATTCTATTCTTTCGAGTCTTTCCTAGTTTCTACTACTTTCCTTGGAAATATAATCTCCATACTGATTCATTTGTGCTTATGTTTTTTCATTGTTACCCACAATCCGCATTAGCACAAGAGTTTTATCTCCGCCCGCACTTCTCATTTCACTAATTTCATTACCAATCCCTCCATTACTGCTTATATACATCTTCAAGAACTTCCTTACCTGCAATTGCCATATACGTATTCAGCTTATTCTGCATGTATTGTCGTGTCCATCTTTACTATAGAATTTCATATCTTATTGTAGATCTGTTGATACTGCCTTATCGTCTGTGAACAATTCTGAAATTTCTATACTTTATTTCTAATATCCAAAATTTAGTTTCTCACTGATTTTTGTACTTTCATCCATTCCAAATATTATAAATATGCAAAAAAAAACAAAGCTCACAAAATTATTCAAAAATAATATCCGCTAGCATTGCATTCATTACTAATATCGTAACATAAGTTGTAACACCAAAAATGTTGATACAAACCCAGAGAAACTTGTTAAGAACTCGTAAATATATTTGAATAACGGAGATCGCTTTCAACAATTGTTTGTGCCAGTCTCTATTAATGTTCCAATGCAATATCGGATCTGATCAATGCCTGCTTGAATGCCACTAGCTGTTTAGTACAGCCTATTGTGTTAATAACCATATTTACAGATATATGAAGTTATTGCGTAATATTATCCACAGTAAGTATTTACCTTTTTGGCCCAGCACCAAAGCTAATTGTTAATTGTTTCCACGGCCTACCATTATTATTATAATATTAATGAAATACAATGCTAACCAAGGTTATTTTTAAATGTTTTGCGGGGTTTGTTTCCACAACATTTAACTTGCCTCCAAAGAAAGTTTCGTGTAGTTTCAAAATATCAAAAGGTTAACATATTATCAAGCATTTACGTTTATGTTTTAAATTTCTATTCCTCTTAATAACAAATCTGATTAACAGCGTGCATTAATCACACTGTATACCTACTAAGAGGAAAGGTATAATTTGACTTTTTTTGATAACCCAAACAATTAATGTATATGTCTTTATATTTTTATTATAACATAGATAAATGTACTTAAACCTAAATACGTGGAGTCATTTTTCAGTCCAAATTATCAGAATCCAAACGTCGTTAGAGTTCCAGCGGCTAACGGAACACCGTCTTGTTTAAACGAGACACGCTTCGACTTTCCGTTGCCAGCGACGTAATGCAGCTCTTCCCCAGGCATTTTTCCGTTTAAGTTTTTAATTACGATGACTGGTGTCAGCGTTAACAGATAAAGGTGACGAAATGTGACTCTAGGACATTTACGTTCGCCTGGTAATGAGCGGCAGTGCTATTAATTCTGTACGTCTTGTCATAACAGCAACGGTCATCTTCGATGGATGGTTTTGACTCGTGACCCCGTCAGGCTTCTCTTCCTGATGGGACTTCGAGAACCTCTGACATCCTCTGCATGTAACACCTCAACGTCGCCGTGACACAGTAATAATGTAACCGATATTGTAATTGCCTCGCTGGTATTGATGCCTTTGCCGTACGCGATGCCCTTTGTAGTCAACTCGGCTGCAAGCTATAAAAGATGTGTTTTTACTGACTCTTTTGCAAATTTTATTGTTGTGTGTGAGTTAATAGAGAGAAATTCTTGTATGAAATCTCCTATATTGCTGCAGAGAAGGACAGCGATGTCCGCCTATTCAGTATCTGCCTAGTTTATACCTTTTAAAGGAAAGTTGTTACATGAAACATTCTGACAGAAGAATTGTTCCCAATGTCACCGTCTTTATTTTGTTTTCCAGACGATTTTTTGCTTCATTGAAATCTTCAGATTTTGGGTTACATTATTCACAATTTAAACTAAAATAAAATGTGTTATGCCATCCGGTGTATTTATTTCAACTATCTGTACCTGGAAAGTGCAAACTATGTATGTTTAGGATTATAGATTTCACGTTACCAGATTAGCGTTTTGTTTCATTCCTAAAAGGATTATCCATCTTTACTTCCTAAGGATATAAGAAGTATAAATTATATTAAGCCATAAACCTTACGACACACACATCTCTTATTATAAATTCTTAAAAATGTGTATCTTACATACAGGTGAGACCGAAAGAAGTATTACGTAAAGATGAGGCAATAGTAAGTGTGCACATTACCTACAGCTTAAGCGGTTTGACCGACTTAAAGTGGAAAAGGCGGTTTTCCTGTATAAGAATTTTCCGGTGATAAACTGATAAGTCAACCACTTGTATAGGGGCTACCAATCACGTTTGTTCGGAAATTCTAGCTGCAAAAATACGATCTTCAAAAATATTTGAAAATTTAGGTTTTAATTTTTTACTAACAAATAGCTGTTGATATTTTAATTTCATAATTTCATTGAATAGGTTTCCATGCATAAAAGAAGCATATACAGGGTGATTCAAATTCGAGGCTAACCATGGGGATTTCGAAAATGGTAAGGGTTAGAGGGGTGGTTTAAATTTGGCAAGGTTGCGCAATTTAGTGGTCAACAATATGCTGCCGAGAAACCAAGAACATTTTATTTCGTTTTCGAGATTGTTGATGATGGTTAGCAGAAGACCAAACGTCGTATTAAAAATCCGTTACCGCCATATTTTATGCCGGTAAAAGTTGCCTTAAGAATGTATTGTTAATTTTTGAATATCTTCGTAAATAAGATCAGGAAAAAATAAAAACGAATATGACAAATTTTGAATTTTTTCAAAAATCTCGAAAACGAAATAAAATTTTCTTGGTTTCTCGGCAGCATATTGTTGAGCACTCAAATGCGCAACTTTGCCAAATTTAAACCACCCCTCTAACTCTTACCGTTTCCGAAATTCCCATGGTTAGCTTCGAATCTGAATCACCCTGTATAAATTAAAAATAGAATTTATTTGATGGATTTTCGATATATTTCAAAAAGTGTTTTATTGCTTTCAAACATTATCGTGTATAGTTTTTGTAACTCTGTGGACATGTGGGCGTATCAAAATTAAACTATTTCAACGAATAAAACATTTTGAACTCTGATGTTTCAATTAATAAATGTTAAGTAGTTCAAATGAATATTACATGTGTTTGTGGATATTAAAATTGTTTGGTTTGATTCCTAACCCTCACTTCACTTTTATTGATATGTTATTAGCAAATTATGAGCCGATAAAAAATATAGCCTAAATTATAAAAATCATACCGTACGAACGTGGTCCTTGTTTTTGGATATCCGTAGGCAAACAGCAACAAAATAATTCTCTAAAATCTAATTCAAGGAAAAGTTTGACATGAAAAAGATAAGTTTCGCTACTTATCAATAAACAGCCGTCTGTGGTTGTGGACCATATTATTGCGGTCTACTGTAATACAAAATCAAATGTTCCGGTACTGGAATATTTACGAGTGCACCACTGGATCTTTAGTCTTTCTTCTTCTATCAATTTCAGCATTTCTTCTAGGCTGGTTGATGCGCCTACTTGTCGGGTGCTTTCCAGTCCCCACTCTGCACGCAATAGGTACGAATATCTAAGTGTTTCTAATAAAAGTAATATGAATTACATGCAAAGGCAAATAAAAATATTATAGTTGATAACATTCGCAACTGCGCTTCCAGAGGAAATCTGATTCCTAGTCGCACACATTAGCCACTGGGCTAGAAATGCTGCGCAATACACACGCTTATTGTTGTATTATGAAGTGGAGGGTACGACGTAAACCCGACGCTGGCCGAAGCAAGGTCCGATCGGTGACGATGTAGCGTGACTCGCACAAGTAGCTTCGCTAGCTTTTATGTATATGATAGTATATTGGTGGAGATTTATTAGGCATTTCCATAGATTTCCGTTAATTTTCTTTAAGCGATTCCACTCCCACTTTCTTCTTCTTCAAAGATTTTTAAAATTTCTACTATGAGTGTTATTTTAGAAGAATTGCTGCTTTCATCTTTCGTATTCGTACACTTAAATCTTCTATACTGCCATAAATGTTTTGTTTTCATCACTTATAATTCTAATGACGCTTCATGAAAGCATAATACCATTTCCTTCCAAAAAATGGATTCGTTGGCCTATGACGCTTCACATAATCCTCAACGAAATTCACGAGCTCATGAGGATATCCCAAATTTTCTATTTTATATTTACTTTTATTAATGAAGCTGTGTGCTACTCTCGACCCGAGTCAATCTTGCATAAGCACGAAATCTTGCAAAAGTAAGAGCAATAATACTTAAGTATGCACAAGCTGAAAATCACAAATGTTGCATATCTATTAAAGAGGTAGATACTTTATTTAAGGGTTAATTTAAATATAATATCATTTATAAAATATGTATTGTATTATCTGTAACCTTATTTACCTTGCTGTGTAGCTGCTGGTGCTTCGTACGCTAGTATCTGGCGGTACAATGCTCAACTTGCCCCGGATTCGTGATACAAAGTTGGAGCGCAATTTTTGAGCTTGCGCAGCAACCATTGTGTGCGGTGTGTTGTCATGGTGATGTGTTTACCTTGTTACTCTATCTCTTAGGTCTATGGTTCTGAGTAGAGCACAGTTAATTGGTGGCGAACTGAGAATGTCTCACCAAGCCCGATTCCAACACCAAGGCTACGGAAAATTGTAACGCCTGCGGGATTCGAACTGAGGACTTGCTTAATGCAAGCCTTGCGTTTTATCAACTGCGCTACGCGGCTTTTTTTCATTTGTAAAATAACAATGTATTATTCTTGATAACTGCGAATAAAACGATTTAAATCATAAATATGTTTAAGCTTCAACTAACCCAAGCCATGAGTTAAGACATACCAAACTTCTCACTGATGCGACATTCAGACGGTATCTTGATAGGTACTGTCAAGTTGAAAGCCCATACTTTCAGGTTGCCAATAAGAAGATTATGTAATTTCTAATAGTATCGTTGATATGGTATAATATTTTTCGCCTGCAAAAAAATTGTTTGGTCTTTTTAAAGAGGCTTTAAGAACTTTACTGCAGCGTCTATTAAATTACATTGGTCATTTGTCATTTTTAATGGAAAAAAATATGTAAATGTATTACAAATCGAGTTCAAAAGTGACTTATACTTGGTCGTCCAACTTGCATTGAGTTCCATCTTGTTTTACGTCGATAATAGGTTTTTGAAAGATTAGTCCCACTAATACAACATTTTATCGAACAACTCAATACACATTTAAAAAACATAAATTTTGTATTGACAGCTGTGAAAACTCAAAGTGGCAAATTAATTGTAAGTACCAATAGATCAAATGAAATTATAATTAGAGTCGCCTGTGATTCGTATTATAACGTTTGGCAGTACTGAAGTGTACTGTTGGTGGCACTTTCAGTCTACGCCAAATTCTAGATTAGTAGATTAACTTTTGTTTATTTGATACAAACTGACTCAAAATATTACCTGCTAATCTCATATTTGACATAGCTTGACAGTCCTACCAACAACAAAGTATTGTGTGACATATGGTTTTATCTCACTAGTGAGTTGCAGTTTTTTCCCACGCACACATACCAAAGTAGCAATTTCCATACAGTCATGCAGCCAAGAAAACTGGCAATATCGTACATCCGCTCAAAACTACTAAAGATACTCGTATGTCATTTTAACCTAAAAAACTATTGACAATCTATTGACATTATTACTTGTCACAATAAAGTTGTCATTCATTAAATTGCAAAAAAAATTTTTTTGCGGTCGTAGGGAAAATAGCGTACATAACTCGCTCGAAAGTGTATATAACGCTGGTGTCTAAATCACTCACGAATGTTAAATAGTGGTACCTCACTAGTGAGTTCTGGGCCATTTTAGTGGTCTAAAGTCGATACAATTATAGCATTACAACTAGGGGTGTTAAATAATAGTTATTTATGGTACAAGTGTGTTATGTTACAGATAATTTTCAAGAGGAAAAGACAAGATAAATTTTTTTTATCCAACATCTGTCAATAAACTCTCGATAACTTTATGTTATCCGTGTTGTGATGTCACCTGGAAAGAGAAAAATTGAACAGACACTGTGATTTCAAACCTAAAATTTGGTGTTGATGGATAAAATGTTGTACTGACCATCTATTGTTGCACGGTATTACCCTGCACAAGAAAATTTGCAAATTTCTCAAACTTTCCTCTAGTGGGTAATACCTATGTAATACTACTTGTGTAGTAAATAACTATTATTTGTGTATTTTTCAGGTGTCCTGTACTTGTAAACATTATATTATACTTAAAAATATAGTTTTCTATTCCCAAAAGTTTAATTACAATCCGGTTTACCTTTAAAACAAAATCACACTGCACAAAAACCGCATGTGCTGTTACATTACACTTTACACTGTTCTGCAACACCTACTTCACTGTTCCACCAAACACTGAAATATGAACGTGCAATCTATTATACTCTTGTCCAGTTAAGAGAAACGAGTAAAACAGATATTCTTGCAAAATAAAGAAAAGTTCGTTCTTTAAATTAATGGTGATGGTGTTTACAACTAGGTACTCCTGCTTACATTTGCCTCAGAATTTTTTAGCTTGCCAAAAATTTTAAATGATTAAAAATACTTCGTAGTTTAAAGTCTTTTGCTATATTCAGTGCGGTATCGTATGTTCCATTCGTTATCAGCTTCTGCTTATTTTATTTCGTTCTTCTATGTCGTTTTCTATTTTATGCCATTTAAACATTCTTTTTACTTATTTATTACTTGTATCAACTAAAAAACAAGCATACCAACAGTTAACTACCTAGTTTCTAAATAAATGAGTTTCTAAAATCGGGACTGTCGAATTCAAGGTATTTTCAGTTTAATAATTATAACAAAATGTATTTTTTTCAAGTCCTTATACTCTTCGGTTAACATATTATTGATTAAAAATTAATTGAACCTTGTCTACTCGCTATTCGGATATATAAAGAGGGTTCTTAAAAAAAACCTTAGTAAATAAACAAACATTTTTTCCTGCGCTACTGCAATTAATAAGAATCTATTGATTTCAAATTTGTTAGTGCTTTTTTCAGTTTTACTTCAAGTTTAATTTAATAGCTCTTCCTCGCGTCGACAACCATAGCTTAAGTGCGTATGTTGGAGATCATTCAAGTCTAAAACATTTGCCTGCAACTGAATCTTAATGAAGCCAGAAGAAGTTTAAGTTCTGATGATTGTGTAGATGCAGATGCGTTGTTTTAGCTTTCAATAATGACTTTTATATTGCGTATGTTTTTATAAAAGGTTCTTAGTAGCACGTCGTTAAGGTATTATCGTCGAGATCCGGACGCCCTGTGTAATACGTAATATTATGATGTGTTTATTTTTCTACCATTACGACTGTATTAAAAATGTACACACACAAGATGAAGCGGTGCAAGTCCCTTGCCGCTCTTTGGGACGTAAATTGTTGAAAACACATGTAAAGAAAGTAAAGTAAAGTTCGGGCACTTCAATCCATGTAGGAACATGGCCTGCGACAAGGCAAGCCAGAGTCACCGAAATATCCCTTTCCGAAACCCAGTCATCTGGCACACCGTTAACGGCGTCCTGGGTGATGTGGTTAGCATGACGCTTCCATGACTGCCTTACCTTCCCTACTTCCACAACTGTGGTTGCGGTACCTATTTTTTTTAAAGCGACTGGGGTAGTCTTCGTAATTTGTTGAGCGGTTATTTCAATGTGGTATGGCAGTTATTATATTATATTATAGGTACTCCACATGCCTAGACCTTGTCCGTAACAAACAAACAATCAAACATGATCGCGCCATCCTGAGGAAATCGGTTTAAAATTGAGTCGACGATGTATCAATGCTCTTAACGGAAAGTACGAATCAGACAAACAACGCCAATAATGTGGCATTTCAAAGTTAAAGGTGAGAAGGCATAGAAGCGTGTAACCCCACTTTCCAATAATTAAAAAAATATTTCCTGTATCGAGATTCGAATCCGCTACCTTAGGCTCGACAGTAACCGAGTGTTGGTATTACACATTTACAAATATAACAAGGAAAAACGCAATAAATATCTTCCAAAGTTCTTCTCATCTCTTTGCATTAAATTAGCTGTCAATAACGTCCAAGTTTGATGACAATCTGGAAAGTCCTATGTAAAAGTGCCCACTTAAGCTTGAACTAACTTAATTAAATTATTATCATCTGTTCACTGCATGGTTCTCTTTTAGATATATCTTCTAAATATACAGAAATATGTGGCTCCAGACGTCTAGATAATTGGTCGATAAAAAATGTTTCCAGTGTATCGGTAATCTGGTGTTTCGAGAGCAAATAAATGCGAGCCTATTTAGAAGCCGAAGAATACAAGTCGTGATTGCGTCGTTAATAAGTCAACATCAAATTGTACGGAATTTTCTCCTATGCCAGTAATTTCCTTATTCTTATGTTCAGCGGGGTTAAAACCTTTTCCGTTTCCATGTCAAACAGAGATACAATCAGCAAATTACAGGTAACTATGTGTTAACGTCAAGCCGTTTTAAAGTAATCCGCGGATGCTTAGCATTCTCCTAAACGTGACGCTCCAGGTGTAAGACTTATTGCACAGATCTGCAATAAGTGAATTTGCCGTGGAAGGCGATTAGTAATTATGACTTCAGTGTAATTTATTAACACTTAACGCGGAACTATTGCCTTCTTTCGACTTCTATCAATTAATTGGTCGAGACGATCGTTGAATTGGAGAACGTTTTAAACAATAGTCGCTTCTATTTTACCAATCTTCAGACTTGCATTCCAGCATTAAAATAAATGTCTGCTTGCAAGTATTTTTTAATAAATTTTTGTTGTGTATAAGAATTTGCACAATATTCGATATAAAATCGACGGAGAAGAATATATCACAGTTTGGTTGTTGAATTGATATAATATCTAAATAAACTTGAATATGCCATAAACCCCTGTCTTTGGCTCTTGCAACTTTCCTCCATCTAGTATATGTAACCGATGCAACTCCTCTTCCACTCTATGCACCCATCCAACCTTTGGTCGCCCTTTTTTCTTCTGTCTGTTAAGTTCTTGTCCAGTATTGTCTCTTCCATTTTTATATCACGCCATAACCACCTGGGGTTCGATCTTTTTACAGCTGTGATAGTTGATTCATTGGATAACTCCTACGCTTCTCCATGTATCTCTTTCCTTCCAATATCCAAGGATCCTTTTCAAAAATTTTCTGTCTCTGGTCTTATTGATTCTTTATCCAGGTTTCGTTGAAAAACATCAATATAGGTATTATAACGGTTTCACAAATTTACGGTGTACTTGTTCCAGATACACCTTTTTTCTCATGCAGCTTCACTTCATTTTCGATTAAATTCTCTGTTTTAAATGAATTCATGTTCATTTATTGTTATTGTCCACATACGCTCTATTTTTGCTAAATCATATGACTGTTTAAACTCGATCAAAAGTATACGAGCCTTTACTGATCTTCTTTTTAAATCCTCAATTAGTATGACAATTCTTGTATATTTAGCTAGAATCCTATAGGTTACGTTGATTCGTGTAATTCCTCTGTAGTACGCAAAGTGTTATCTTCATTTGTTGCTATGGAAAAATTATAGCGTTAGACCAATCCCTTGACATTTCTTCTTTTTTCATATATTGTATACCAACTTCTGTATTTTACCAACAATGGCGTCTCATCCATGTTTAATCTCGGCTAATTTCATCCTACAGTTATTCTTTAGCACTTTTATTATTCTTAGAAGAGAACATAAGTAGCGTATTAACTAAAAATTGCAATTATAAAACCGACCCGGGTGAAAAGAAGAGAAATAACATAAAAGCTATGAAAATTAATATATAGTACCTACCAATGAGAATCTGTTCGGAAAACGTACTGATCTGAATTCAAAGTATCAGTAACTTTGTTCGTGGTGGGTGTTAATAAGAGCAGATCGTTGGACCTCAACCTTAGAGACCTAATAAATAATGCCTTAAAAAGCATACCCTTGTAGATGAGAAATAAGTAAAATCGTAAAGATTAATACTGATTTATTAATTAAAAATATTGCTTTTATATACAACCTTTTCCGTAGTTAGTGCAAAAGCTATCAACAAACAACTGATAACCTAATAATATTTTATGACTGAATTGCTAAAGGTAATCACAAAATAAATATTTAACAAAACTCCGCAGTTCGTGCAAACGCTGGTAGACGGATTTTGTTGAATAGTGTTGTGTAACGTTATCGATGACCTACAGCGTTACGCTGACCAGAATGCAGCCTTGGTACTGCAGCACATTCTTAAGCTGATTAACCAAATAAATTTTAAGTGAATTTGGAGGTTAGCGGATAGCCCAGCGAGCATTTTTCAAAATCATACTCTCCACGGCTACTACGCCAACACTTGTGGTAGTCGCCAACCCCTAACAAAGCAACTCTTTCTCCATTTCGACGGGCAAGGCTAGCCACCTACCCGAATTACGAGAGCTCATATAAGCACTTTGGGGTTAGAAACAGATCACTGGCCTATAATAAGAGGAAGAGAGAAGTCTGTTGTGGTATTTGCCGCTTTATTCTTCTGTGAATGTTTTTATCGGCACTACACATTGACTCTGTTGGATTTTTCAAAAATTTTTAGTTTTATCAATAATTGTAATATTGTTTTTTTTTTAGGTTTTTTAAAATTATTTTTTGTAAAGCTAGGTCATAATACCGAATGCATTTTTGTACGTGATACTTTTTTAATTTAAAAAATTAGATGTGAAATCAAGCTTTTTATAGAAAAAAGTAGAAAGTACTTTCTTCCCATATAGTTCAATGAAAAAATATAGTGTCTTTTGCACTACACGTTACTTATACTTTGCTCTGTACAATAGTAACATTACTTTACAAAACGAACTACTAAATTTCAAATGGAGAAGAACGGATAGTGAACAGAGAGCAATGGAGATAAGTATTGAAATCAGCCAAAACTGGCCCTAGGTTGGCATCTACGGAAGGATGGAAATGTCAAATGTATGGTCTCTATCGAGACAATCTGTTGCTGTATTCATTATTATGAAATGGAAATAATGCTATAATAGTTATTTATGTATTAAAGGCATAATATATTATAGCTCGAGGAGATGTTTATGGAGAGCTTTACATTTCCCGAGAGCTATAATCGTGATTAGGCAGGTGGTATATACAACGTTTTATTTCGTTTTGGTTCTCAAAATGGAAAAAGATCAAGGATTCCGTATTTTGGCTACAGACTACTGCGTTATCGTTGTGCTGGCACTGTTCATTTTTTGGTGTGCTATGGTTATGCAGATTGTTGGTGTTGCTAGGCCATAAAAGACGCTATAAACTAACATCAGCATATCGTCCATAGATCTTTTAGAAACGTAATGATTATGGGTGATCTGATCTGAAGTTAACGTTAAGCATCCGCGGTACCGTGTCAGTCCAGTAGATATCTAGTAGATCAGTTTAGGTTCTCTGTATTCTCATTGCACTTAAATATCCAACCTGCTCAACCACCTGACACTCCGGTTCTTCTTATTCTGCATAGGTGATCTACCCATGCTTCTTTTTTATGTTGTACCCATCTTACGACGTCTTGTAGCTATTTCTTTTTCTTCACTTCGTATCCTATCTGTTAGTGTTCCCAACTGCAATTATTGCTACGTCAAGTATAGAAAATGTAGCATCAGCTGAGCTTAAAGGACAATAACTATATACTTCAACTGAAAAATTAAACTAATATTAAAATGTGTTATTAGTTGGTGAAGGCCTGCAACGTACCGTACAGATAATGCGTTATTTTTTCACCACCTTGTATAGCATTTAATAAAATAATTTAAGAAAAAAACGTTTAAAAACAAAGCAGTGCAATGCACTTATAATGCATTAGCAGTTCCAGTTGTACCATATGGTAGCGAAATATGGGGGTAAACACAAAAGCAAGATCGAGTGTTAAGGATAGCCAAAATGGCATTTTGGAGAAAAATTAAAGAACTTTTCAGAGAAAACAGAATAAGAAACGAAGTAATCAAAAACAAATTAAGTGTAACAAAGCAGAAATATATAAACAAAAATTGATAAATTACCTTGACAGAATCAATTAAGCGAGGATCCCAAAAACCATAAGAGGATACAACTCGAAATGCTGACAAAGTGTCGGCAGACCAAGAAAAGCGTTGGTGAAACGAAACACGTCAAGGACCTAAGCTGCAAAAGGATATGATAAAGACAGCTGTGATGGTAAAATAACTTACCATGTTCCGTTCGTTTTTTATTTCAACATCTTCCTGCAGGAATTATTAAAAACAAATTATCGAAATGGTCAATGTGGAGATGGCAGCAGTTTCTGATGGTTATCGATAAATCAGCACCACCTTTGGGGATTGTAGCACTAAGCCGTTTTCCACCTGAAGTAAGTAGTTTTTCCAAAAGTTCTTTTCATTCGTACGCTAATGGCGTGTTTTTGGTTACAGGGCGTTTTCTAGTTTTTCTAGACGTTCTAGAATTTTTAGATTTTCATATGGAAGGCGTTTTTTCTCTTTGGCTAAATTTTGGATTTTATTGTGAGCTTGGATATCTCGATGTTTCAGTTTATGGAGTTGGTGGCGATTGCGACTCAGATTTGACTCGCTTTCGTAATCTGTATGATATATCTACGTCGGTACCGTTCTATTCAGTAGCTCAGCGAGGTTGAAACCACATTAGCTTCTTTTATTCAACAGATAAGTCACGACCTTATACTCTAACTAAATATTTTGCCCCAGTTTAAAAATGCATCAGCATTGAATATAAATATCATTTTAATCAAGCCGTATTTATGCCAATTTTTCCTTTCATAAAATGTTAAAGCTTTTTAAAGAGCTTACGTTTGGTAAATGTAATTAAGATATGTCTCCCTTCAAAGTAAGTTGTGATTACCATATCTTCCATCCTGGATTCGCGAGTTGTTGAACAATCAAGTTGGTGGAGCCTGTATTTGATTTTCATTATTTCAGTTTTAACCCACATCATCCAGAGTAGCTCAGATGGCACGTTGAACGTGATTAGTTACGGGACTGTTTTGGATATTCGTACCTTGCTAATCGGCTTATATTGAAGTGTTGTAATATTATTGTTAGTATATACTATTGCTATTGTGTATTAGTGTTCATTTGTCACAAAAATACGAACGACTTCGGGGATTGGACCGTGTCATTTTTGAAATACATAATTGTAATGACAATAGCCGCGGAAGCCTCCGAAATCATAGTAAAAACATAAAATAGTAATTCGTTTGTGATTTTTCGTTTCAGTCACACAGTCGCAATACGTTTTAAGCAATTAATTATTGAAAACTTATCCCTCTGCTTTCGGCAGGCTTTTGCTGATGTTCAACCGCATAGATTTGACATCATAGCAAGGAAGAATTCTATACGATTTGCATTGCCTTATCTTTGCTGAACTGAATTTTCACCATTGACGCTCTATGGTAAGAAGACGTATTTGTATTATCACCTTATAAAAGATGATTGGTACTTTTCTACTTCGAACTTTTTAATATTTTTGAGTCAGGTGGTGCAAGGGCACAAGGGCTTTATAATATCATTTATAGTTGAACATATATCATATTAGCCAAATAATTTCAGAAACATATTCGGCTTAAGTCACAGGACATCAAATCACTACAGGAAAGCGTCTACAGTTTATTATTCCTTTAACTCAAAGCTTCCTCACGGTTTTAATAGAAAATACCATACCGTGGCCGACTAATTAACAATAGCCATTCCGTACCTACACACTGTTTATAAAATACTTCGATATTGTTTCAGCACGTGAATACATCAATCTGACGTGTGAAAGTCTCGGACATGTTTGGATGTTTCATGCAAATAGCTAGGAGTCGTGATTCGAGCGTTGCTTCACCGATGGAAGATATTCGTATCAATTCGGTTATGAAATTTCCGATTTTAACGAGTGTTTACCCGTTTTTAATAGGCAATATCCACGGAGGTCGCGTTGAAATTGGGCAATTTTCGCGTTAAAGGCTGCGGCCGATCACACACGTCGCCGAGTAATTTATGTAACTCAAGGCTCTAACAGGCACTATTTTTTGCGGCAGGAGTCAAACCATCGACAATTTTGCATAAACGGTGAGGTCGACCATATTCACACAGTATTGCAAAACACATAGAAGAAGCAGTCTGCCCTGGGTATGTAACCTTTGACCCGATTTCTATTGCGGTAAGTCCCGTTTAGCCGCGGGCGCAAGACTAGTTTTCGTTTCTTATTGCCTTAAAATATGTATGTGATATCTCAGCGGAGCGTGCATTAGTGCCTTTTACTTTAATTTTTACGCCTTGTGTGCGTTGGCTCTCTCCGCTCGCATTTGCTTGCCGCGTACGTCGCGGTATCGCCCTTGTGAACGAGGGGCGTCGCGACGCCTACACGTGCTGCCTTGCAGCGGCGAAAAGCGGCACAACTACCACCCCTTCAGTCAACGTAATATGTACTTAAAAAGTCGGAAAAGTTAATTAATTATTTTAAACGCTTTTGAATGCGCTTCTGCACACTTTCTTATGAATTATAATAGGGAAACTTGGGCAAACTTTTGTGTTTAGTTGCGCTTTTATCCTTTCGGAGGTAAATATTTTTATTTGTGATGTCTTAATGATTTTTATTATGCTTGTGGCGTAATGCAAATAAAATGATTGTTAGGGTGTTCTTGTGCGGGTTTTTATTGTACGTCTTTTATTACGCTTTTGCATTTTCTTTGGCTTCTTTTAGCAACGTTAAAATGTTTTGCACATTTCAGAAACAAATCGTTTAATACTTCTTAAAAAACCTAAAACTCTATAAAGTCTATTTATGGGCTATCTACGTATATCGGCGTATTTTACGTTCCACTTTCGTCGAATAAAATCTATAATTCGCATATGTACAACACGAAGCGTCTTTAGCAACTTTAATATTAAAATGCCAAAAATTATTCCAAATTTGCTTCACCATCGTTACAAACAATCATATGGTAAACATTAGTTTACTATTCGTTTGTAGATTTGATATAATTTTAAAATTATAATGCCGACTTATTAATAACATTAAAACATAATTCCAACTGTGGTACTGAGAAAATTGATTCCAGTTACCATAAATTACGAAGAAATTAGTTTCACTCCTTTTTATACAGTCAAATTTATCTGAACACGAATTTATTAAAAGAACACAGTGTGTAAGTTTTTAGTCAAATTCTATTAAAATAAAGCTTTGAATTTTATATAAAGAGACATACGAATTTCGATACTAAAAGGCATTTTTACGGTATTCAAGCTTCACGATATAATGTAACATTGTGCCTAAGAATGTTTTGCACTTGTATTATAACTCATACTAAGATATTTACAAATATCACCTCAACAACTGATTATATTTTTTTCCCTAAGAACAAGCGATTGTCTTAGAAGCGACCACAATAATTGGAGACTTTCAAAAGCATCGCTACCGGCTGTAGATTCGACGCAGCTCACTTTGTAGTTTTAGTATTATTATTTTATAGTAACGGATGTCACCCTTCAAGCGTCCAATTTATCGATAGTGTATCCAACATCATTACAATAAATAAAGCGTAAATTTGTAATAGGTAACATGTTCAATCAAATTCCGCCGATGTTCTTGGTTAAATGTGGAAAAATTGTTTTTAATCATTTTTAACTCAATAATAAGAAACAGCAACTTTAACATGGTAGGTAAGGTTTTATACAGGATAATCTTAAAATGCGTATCATAGATTTAAACTGTTGGTATAAAGATTTATTTTTTTAGTCTCCGTTTTGACGTGCGAGCTTCCAAGGCAAGTATTCAGTTTAAAGTTTGTTAGTTGTAGCTAACATGTTTTTTTTAATGAAAGTAGTTGTTGATTGAAATTTAGAAGTAACATTATTAACTTGATCTATTTACGTAAGAGCTTAAGATGAGCCATCGCCATAATAAAAGACTTCACATTTGTCTTACCTATCGATCTGTTTATTAGATGCATACTGTCCACCTTCTACTCGGTACTATTAACTTTAAAAAATATATACTGATTTATTGCGATAAACTACATAATTTTTCAGAAAATAATGCTTGTTTATGAGCAAACATGTTAACAAAAAGCAATCGTTAAAAATTGCCGTAAAATCAAAAAAATTCAATTTCGTTTGAACACAATACAGGAAATGTGTCAATGATACTATTCGAGAAGTGAACAAAAATGTATTTTGAGCTGCAAAACTAAACAATTGAGCCGATTTTTCTCAAATCTTGCATTTAGAGGTTCGACAACTACAAATTCTAGAAATCTGAAATAGGAAAATGTTTGCGGATGAAATAACTATTGTAGGATTGTGAAGGTTTTCGGGAAAATTTTTAAAAATTGTAAGTACTTACACTTTCCGAAGTATATATACTCGGGAAAGCTATCGAATAGTTTACAACAGAATTTCAATTGTTTTACCAAAAAATGTTAATGGTGATGCAGGTATTTTAATTTCTTGACTTAATTGTTACACTGAAATTGCCATTCAAATATGAAATTTTTCTATAGGTTTTTCGAAAATTTACCCAAAATAGTGGTAGTTCTATCTTCTGGGATTAAATAGATATCTAAGCGAAGTTTCATGTTTTGATGCATTCGATGGGACCTCGGTAGGCAAGTGACGATCGCCGCTACAGCCGGGGTCACAGTGAAAATCACGGAGCGCTCGAGCCAGAGGGGTTGAGAGTTCAACTCCCGGCACGGGTGGTCTAGATTTTCACTTAATTAAGGTTTAGGTTTAAGTGACGCCCGCACCCCCTGAAGTAATGCTTAAGCTGTTCCGGGGGGCAACGGCAGTCGTTAGGGGAAAATCGATACATTAGAACAAAAAATATTGATGTTTCTTGATTCTTGATGATTCTAAAGGAGATAAAATTGCTTAGTAAACATTTGATAGCGATATAGCGATCTGCTACAAACCTAATATCGTGCAGATGAATTGTATGTTATGTAACCACATTTACGTCGAACTGATTAATAAGAATAACATGCCAAAAGATAATAACAAAACTTTGGAGAACACCGATCGCCTACTAAAAAATTAAAAATCGAGAAATCGCTAAAATAAGAGAACATGTATTTCTTGAAAACCAAGGAAACACAAGAAATTTCCATGAAGAGATGTTGATTTGGTAGCATGTCTGATACATACTTCCTTATGCCAATGTTCCAGTGAGACCACTTATATCGTGGGTTCAAAAAAAAACTCATTCGCAGCATGCCATGATCAAATTGAAGTTCGCCGTAACTTGAGATATACCCATTGATAAAGATGAACTACCAAGTCAGAGAAAACTAAATTACATCTTAACTAATTATTTTCTTAAAAATATACAAAACACTCGTTGTTCTTGTGTACATGCCATCTTATTTTCGTTTTTGCTTAATACAAGTAAACTTAATGCCGTGTAAACTTTTACCTGTCATAGTGATAGATGTTTTCATAAACAAATGCAATCTGGCATTCACGTACAGATTTAAATTAAGACATGACTAGATTTTCTATCTTTCTTTCCATGGCCTACCCTAACTGAGTTTTCTTTTGGAACACACGATAGTAATTTTTCCACATACAGGTGCATTGTTTTCTAAATGCCTAATTTTATCATTTTTTTTTTGCGAATGTTTATGCAGCGTACAATTATTTATTAGAGAGTATTTCAATGCTTCAATTGAGAAAAAAGTTATCGAAAAATATTTTGATGATTGTTGGAATCTTTGGCGACCCATAATGAGCCAAGGAATTCTTTGGAAATATATTCACCCGACAGTCACAAGCACCACAGTTTTAAACCAAACCGAATCGTCATTTCTTGTCTATACATCTTGCACGAATGTATTCTAAAGTGCGAAATTATTTATTTTTCGATAAATATACTAAAAGCAAATACACCAAAGTGAATATTCTTTCATTTGTTAGCTCAAAACTACCCCAGCTAGGAGAATTAGTCTCTCTTCTCCAATTCACTATACCTGGTAACTGAAATGTAGGTTTGTATTGTAGGATTTGTTTTGTGGTAATGTAATTTTGACAATATGTAACCCTTGTCTTCATGGGACCAATATAGCTGAGTCTGATTTAATGTATGGTATCCCAATAGAATGAGTACTCCAATTAAATGCAGTGAATTGGCAGCGATGACTTGAAAATCCTGAGGGTTATTGTCTTGGGTGTATTTCAATGCATAGTTGATAATAACGATTAAAAGTTCTTCCAACGATGATCTTTTTTGAGTTGGTTTCTATTTTTCCTTCCCTCGTATGAAAGACGAAGAAATTTCTTCAGATCTTCACATTTCAGGGTCCCTAGATGACGAAAAACATGTTTTCTCAATTCCGTCTGTCTGTCAGCCTGTTTGCCTGTTCATCTGTCTATCCGTCTGCTGGCGGTGTAGCTCAAAAGCTATTTATTGAAGGAAGACAAATAGATGTATTTTAGACCCAACAGAAACAGAGTGAACACCTTAATTTTTTTTCCTTTATATTTTCTAAATTGTTATTTTCACAACTTCCACTTGCGAGGAAAGTTCTGAGTAAAGCACTTTACAGATTTACATGCTTTAGTATTCTACGATCAATTCAGAAATATACCAAGAAATTAGGGGTATTAGTTATACTGTTGAAATACACGCTAAATTGGTCTGAAATTGTTCTTTAAATGCAACAAAAAGATAAAGTGTAACCCAAGAATTGTATGGTTAAAAAATAATGCTGTGATTAATTGCTCTATCGTTCATTTTCACTACAAACATTTCTCTTTTATGTAGTGTTAGTCTCCAATATAACTAAAAATTAGTGTGCGTATTCAAATACATTGTCTTCATTGGATCAGTGCAGATAAGTTTAATTTAAGGTATGAAATACATATAATGAGTACTCTCTCAACTGTGATAAATTCAAAAGCATGACGGTTGTTATCTTGGGTATACTTTAATAAGCAATAGCATTTAGAACTTTTTCATCAAAAAACATATTGACTATATCCAAACATGATTTTTCTTCGAGTTGGTTTCTATTTTTTCGGGTTCAGCATCTACGTAATGGTTGTTTATTCAGTGATCAACTTTCATTCATCGACTTTTTTCTTTATACGATGTCTTAAAGCTTTTAATTTTTTCTGCAAATTCCTCGTCGTTTATCTGTAATTAGAAAGTTCTAATGCCTTTTCTGTTCGAAAATGAGAGATTCGTTTGAGAACGCAGGATCATTTTGTATTCGAGATACAATCTTTTTTTCCTGCATTAATATTGAGGAAAAATTAAATAGATATTATAGAACCGGCATCATTAATGTATTTGACAGTTTATGAATAACTACAATAGCTATTTATGTGATAAGTAACAAGATGTAGTTTTTGCACTAAAAGTGAAATTGTACATCCATGTCGAAAAATGAATTTTCCAACGTGTTACATACAAAATTCATCTGAATGAAATAATTTTCTTTTGAGTTTGCCACTTTATGTAATATTATTGTCAGTATCCAAATACTTAAAATATCAAAATATGTGGTTGCTAGAGAAATAATAAAAGTAAATATTGGGGTTTTGTTAAACATTTTCGCATGATTAATTTTCAAACTAGCGCAAAAATAACTGTCATATCGAAATTTAAATGGCAACTGATACGTCATCATTGACATAAAATCTAAAAAAAATTCACAAGCATTACCTACATAAATTTTGATGTTAAAGACCTAACTTTTGTCTAAGAACAATTTCAGGTGGGTCTACATACAAAACAACCAGATTTTTAAAAAAATATAAATTACTTTTGCATGGAAAATAAGTGGCAAGACAACTCACCAAGGGCAAATATAGGTTAATTGAGAAAAAACGCAAGGTGTCTACAATCAATAAAAAAACCTTCAAATGAAAGTTGTTTGCGAGGACAGATGCTCATAAGATAATTTTAACTTGTTCTTAAGTTCTCAATACACTGTTAGATTTATCAAAGTTACTTTGGGACCACCCTATACAGAGACGTCGACTTTTATAAATTCCATGTGTAGCCTTAGCTTGTGATCTCAGCAGCGTTCATCCAGAAGTCCGGAGGACGAGGTCTCCCGGATTTTTTTTAAAATAAGCTTCTAGAGCTCTAATATTTTATAACATATTTTGATATGATTTCAGTTTATTATATCGGTTTAACAATATGTAGAAATTCGCCAATATAAACATGCTATACATTATATAAATTTTTTAAATATATTTTAAAGAAAAGGCGCTGTTGCGCCCCATATTATTTCATATAGGGCTTGCATCTCGAAGCTCTTATTAAATCGGCGCTTATTACTTTATGAGGGGGTGATTCTGCCAGGAGGCGAAAAATGAAAATTCGCGTTCAAGATACAATTTTAAGCAAAAATAGAAAGCAACTTTTTTCTCATCGGTCTTTGTTTTGGGGAGATAGGAGGCAGGAAGTTTTCTGAATTTATTTAATTTTTTCCATAAAATTTATAGTATGCCATGGAAATTGATTGAAAACAAAAAAACTTTGGTAGTTTTATTGTTTAATTGTTACATGTTGAAAAATTGTTAGACAACCATTTTAATGGAAGGTAGATGGGTGGACGCGGTCCAGTTCAGTGGCCTACTACGTCGCAAGATCCATGGGATTTTTTACTTCGGGGTAACATAAAATAACTAGTTTGTATAGAAAAAATTCACAGTGAAGAGAATTATGAATGCTTCAAATTGGAAATGAGCAAGATTTTTGCGGCAGTTTATAAGCCAGTGGTGTTGCGTATTTTTTTTCCATGTAACCGTTAAATAAGGTTTTCATAGGGCCTACTATTAGTGTTTTGGGAAACTTGAATTTATCTCTTTGTACAGTTCGATACCTCGATGTATATAAAAAAAAAAGAAAGCCTGATCGGAAAAAGTTATTTCCAATGTTTTGCTTCAAATTTAATCCTGAACACGAATTTTCATTTGTTTTGCCTCTTGGTGTAATCACCCTGTATATGTTACGCAGCCGTGATTTCAACAAGGGACTAAATATGGGCTGCAGGAATTCCTAAGTTTCAACTAACAGCAATGATATTTGAGTTTGCTTATACAAAGCGTTTGTTTTAACAGCAGTAGATAAGAACACGAACACGCGGCGCTAATTTTATTACGCATGAAATAATTCGTTATCTGTTAGCGAAGGGATTAAAATGGGCGCCGGGCAGTGGACGTTTATAATGCAACCATCGAAAACGCGCAATTTTTCCGGCCTCATGAGCGGCGATGCAGACGGAAGCGCGAAGAAGCGCTGAAGCTCCGGAGCACTCCGGAGCGCTCCGGCGCCGCGTCCGCCGTCCAGCGTCCCCAATCCCCACTCCGGGCGCCTGTGCGCAGCAGCATCCCTTCCTACGGGGTGAGCACGGCCGGTGGCTAGCGAGTGGCCTTCCCGAGGCGTCCCGAAGGCGGCCGAGGCCGGCGGACGCTTGTCGCCTGCGAGTTTGGCCGCCTGACACACGCGCTTGGACCACTGGCTATTCAGCATCACTGGGTCCTGGACCGGACGTCCTCAAGCGCGGCATGTTCATGTCCCTCGCCACGGGCCTCCACTAGTTTCCCATGCGCGACGTCCTCGCACAGCCCCGCTGGACTTCTTGTAACTAGTGTCAACACTGGCTGAAAGTTGTGTCGTGAACATGTGAGGAGTGTCGCGCTTTCGGACTAAGTTATGAAGAAGAGCCGCTGATCTGTGCCAGGCGAAGAACAACGGTCAAGATGAGAATTAAAATGCCAGCGGTCCGGATAGCTCAGGGTGAGCCCTTTTTATCTACCATTAGAGTCCGCCGAAATTTGCCATTGCCAGGCGCGCCTGAAAAATCGCGTGCTCAAGACACGTGATCAATGTTTTTAATTAGTACCGCGCGACGTCGCGGGGGTGGGTCGGTGGTGGAAGGGAAGGGAATTGTCTGCTTGCTAATAAGAAAAAGTTATGATAATGATTTTTGCGAGCGTCGCTTGCGCAACTTTTTCTTCGGCGCCTTCTTGTTCAGTCTTCTTCAGGGGTTTGATGAGCAAACACCTTCACTCCATAATTCGGCGATTTTCCAATTAGACGGCGTTCGCAGTGCGGGCCGTCGGTCAGTTTGCCGTTTCGCACCACAATGCCCAATTAACGACCGTTAATTTCGACCTACCTGCGTAATCGTGTCCATTCTGCTTTGACCGCACTGACCAGCCTCCACCGTGCGAACCGAAAGGCGAAAGGGTTGAACCGACTTATTAACCCTCTTCACTTCCCGGCAGTGACCCTTGAACCCGCAAAAAATGACGGGCAGGTACGACGCGTGTGTCTTCGAGGGTTATTAAAAGAAGATCCACCACATTAACATGTTAAGACGCGCGTGCTGCTTTGTGATGACCCTCGTCTTTAACTTATTTCTGGCACGCGACTGGTAATTTATTTGAATTGGGCTGTCCGGGCTTGTTTATAACCAAATTAAAATTCCCAAATCTGCTCTACGAGCCTTGCGCATAAGTTCTAGTTTTTCGCACTGTATGAATTTTTACCATCGTATTAAATCAAAAATCTAGCAGGGCTCGTACCATTCACGAGACAGAATCCAAAGGCTTCCTTTATGGGGTTCCTTTCAAATCCGAGCGGAAGCGGAAAGGAACCCAATACTGGGCTCGAAAACCCGATATTTTCCTTCTCGAAAATCTGTAATTGCCGAAATGAGGAATTAGTAGGTGAAGCAGCACGTAAATGTTTGAAGGGGGTGTTTTGTTGTGTCCAGTGCCGGTCAGGAGGGTGGCCAGCCGAGCGTGCTTTTTATCAGGCTTATTGTTAAATCGACGCTTTGCCGGTGCTTAATTTTTAAATGTTGGTTTCCTGTGCATGCAGGACGAGAAGTGCACGAATTTGATTGTTCCGCAAACGCTCCAGGAAAACGGCCCCGAATTTCTGGTGGCGAGTGAAGGGTTGTGCTACCTGCGCTTGTATCGTGTGAGAATCCGTAAAATTTGGAATAGGAAGTTTGAAAGTAATTGTAACGTATTTATTAAAATCAGGTTGAACCCATTGTTACTCTATTTCAAACCTGCATGTTGAAATTTGAAAGAAAAATGTTCGAAATTAGTTCTTATTCACAAAAAATGTAGCTTTGTTGCCGTCCTTTCTTGTCTGTGTTTGAGTTAAATAAAAATTATGCAAAGAAAATAGTTTGGAATTTTTGTATTTACACTATGTACGTCTGACAAGTATTTTAATTTAGCCTAAAAAATTTTCCTTTGATATCTACTGGCTTAAATACTTGAAATCTCCAAATTCTACACCCAATTCTTAAAAATATACAATTTATAATATGAACTCGGTTATATTGTAGAAGTATATGCTAAATTTGTCAAAAATTGTTCTTTAAGTGTTCCAAAAGGTCAAATCACAACCTAAAATTGTAATACGTTTTCTAAAAACGAGTTTTCTTTTATGTACTGTATACAGGGTGTCGAAATTATTTTTTACGCACAATAGGGTTTTCAATGCTAATTTCTCTATATGAAAATATTTGCTCCTTTAACTATTTTAGAGCAAATTTGTACATATTCATAATATTACTTGTCATTTTAGATTTCTGAAAGCCGAAAAATTAGTAACTAAATTGGAATTACTATTTTCACAAAAATCAGTGATGCCTTGAAATTTCAAACAAATCGCCACTCATGAAATGATACAAATTAGTTCACTGTTTATTTACTTATATCTGTCAAAATTATCTTTCAAAAGTCTTTCTTTATGTTTCTCTTAAGTTTTGTATTTATTCTGTGCTAATGACCGCATGTAATAAATTGAAATACTTTAAAATAGACAAAAACGTCTTTAGTGTTTATTATGATTATTATCGATTTACAGCATTTAACTCTGTTCAGATCTGACATTTTTAATTACAATACTTTTCATAAGTGGCCATTTGTTTCAATAAATTCAAGGTACCACTGATTTTTGTGAAAATGTTACTTTTAATTGCTTTAATTTTCGGTTTTCCGAAATGTAAAATGACAAATGATGGCTTGATAAGATGCAGATTATTTTTCTCTACAAAAAACGTATGGACAGGTTTGCTGCAAAATAATTAGGGAAGCAAATATTTTTAATATAGCTAAATTACCATTGAAAACCCTATGGTGCGTATATAGATTCCTACACCTTGTATAGCCTCTAATATAATTAAAAATTGGTCTGAGGATATGTAAAAACGTTGCTAATGTATTGCAATTGTAATATTATTTTTGACAGGAAATTATTTTTTTAAACAAGTTGTCAGTTCAGATCATAATAAACTATATTATTCATAAAACTGTGGGAACAAGATTATTTTATTGTACAATTTTAGAATGAATCGTAAACTTATTTATTGTTATTCTTGTTATATTTTAATTTAAAGCTTGTACACGTAGCCGTTCAAGACTAATTTTATTATTAATCATTTTGTTTATTTATATCCTAGATTTGATGCATTTTAAAGTTTCAGTGGCTAAATTGAATTAATAAAAATGGTACATTACTCGCTCGGTTTGGTAACTTGCGTTAAAAAGTATACTGAGCAGTTAGCAGTTAGAATAGTCGACATTTCAAAAGCTTAGGAAACAAAGTAAACTGTAACAGCTTTTGATCTTGTACGAAGCAACAAATCAACTTAATAATTTGTATGTATTGATAATCTCGCAGATTATTTTTTATAATTATTTCGGCGTTGAGGTTTTCTTTGTGTCATATTCTTAGCGCCCTAGTCTATTCTTGAGTTTTGACTTATTATTGATTTTGTTGCCGTAGTCTGTGTGGCCAATGAAAAAAAATCGTTTTTGAATAGCCTAAAAAACTCACGTTCTTTGTACTAAACGTTGTTAAATTCCAGGCCCAAAATTCGCGTTGTTGTTTGTGATCTTTTGTAAATCGATTTTAAAGTAACTGCGGTATGAATGTATATATATGTTTATTATCAGTAATTCTTGAAATGTATGTTAAATAAATAGACCACATAATATTTTTGGCACCTTTCAATAATCAAGTTTTACATGTTTGTACAGTTTCAGTTTTCTTATTTGTTGAGAATCCATCATGATTAAGGGAGGAAGCATACAACTCGTATGGGAATTATCTACAAACACTAGTTTCAATGAA
Source organism: Agriotes lineatus (assembly GCA_940337035.1). Classification (NCBI taxonomy): domain Eukaryota; kingdom Metazoa; phylum Arthropoda; class Insecta; order Coleoptera; family Elateridae; genus Agriotes; species Agriotes lineatus. The sequence goes on along the minus strand of OW679197.1, from coordinate 86,237,089 downwards.
ATCTAAAGCAAATTAGCTAGAAATGATATACACATATGTAAAAAAGGCTAAGATAACTATATGGCCTTTCAAACGGTCATAAAGGAATGACAACAATGGAATTCTATACTATACAAAACAGATCTATTATGTAATACCCATTCATATTTCCTGTGTTACATACAAACCTGTGAATAGTTTACTAACTAGTAATAATAATCGCAATAATATATTTTCAAAATACACACATTATAGATACGTAGTGAGTATGCTAAAATGAAAAGGTGAAAAGTATGTACTTAAGCATAATTAAGCAATTGGGATTTGTTCTTTAGGGCAGCAAATCAAAAGAAAGCGCTTTTTATCCAAGCCAATATTTCAGAAAGCTTTCTTCCCTTACCAAGGCAATTAGAATATAGTTTATAGTTGTAGAAAACTTATCAAAGAAAAACAATTGTTCCACTTACAGATAGTTTTTTGTTCTGTATTGCCATTATGAAGTCTAACCTCGACTTCCTTGTAGATGAAACAATTGTTTTTCTTTAATTATTTATCTACAACTGTAAACTTTATTGTAGTTGCTTTGATAATAGAATAAAGCTTTTCAAAATATTGGTTTGTATGAAAAGAGCTTCTTTTGATTCGCTGCCCTGAAGAACGAATCCCAATTAGGCTCATTTACACTGTTTTATCAACCAGTCGCTCGTTACTGTCCTGCAACTATGTACTTAAGCTTCATACATGACAAAACTATAAAGTTGATTTTTACTTCAAACGCCGATGTCACGAGGGTGTCAGGAAAACTATCGCTTTTACATTTGACATGTTGATAAGTATAAATAAATAATGATATTACTCTGATTCAAAAATTCCCGCAGATTATAGAAGGCTTTGGCTTCCAATCAAAGTTTTAAGGAGATTTAATGATAGCAGTAGTTTCTTTAATTGTTACGGGTAAACTCTTAAATATCTTCATGCTAGTATATAGACAGCCCGTTTAAATAAATGTAGATTTATATTTAACTAAGACGATTTCAGATTAGTTACGTGTGTTATAATTGTAAATATGTTCACGTTTGTCAAAAATGGTCAGGTCTCTATTAATATAATGATATTTTTTTAAATGTAAAAACTAGTTACCTATAGCATTTTTGCTTCAATAAATCTTTGTTTACAGAAGTCAGTCATTTCCAGCTTAAACGTTATGCCGATTCTGAATTTTCCCAAAAGTCGATACTGTAAGCCATTGAGTTTTCAAAGCACGACATAATAATATAATAATTATTAAAATAACCATTGCAAATACTGTAGAACACCAGGATTTATTTAAGTGTTCGATATGGGTAGTCTATGTGCATTCCCAAAAATAATCTGCAGCATACGCGCGTCCTTTTCTTAAATAAACGTTAAAATTTACAAAACCGTATTGGCAATGGATTCGATTTGCTCTTTCCATTTCGATTAGAAAGAACATTAGTGGGTATTAAAAGCGAAATTAGAAAACAAAGAGAATGTCTACAAAATCTCAGCCCTAAGAATAATACCTAGTTATTTAACAAACACGTATGTTAATGAGAGCAATTAATAATCGAGACATTTTAATTGTAGAGATTATTAATCGCCGATTAACATACGAAGTAGTTACAATATTTTTCAGTTGATCGTATATTATTAATTTGAGGAAAATCTAATTTTACTCCATGAAAAAAAATTACATTAATGGTACCGGGTGACCATAAATGATTGTGATTTTTATTTCTTAGGTTGGCACTGTTTATGTATATACAGATTTTTAAAAATCGTTCATTAATAAAAAATGAATCATTAATAAGGGTCATTCCCTATACATTAATGAACCCCACAAATAAACGACCAACGGAAAAATTGCATTTTGAACTTATTTCATGTTATGTTTGCAAAGCGACCTCTTTTTGTGCATCCTACAGAAAGAAATATAAAATTTACATTTTGCTAGGGATATTTATATAAATGTTGATATATATGTACGTGGGCATCCTTTATGACATTATTAGGATAAATATAATCAGTAATTTGTATTGACTATAATAACCTATTAAGGAAATGGTGGGTATGCAAACAATAATGTCAAACGCTAGCAATTATTTTTGGATTTGGATTTATGTTATACACTAACAGTAAAAACAGTGCATGTAAAATATAATTATTATATTCAATACTTATTTTTAAATTTGTTTATGTTCAATTATATCTTTCTAGAGCTATATAACATAAAATAGAAAATTGAAAAGTTGTCTGAAATATAAGTTGTTATAATGTAATGGAAGTGGTCATTTCACACCGCCAATTAAATCGCAAGAAACAAAGCTAATAATATGGAAAACGCCAATTACTATTATAAAGAAATCGAGTCCAGCAGCTGTCAATCACAATTATTTCCAGCAAAGTAAAAATTTCAAAAAATGTATAAACACACCTCAGTATTTCCCTTGTTAAAATTAGCCGTGGGCGAGAATTCTTTAATTCAAACTTCCCGTCCCATCATCTTGAACAGCGTTCAATTTAAAACGCGTAAGCCGTAAAAGGGCTACTTCTCCCTGTCTCAAGCAACCCTTTGTCACCTTGTCGCGAAAATAATTCATGTTTCCTGGATCCTCGCAATCTCGCCCGAGTGCTCCTCGCTGTCCGTAAAAATTTCGAATCTAAATTTCGTCATTATCCTGTTGCTACAAAATTTCGAAGTGCGAGCCCTCACTTCCCATTAATTCTCGGCCTTCCGCCCCCGTCTGATCTTCCTACCCTCCGTTAGATGGCTGAGGCTCTTCCTCGCCGATATCGGCATTCCCACACCCTGCCGAGCTGCTCAAGAATCAAAATTAAACGCTTTCCAAGTTTACACACCTGGTCGGGCCAATATTGATATAACATCTCACTCTTTGCCCCGAGTTTGCTCGAACTTTTTGCGGCCGCCCCCTAATTAACCGGCTAATTGCGATTAGTTTTATTCGGCGCCGGCAAACAGTTTTTTGGGAGCTGAAGTTTTGAGTTCGCAACAAAAATTTCCCCGCCTGCAGGAGGTGGCCTGCGCTGGAAAATAATACTCTGGGAGTTAGTTAAGCAGTTTGCTGGCGAGTATTTGATCGATAGTCTCTTGGAGATAAAGATATTAATTATAACAGGATCGATTGTTCATTAAGGCAGCGGGGATACCTGATAGTGCTGCCATTTGAAAATTTTGCTTGCAACAAGGGGCAATTTGTGTTGTAGGTTGCATCATAGGAAAGTATACATGAAAATGCCGTTTACTTCTCATTACTTTGTTACGAAACTGCTCATATTCTGAGAAAGTCCGTCAATGTTTTCTTTTTTCAAATCAAAATAGGATTTAGCAAATATAATTCAAATTTAGAAGGATTGCTACAACTAAGCCTATTTAAAGACACAAAACTTGTTTTCAGATGTTAATCCTTGACTTCAAACATACGAGGGTAGATTCATATATTCGTAGCCCAACTAACAAGCAGTTGTTGCACAGTTTTTGAAATTCTAGTAATGCATCAATTTAACCTTGTTAGAAACGATTGATAAATGACAAATTTATATGATATTTGTAAACAAAGTTGACTGCTCTTATGTACAGAAATTGTTTGTGCAGAGATTAAATATTTATAAAAGTTTAAAATCACAAACATATTTTATCGATATAAAAAGTACTTTTCCGTCGACCTCCCTATAAAATGTGATTTTACGGACGCATTTACGTACCAAAAATGTCACTTTTTTGGCCACCATTAATTTTTCGTCGGCAAACGCTTTTCGTCCATAAACACTTTTCGTCCGCAAACGTTTTTCGTCCGCAAACACTTTTTGTCCGCAAACGTTTTTCGTTCTCAACAACTCTTATAATTCGGACTCCACTTGAATTTTTTTTTCAAATTATGACGGTCGACGGAAAAAATTAATATGTACCTCGGACGAAAACTGCTTTTTATGGCCTTGCCTGCTTGCTTGCCTCGGCCAGCAATTGCAGGAATCGTCCATAAAAAGCCAATTTTTCATCCTAGATGCATAAATAACTATTAGCGAACTCTGCATGCAATAAAAAAGTTATGTAGTTAAACTTATTGTATAAGTATTTAATCACTGCACGAACTTTAAATGTACTAATTTTTGCGACAACCTTATTTACAAATGTCAAAAAAATTTGTGATTTATCATCGTTTCCAGCAAGGTTAGATTTATGCATTACTAGAATTTCAAAACTATGCAACAACTGCATGTTAGTCGGGCTACGAATATATGGATCCACCCTCGTACCTCAAATATTTTTTCCAAAAGTTAATTACACTATCCATCTAGATAAAATCCTAAAGCCTTTTTCTTAAGTTTATTGCAATTTTAAAACAAATCTACTTATGAATGTCAAGATATTTGTGAGGTACCCCCGAAATCACCAGCATCACAATCACTCATTTTAAATTCAATTAATTAATTGCAAACACCAGCGCCCCAATTTTTTTAAATGCGTGTAATCGCTGCTATTAATTCCACTAATCTTTACTACAATTTTTTGTGTAAATATCATGTTTTTTATATTTGTGACAACCCTTGTGTATGGTGATTTATGGTTAAACCATTAATTTTTCATTATGTTTTCTATTGCCTTTTTCATTAATTTTCTGGGGAGGCCATGGATTGGTAGTATTATTTCAATTTACATTGGTGTAAACCACATGTTGGTATTTAAATTGCGAAAGAGTGCAAATTGTATATTGCCAAATATTTCCACAGCTCAAGTTTTTCGTAAATGATTAAACGTTGTGGCGATATCTAATTTAAAAATTGTCTCTGTATACTACTAGTTATTCAAGTAGCAGAGAATACAATAAACTGCAGTTCTACTATTAAAAAGCTTTATTTACAAAACTAAATAGTCTATGTAACAATTTTTTTGTTCGGTAAATCTATGTTTACGATTCGAACTTTATTGTTACTTAACTCCATATAAAGTAACGGTTCATTTATTAAATCGTGTACTTATTTATTTATTTTTATTAATTTAACAGTTGAATTCCACAAATAAAATTTTATAGTTTAATTCCGCAAATAAAATTTTATAGTCGATATTTTATTCAACCTAGCTGTAGATTTATATTTTATTTGGTTTATTGAGAAAACATTACTCCCTTGTAGGCCATTGTGGCTTGCATTGATAATTGTTTATTGAGTAATAACAAGGAACAATATTTTAACATTCCTTAGCCTCATTTGTTTCTCTTGATTTATTTTGAATAATAGTATATTACGTAAGAAGCTACGAAAATGACGTATATCGTGCGAGTATATTTGAAAAACGAGGCGAAGCGTAGTGAAGCCGAGTGACTTAAAATACGAGCGTACGATACACTTTCGAGCGAGTTATATATGCTATTTTTCCGATCACCACAAAAAATACACATTTAATGAATGACAACTTTATTGTGACAACTGACAATATCAGCAGATTGTCCGTAATTTTTAGGTCAGAATGACATATTTTCAGCAGTTTTTATGTTAAAATGACATATTTAGCTCTACTGTATAACTGGGAACTGTGCATTTTTTCATAACAAACACGTTCGTTCTGATAACGACCGGGTGAATGATATTTTTCTTGGCTACTTGACTGTATGAAAAATGCTACTTTCGTAGGTCGGCGTGGGAACACATTTAACCAAATGCTGAAACAATATGTATCTATGTTAGTAGAATGTTGTGTTGAGAATTTATATACAAAGTGAATCTTCCAATATCTAGTACAAACTACTTACCTCAAAAAATATATTCTAAATATTGAATATAAAAATTACAAGCAACATGAAATGTAATGTTACTTTATTTGCCACTTTCGCCAAACAAATTAATTATATTGTGAACAAATATATACAGTCCAAATAAAACTCTTTTTCTTCCCATTATATAACTAAGGCTTATAATATTTATACTTCCAAACATCGTTAATTAATTCCTAAAATTGCATTTATATGCATATCTACAAGTGTTTGTACATACACTTCAATAAAAAAGTGAGCACATTCTTAAACAAGTCGTTGAATCGTTGATGTCCTGGGGCTGCAATAGTAGTCGCTATTTATTTGTACTTTTTCCGTAGACAGACAGCACACAAATAGCATAATTGTAAAATACTAGGTTTCAATGCTTTTATAAGTACATCTTCGAAAGTTTCAGTTAGCTTCTTTTTTAGAAAATCCGAATTTTCACCAATAATGTCTGCTACCAGACATTGATCCTGGGAAGCAGCGGCGCTTTCGAAGAGTGAAAATAACAAATTCGTATTGTTTCGTCTGTAAATAGCTGTGTACGTGTGAAGACGTCTTGCACGTCGCCGGTTAGAGGCATTTGTGGCCACTATACATAATTTTAGACATTATTCCTCCTCACACTGAGGCAGCACTTGTGGTCGTACAGAAGAGAGTTTTGCCAGTAAATGGAATTTGTTGTTGTAAATTGAATGTTTTTAAGGCTACTGGTATTGTTTGCGGTGTTAGAGTTTAATTAAATGTCGAAGGAATTACAGAAAATGGGAATGGCTTTTAAACTTTTTAATTTATTTTATTATAAGCACCGTAATTTGTTTCGATTCGTTCACGTGCACTGTACTTATTTCAGTGGGATTCTTTCATTTGTTTTGTCGTAAGTACGTGTGCTTTTTATTTTTTTATCGTAATAATAAATAAATAATATTCAACAAATTAAAAACTAGCAAGAAAAAATCAAATAACTAAGTAATTACCAGATAAAGTGAATAAAGTTCAGTAGCATATAGCAATAACATAAAATAACACAAAATAAATGTCTAAACATAAATCAGAAAACATGAATAAGCAACGCCTCAAACCTCTGCCTGTAAAAATTTACGCGCGCAAGCGCTGAAGGTAACTTATTGAAAAAATCTACATACCTTATCAGCCTTGTACAATTAGCTTGTATGCGATGCGCATAGTTGCATTGTGAAGGAGCAAATAATTTTTTACTTATAAAACTAACCATAGAAATTTTAGATAACAGTAGAGTTGTTCTCCTGCCGAACAGATTAATATTATTTCTCTTTTTATTAGTAAATAAAGAACGCTGGTGGCATTTCTCTACAAAGCACTTTAAGTTTGCTGCTGTGTTGATGTTTTCTAAAGGAAATGGTATATTTTTGCATATTATCTGCATTTAAATGAACTCCGCCACTTAAGATAACTTTCAATTGCACGACAAGTAAAACAGTACACAGCAACGGTCTCAGAATAGAGCCTTGCGGTACATCTGCGCGTATGGTGGCTGGATCGGACAGTCTATGTTCACATTCAAACCGTCAATATTCTGATCTATATAAAATTATTTAATTACATGGAAAAATATTAGCACACGCCGGGGGAGCTTTGTTGTGCACAATACAACCATTACTTGTACTACTATCAGCTATCTACAATTTTTCTCGTTTAGCAGAAATCAATAAAAAACGTCCTAAGGGGAACAGGAAGGTATCAATCAATTTTTAAACAAATCCGAAGTATAACAGAAGTAGATACCTATGATAATTACGAAAACAATTAATCACAGACGCAAATACATCGGTAGGTACTTATAGATTAACGATTAGCTGTTCGAAACTAATGATTTGACAGTCATCATGAATAGCCCGTAAAATCTTAGCGACCCCCCGCTGCTGACCGATTAACAGAACAATATTTCAAGCACTTCAAACAAAATTAAAGTGGTTTCTGTATCAATGAAGCCGCAGTTTAATACACCTACCAAGTTCACACCAGCTCATAATGTTCGTCGAAACATGCCCAGCACGATATTGTTGCGGAAAAAACATGGGGGCGTACAGCCATGAGCAAAAATAATGTACTAGAGAGAGTCAATGAGGTTTTACTAGAACTTAAGGGTTTGTCTTGATATGGTTAAAAATGTTGTTTTAGTTCTTTGATCTGTAGAAACACTTTCAAACCTGTGAACTGGATCTTCGTCTGAGCAGCGGCCTAAAACTCGTCTAATTTCGAAAATCGCTATTGCAAGAATTGTGGGACATGCGACGGCTTCTACATGCACCACGTCAGATCGTGCAATGATGAGGAGGCTAAGTTATGGACACGACATTCGCTACAAGCCCCTTATGCTATAGTGGCCGAGTAGGCGAATCTTTAATTTAAACTGCCTGTAAATTAGGAGCGGCGATTTTAATACGAATTATGGCGAGCGTATGGATTACCTCTCGAAGAATCCTTACTTACCTCTTATCAGCTAATAGCCTGGCCATAACTCAACGCGAACATTTTATCTGATAGAATTTAAATATAAGCAATTTCTTGTCTGTGCTTCTCGAGTATCATGTATGTGTCATTTAAAGGCAGTTATGCAAATACACGCACATACCTGGTCATATCTCACCTTACAGTGACCACACTAAATATTGCCATAGTTTATTATTACACGCCTCACAAGGCAAAATAAAAGAACGCTTTCATGTCAGGTTTTGCTCTCGACCACCACTCATGCCAGGAATGCAGTTAATGAATGAAAAGCTTGCAGTCGCCTTGCTGTTTATAGCAATTTTCCAAATTTCCAATTTGGAGCTTTCCAGCCTGCTTAATATTTGAGGGCGTTATTTATACTACATGTCTATGTAGCTTGGGCAAGAGCCAACTCGGATTGTGTTGGCTGCAGTGCGGACTGCATTTTCAATGACCACTTCGTGTCCACTAAAATTAAGCAAAACAAAGCTGGGGAATGCTGAGCCATACACGTTAATTTCAGGTAACACTTAAATTTGTCCAACGCCTCGCCTCGTTTGCTTTGGTCTGGTTGCAAGTGAAATTATTGGTCTGGTATAAGCTGCTTTTAAAATGTTTAGTTTCTTTGGGAAAAGAAAATCAATGGTATTATACAGGTAGGCCTTGATTTGCACCGATTCAGAACAAAGTAAGGCGTCGGCTCTCCAGCCTTTTACTTCGTCTCAAGCTTCGAGATAGGAATTGGCCAATTCAACCTTCTTGTGCTGACGTCACATCGGATAAATGAGGCCTTGTCTTTTAGCCGGTATTGTTTTACTCCATGTTGTCGAGGACGATTGATAAAATTGTTTTACAATTTTTACAAATCCGTAATTCTCACGTGGTTGATTCTAAATAAAAATTATAAATTTGTCTTACGTTTACCTTGTGTTTTTAAATTAATTGCCTTTTTAATTGAATAAATACGATATAATTTTCCTAATATTGTAATTAACATTGATTGCACCATATGATATCATTAGAACCTCAAGTATTGCAAGATTTCAAAATATCATCTTTTTATTTTTGTGGTTATGAACTAAATTCTCTTTAAAGAATTTCAATTTTATTCTGATGCACGCAATTATTGTACAAGACTTCTACCTCGCATGATGTTTGCTTTAATAAGTAGCCTCACATAGTCCAATTTTTAGGACAAACTGAAGTGCGAACAGTTTTCCCCACGCATTCCTACGGAACTTAATCTCAAGCCTGAGTAGTGCAATCATACCTTTCGATAAATTGTATCACATTGTTCGGGCATGAATTCATTTCCTAATAAGGTGGACGTTATCGAAGCCCATAAGCAGGGCTGTTGACAAATAGCCATTTGTTGAAATCACTTGTAATCGAGCAGTTGCTAATCAGATAATTATGTTTGAACTTGTACACACCATAAATCCAATTTGAAGATTGACTTAGAAAAGTGATGTGTTCAAGATCCCAATTTAGCAATGCATGCAGCATGAATATAATTGAAAAATATACTAGGTGTTTTTGAAACTTGTTTACTGTATATTGGTGATCTGTTATATAATCACTCATTGATAATCGTTAACCTCTTTTACTTTGTGGAGGACAATTCGTAACCTGGGCATAGGAAGTCCAACGGTAGTAATAGGTCGCATACAACTTGGACTCAAAGAGCCTTACTGTAACTAAACAGATATAAAGCTTAAAACATTATATTACATAATGTAATGGTGAAAAGTGTGGAATAATAAAAGAAAATCCCAAAAAACGATTTGTTAAATTCCTGAAATTATACATAAAGGGCGTCTAACACAAATTGTATAATATACTGTATGCGAGAATAATCTACAGGCTAGAATATCAGTATTTACACACAACACTTCACCTTATTTAATACAGTACATAAATATATTATGCAGCGGACATAATAGAATAATAAATTATTGTAATATCCTAGACACTGTCAGCAAGATTAGTCTTTTGTTTTTGCTAGACTTAAATAACCTTGACTTTTGAAAAGCTTTTAAATTATAATTCAGAGCAATTATGATTATATTTAAATGTCTTTGAGAGAAGGGTTAGTTTATTGCTTTCAATTGTTTTAAGTTGTCCTTCCATTTACGGTCGAAAGCCTTGGACAAAATTAATCAATGAATATGCCCAAAAATCCTTCTGGAAGTACAGCTTGGCAGAAGTGTCGGCGAAAAGCTTTTTTAATATTTTAGCGAAATACTTCAGTATTTACTGCGAAATTCATACCCAAATTTACAAAATATCGCAGAATCACTGTCGATATTCAAGGGCAAGATGTTACACTAAAATCGTGCAGTTTTTTAACATTTCATGCGCCAAGTGACCTCAGCGTTATTAAAAAGCAATAATTCTTGGCTAGCTTAAAGGTAAGACCAAAGTCAGCAGTCGTGCTCAGGTTAAGCTGTGGTCAAGCATGCATCACGCCTATTTGTGGTTATGGACAACAAAAAGAGCATAAACCATTGGGAGCATGCAATCCCATGCAGTAAAATCTTCCGAGTGGCCAAGTAGCAACGGCTATTTTTGCTTTATTTTCAGAGCGTTTGGGTGGTCGAACGCATAAAATTTGTCAACATAATTTCGTGGGCTCACCGACAGTTCGCAAGCGCCGCACCTCCATTTAACTGCTTTTTGAGGACTCGTAATTAATTGTGTATTGAAAGTTTTACGTTTATCGTAAAACGTGAGCAGAAGGTGACGCTAATAATTCCTTTCGGCAAGGATTTCTAAATGATCCGAACAGGTTGCTCTGCCATGGCTTTTTCATGTTAATTTCAAATAAATTTACTACAGAAGACTGTTGTATAAATCTAGAAAGTTTTTGGATAATTAATTAAGTCTTTAAACAACAAAATACGAAAAGGCAACTGACTAATGCATGTTTTTATTATTTAAAAATTACTAATTAAAATTCCAACGTTAAGGCCTATTGTAGACTGTACGATTTTCCTACGTTTATTATCGCTTGCGGAAAACTTGTATGAACGTAATATTACAAAATAAACAAACACTTAGTGAACGTGCGTATTTTCAGCACGCATGCGGCTAATCGCACCGTGCAAGAACGCCCTTAGTTGATTCTAATTAGTTTCTTGATATCAATTTCTACAAATCAAATCTTTTAAAATTCATCACGATTCTATGATATGGGAAACATTAAAGAGGTCACGTAATTTTCATACCACTTCAGAAGTACATTTCTTTAGCAGTCTGATTATGCAAATCTAGGTTTTAAACGAAAGATAAGGCGCGTTATCTCTCAATGTCTTAATTAGTATTTTAAGCGTGTAAACCAAACGGAAATTCCATCCTTTTTTAAAATTTCCACTCGAGCAGATAACTACCTGATAAATTTAATTTAAGCTGTCAGCACACACTGTTGGAAACGGATTAGAGTTTCGTATTTCTACAACTTGTCATGATTTGTGTTCGTATTTTTTACCCGGGTTTTATGTGATCCATTTTCATATAGTTATTTATTATCGTACAGAGTAATATCTTGCTGATATTACTCCAATTTTTACCTACTAATACTATTGTGATTGCAATTGCTATTATCAGAATGAACGAAGAGAATTTTTCTTTTTGTAAAACGTCAATAGGCCACAAGGTTGAAACTGATCACGCCGTATATCAGCTACGAATTTCAATGCACCAACTGCAATTACATTTCAAAATTTTAATTTTGAGCCCTATTAGCTTTAATTGCACGTTATTAGAACTTGTGTTACAGATTATGTGGGAGTTTCCCATGAAGAAAATCTTATGTTGAAACGAACAGATCTACTAAAAATCATTAGTTTTAATCATTAGAGGATAATTGATTTCAGCGAAGACACTAATTGGGTTGTTTGGTATTTGATTAAACTTGCAAGTGGCCAGTATTGAATAATCTAAAATTACATTAAATTCGATGCAGGCGAATCTTGAGACATGTTCAAGTATGGGAAAATCTTTTAATAAAATAGATTGAAGCTCGAAGTTAGAACATACAACTTAGGGTTTTTATAATTTATAATGTTTTCTGTAGTGACAAAAAAACCAATAAAATTATTTAATGGCAAAATTGTTACTGAAAAAACACATAAACTGTTAAAACATTGTTTCTTCTTTGGTCTTTACGTTAATATGATGGTAATTACACCGATTTTCATGTAAAAGTACATTCGTTAGTGTTGGTATAATTAATTGTGAAAGTACTCTAAAAGAAATATAAGAGCGTTTTAGCAATTTCTCGAGACAGAAATATGTCTACACGGATCATTAGGCTAAAATATTGTAGTTGAAATAAAAAGTTGAAACAAACATAATTTGTATGGTAAAACGGAGTCACATTGGTACAGTTTTCAGACATTTTGAGCTTCAGAGCTCAATTTTTTAATATTAAATGAATGGCCATTAGTGCAATTTGATATTCAGCAATAGATTTCATTATCAATCACATATAAAGGTCCCGGGTAGTGTAGCTTGAAAAAAACGCCCACGTTCGATCAGCAGAGTTAAGCAACGCTCTTCTTGGTCAGAACTTGGATGGGAGTTCCATGGCTACTTCTCTTGGTGCCTCGTGATACGGCTGTCACGGAAATAGTTGGTCCCGGATGTCATAATAACATCATGACAGTCGTTGGTGGGGTTGGAAGTCCCCATAAAATGTACAGCGACGCCTGTAATTGGCCTAACGGCTGTTGGCTGAGTACCAACATAAAACATATAAAACATAAAGCAATTTTATGTATATTTTTAAGTGCCCAACTCACCTGATAGTAGGCGGTAAGTTTGTACAGCATGTACAGGTACACCTAATTGGCTTGCCAGAAAACTTAAACTAGACCCATTTTATGTTTCATATTGGACACTAATTATATTTTTAAAAAGGTTCTCTTTAATCTGCCATTAAAAAAAGTAAACTGAGTTAGATATGGCTTTATCTCAAAAACTAGAACAACATATTTGTTATTTTACATTGCAAGGTTTTTTTATAAACTAAAATAATGCATTTCTTAGCAAAACGCAATTACAAATATGAAATTCTAACAAATTCAAGCTTGAAACTCATATATAAAAACATATTTCACAAAGAAAGAAAACATGCACTTTCGTGAAATACAAAACGAATCATTCTTTCAACCTTTCACCCTGGCCTAAACATGTAAGCTCCCGGGTGGTAAAGCTTGAACAAGTGTCCACGTTCGATCAGTAGAGTTAAGCAACGCTCTTTCTGGTCAGAACTTGGATGGGAGTTCCACGGCTGCATCTCTCGGCGCCGCGTGGTACGGCTGCCACGGAAATAGTTGGTCCCGGTTGTCATAATAACATCATGACAGTCGTTAGTGGGGTTGGAAGTCCCCATAAAATGTACAGTGACGCCTATAATTGGCCTAACGGCTGTTGGCTGAGTACTAAATAAAATAAAATAAAATAAAATATTGTTCAAAAAAAGAAAATTGGAAATATTCTACAAACAAACAAAAATATTGTCCAATCTCGCTCCAACAAGATACTAGTTATTTACTATACAAGTGGGATAAGTGCATCATTAATATACGCATGTGTAAGTTACAAACGAGTGCTTAGCACGAGTTATATGAGCACACAAGTGTGTTAATGATCCATTATCACACATGTATTGTACAAAGTGTTATCTACAACTGCTCAAAATTAAGAAAAACGTCAGATCTGCCATTTAAAAAATATTTTAGTAGGCAAAGGTCATTATGTCATTCATTTGACACTATTTCCGTTAGGTAATGAAGCCATTACAAAACCACTAGTGTTGAACTTCATTGTCTTACGGAAATAGTGTCAAAAGAGTGACGTAATAAGTCCTTATGTCAGCAGTTGTAGATAAAAAAAATTATAAAACCCTTTCTAAAAGATGAACTTTAAATTTTTACGTTTAAAAACCACTGTATGCCATTACCGCATTATCAACTTACCCATACTTACCCAAAAATAGAATTCATAAGTAAAGGGAAGGCTGAGACATAGGTACAAATTAGAATTTGCGAGGCACCGAAATTTCACATTTCAAAACTTCTTTTCAAACAAAAATATTGAGATTGACTACATAACGTATTAACATTATATTTAAGAATTTCATTGTCACCAATAAAAATTGCGGGAAATTCAAAATGTTGAATCTCATACTGGTGTTTTATGCCACCTCCTTTACGGTATGTCCATTCACATTATTTTCTACAAAATACAATTTTAGTTTTTAGATGTTTTCTAATAATATTAACTGATGTTAGATGATTTCATAGTTTTAGTCTGCCGTTACTTTTTTATGCACAACTAAGAAATGAAATGAGTATAGTTACCTACTAACAAAATAAAATCTTCGACGAATGATTTTCGTTTCCCAATATCAGTCAAAATGGAATTAGTTTCTCAGAATTTTTATTACAATAGTTACGACGTATCTCGTCATTTAGTAATGCGACAGGTATTGACAAATATTAGTATTAGACATCTAAAGTAAATTAGATGGAAATCCAACTTATTTTGTTTCTTTTCTCGTATTGACGGACCTAAATTCTGGATTATACTCTGCAGCTTGGCATATAGTATTGAACTACGTATCTTTTCAGTCAACTCCAGAACTGTCTGATTGTGATCTTGCATAAAGATGGGTTCCTGATTTTAACATTTTCCTGCTTCAAGAAAACTGTTGAAACCAGAAGATATTCTTTTTTTTAACTAAAATTGGAATAAGTTTCATTTGATTGAATGGCGTTACTAAATTTTTGTTGTTTAATAATAAACACCATTATGAAATTTTAAAATTAATGTTGCGCGGGCCATTCATAAAGGCTCGGGGTTTTGAGAATTTGATTGTATTGTAGGAAATTTACATTCAGATTGATAACTTCTTTATTAAGCAATTTTTTAATTACATATTGATATGTAGAATTTCCCTGTGTTGCTACGAAAGCATCGCTCTATTTTATAAGACGTTGATTAATTTTGAAAATTATAAAATGCGTAGCTGGATTTAACGTTAAAATAGGTATTGAATAAATAAAAAATGCAAGAAAATTAAAATTGTGATGATTTATAAGGAATTCAACAACTTTGGCTATTATAAAATCGGCAGGAAGAAAAAATGTATGTAAAAGATGCCCCCAGATTTTTAAAATTTTTATATTTAGAATGCAATCAGTTCCCTTATCGAGTTCATTTGAGACTTCCACTGCACGGAGTTTTATCATTCTTTTTTAATGCAAAGCTATTAGCGCATAGATTTGTTATTGTTATCGCACCTTAGTTGTTGTAAGCTTGTAAGTGAACATTGTGTAATACTCTTCGGTTTCGTAGTTGCGCTTTAGGCCTACTAACAAACTTCAGTGGCGAGTTTATGCTGATTTTAATCTACATTTGTTGAAGATTCAGAATTGATGTGCACCATGCACGGCTTGGTCAGCCACCTATGCATATGACAGTTTTTACATGCTCGGAGTGACTGAAATCCAACACGCACGTATTGTTTTATGTTTATGTTTTTATCTACCTACAATTGGACTTCTTCTGTTTTGTGCATAAATCAAAAATGGCTAAGTTAACTTGTACATGTCCAAGTAAAGTTTGCAACAACCCTATTAAAGAACAATTGTCCAATTGTCCTTTAATTTTGTTAGTTCTTTTGTTGGCTCTCTTGCGTTTACAGTAGAACTTGGTGCAATTAGTGTAAGAAAAGCTTAATCCGCGTCCTAAAGCTATCGAATTTCAATTAACTTCGAAGTGCTTACTGCAAAACAACAGTTTGGCCGAGGATCCTGTGCCCAAAGAGCTTGTTTAGTGAGTCTTGGGTTTAACACGGGCATCTTTATCGACGCCGGCATCAACCTTAGCTTTTACGCTTTGGTATTCAGCTTCGTCAGATTGTCCTAACTGGACAATATGCCACCGGAGTTACGCTAAGCGTAGAAGTCCACCGGAGCGTAGCCACTTGGAACAGCAATTCCTTGAGGCCGGACCACCGTGGCCTGACCTGCAATTTTAAAGGTCACTGGAGATTCGCTCCTAATCCGAACAGGCCTTAAAAACTTCCTTAAACTTCCCGGATCCGCTCCGGCCTCTGTTTCAATTTACACTTCACATCCCCTGGTTTTTCGCCGTGCATACATTGTACTTCAGGTTGAGAGTTCAGCTATTAAAGCTTTCGACGTTATGTCTTTCTTAAATGTCAACACTGCAGCGGTCAGGCGGATGGAGTGCCAGATGCGCTTGCTGTTTTATTGTGCTAGGAAGATGTGGCCAAGCACGTAATTACAAAACGCACGTATTGAATCTTATTAAGCCATAAATTCTAATGCTGCGCCTGATTAATTGCCGTGGAGGAATATAAACTTAAATCATTAACTTTCTGCAGTGCTGTTTAATGATGTTGATGTGGGGTGCGCGAAAAGAACGTGTAATTAATTATCAGCCATGCATCGCATCGGTTGCATTTGACCGAATTTACATACTACCCACAGGGTGCTTATTATCTGTTTATGGTTACCTAAACTGTTTAATTGTAGCAATGCTAAGGTTGCATGTTCACTAATAAAAAAAATCAATTTCATTCTTTAACATCATCAATATTCCATAAATGGATTGCTCGGGGTACACAATACACATTGTTCGTTTACGATATCCCATATACTAGTTGTATAATGAAATCCACATAAATCTGATTAATGTTTAAATTATTTTCAAATTGTATAGGGCGTTTCGGCCCTTAATCATCATCAGTTTTTATTGAAGTTTCGTTTAGAACTATATCACTTTACTCCTGAAAATAACCTGTGATTGGTGTTCAAACTAACATACCTACATTAAAGTTCACTCATATTCTCAAACATGCTTTAACATTAGTCTTAGGCAAAATAGTATAAGGTTTGACTAAATTCAATTCGAAAGCAGAATCTAAATTTCTTAAAGTTATATGGAATCTAACAAAATAGAATTATAAAAACTGGGTTTTACAATATGCAGTGCAAAATATCTTTTTTTGATGATGCAAAGAAAAATCGAAATTGAAGCATAACAACCGTTATAAAGATAATATTTTAAACTGACAATTAAATTATGTTTAACTAAAATCGTTTACTACAATCACAACACTGTAGCCACCGCTTTACATATACATAATAACGTTATGTATTTGTTATATTTATAAAATTGAAGAATGCAATATCACAATAATCAAATCTAATCTTGGAATTTATCAAAATCTGCTTAATTTTTAACCCTAACTGAGGTGTTCGCACAATTTTAAAATCGCTTCATCATCAGTACGTTTTCGTGGAAGCTTCGTCACGTCGTTACCTTTACTACTGAAAAATAGCCTATAATCTATGTTCAAACTAACACTAAAGTACTTTTTCCATTATAATTTTGATATAAGTTCATTTAAACATAGTCTAAACTTAGAATTGGCAAAAACTTAACTTAAACAGATCGATTAAAAAATCGAATAGTGAAAACTGTATTCTACAATAGTACCGAAAATCAGTTTCATTCAATCCTGCAGAAAAATCGATATCAAATGTTTTATTTAATATGTGAGTATGTCGAAACTTTGTTCAACTTTGTTTGACTACAGTTATTTGTACAAATTAGAAAAATGCATTTTTTCCTGACGAGGTTTGAGATTTATTATCGAGGCGAAGCCTTGATAAAAAACACTTACAGTACGGAAAATGATACCTTCTCTACGTGCTATTTTTCGAGAACTAATTGTAGTTTTTGTTCGTTACAGAAATCGGTGTAGATACTAATTGAAAATTCTAAAAATTGAGTAGCTTTTGAACATTGTAAACACTGAGTGTTAGAACGTTTTGTTTTCTTTATTTCTTCACTTTTCCGCGCATGTTAGGAAAATGAATGTGTAAAAGTAAGATTCTTCAATACCGAACCAGAAAAATAGTTATTTGTATAATAAGTATAGAAAGTAGAAGTTGCTACACCGAGTTTGCAATCCGAAGGTAGGGAGGGTTGCAAAACACGGGGTCAGTACACAACTTTCTCTGCGCATTATACATTTACATTTTTTACGAGTTTAATTAAATTAAATAATAGTTATTTAGCAACAAGTATATTAATCGCCGATTAATACAACAAAAATTTGAGGCTTAAAGTTTTGATATTAATAGTAGCTTTGAATTCCTATACTGAAATCGTTTATTATTAGAAAATCATTCATTAATAAACGATTCTCTTTACGTAACTGAAATCCATAAATAATTGATAACCGGAAAACAATGTTTAATGGTATATAATTTATTATCAAGAGATCCAATAAAACCTGATCCTCAGCGGGCTGTGGAAATTCAAACGTATGAATAAGATGTTGGTAGCACTGTAGGTCTATGTCATATTCGAGATTAGCAAGTTAGGTTTTCCGTCAGTTTTGACACAGATTGACGGAATACCTAACCTGCTAACCTCGAATTTGACATAGACTTACAGTGCCACCAACATATTATTCCTACGTTTGAATGTCCGCAGCCCCCCTGAGGAAGCAAGTAACGCGCAATCTAATTGCTATGAATAAATTTGTTTTGTTAAAAATTATTAACAGTCAGTTTGATAAAGTGTTTAAGGGCGAACGGAAAGTAATACTTTCTGTGCCGCGAATCGAATTTTCATAACAACGTTGCTTACTTAAATGAAAGGTAACATTTTCTAAGCGTCCAAATGTTATAAAAAAGCCAAATCTGTTTAGCGAGTAGGAAAAATAATTTTAACTGTAATGGTAAGTAACACTGGCATGCTCATATTATACCACCTCAACACCTTATGTATCTGTTAGATTTATAAAAGTGAATACTCCGATTACTTCTCGAAAATTAAATCTTAGCTTTAAATTTACCGAAATCCACTGAACTTTTACAGTACTAATGTGCTCGATCGATTTTAAATTATATAGGACGTTCCGTTCTTTAAACATCATTAATACGCTTCTATGGATGCCTTATTTAAGCTTTTACTACTCAAGAATAATCTGTGATCTACGAGGTTCAAACTAACACATCCTGAATTAACCTTTTCCATCTTAGTTTTGATATAACTTCATTTATATTCTCAAACTAAAGTTGATTAAACTCTTCTATATTTCATTCGCAAATAGAATGGAAATAGATTAATGTATTTAAAAATCAAAAAGTGAAAACTATTCACCAGCAGTACCCAAATACTATGCTGGTAACACCCCCTATGCTCAGTTTACACATTCAAACCTTATGCATTTGCTAGAT
Organism: Agriotes lineatus; assembly: GCA_940337035.1. Taxonomy (NCBI): domain Eukaryota; kingdom Metazoa; phylum Arthropoda; class Insecta; order Coleoptera; family Elateridae; genus Agriotes; species Agriotes lineatus. Next base: position 86,217,555 of record OW679197.1, on the reverse strand, counting down.
TTATAAAAGTTAAGATTGCAATCACTTTTAGATAATTAAATCAAATTTTTAAATTCACCTAAATCTGATTAATTGTTAACAGCAACTGATGTGCTCGATCTTAAATTATATAGGACGTTTCAACTTTTAAACATCATCAGTACGTCTCTATGGAACCTTTACTACTGAAAATGATCTCTTATATATGTTCAAATTAAATAAGACATCCTAATTTGATTTTTCTCTTCATATTTTTGATATAGGTTTATATTCTTTATTATTTATTCGATATTCTCAAACATACTCTAAGCTTAGGATTGGACAAAAACTTGATTAAATAATTCTGTGATTTGATGAGGCAGCACAGACGAAATGGATTAATTTAACTTAATTAGAAAAATCGTATCGTAAAACTACTATTTGCAATACACAGTACAAAAATCTATTTTTTATAATGCGAAAAACTAATCCAATGTGTTCAATATTTATACACAGGCAATATTCTAAAGTGACAATTACATTTTATTTAACTATAATGATTTGTAACTACAATGTAGCACTTGCTTTAGATAGGAAAACCCTTTTTTACTTTAAACATAACTGAGTTGCAAAAACATTAAATTACTAGCTTTTTAGCCCACCACATAGATGGCCTTATTCTAATCGAAAAGAATTTTCGCATTTTTTAAATTGAGAAGTAAATAAATATATTAGAGGATAAAATGCTAAAACCAAATTTTTCTATACCGAACAACGGTTGGGGAGCTTTCATCATTATGTACAAAAGCTAGACATGTCTTAATGTTTTTAGTAAGACTAACACGTGGAACAAAATACTCACAGTAATGTGAATTACATTAATTAGCAAAGAGAAACATACATCGCAGTCAGTAGGATTCAAAATTGCACTCACAAGAGAAATGCGATTTCTAGTCCTTAACCGCTCGGCCAGGAACGCTACGCAAGGCATGTGGACTAAGCCCGATCTTCCACGAACTACCTCGATCGGTTTTTATTAAACGCTGGCAAGGTAGCGTGCAATAGAATACGTAAATCGTAAATTGTCGTAAATTTGTATATCAACATAACCTATAATATTTAACGCAGTGTAACAAAAAAAGTGTCATCGAATTAAATTCCCAAATAATATTTATACCAAAATAACTATTTTGCATTTTTTAAATTGTAAATAAATAAATTACAGACGAAAGCAGTTACAGTATCTTGTAGCAGTAAAGTTAGTGCCATTACCATTATTAAAATTATAAAAGTTGCATCGAATTCAACATAATAACGGCGAATCGAATCAAATGTAGCAAAATATGAGATTTGGAACAACTTAACCTGTTTTAATAAGTATTTTATTAAATATTTTTTAGTCTGGAAGGCGATTAAATATTCTGCTCCACAAGGTGAATTAATTGATGTGCCTCATAGAGAATAATCGAATTTTTTATTCATCAGTTCTTGTGCTAAGTCGATTTTCGATTCCACAAGTATCACGTAGTCAAAATTTGCTTAAGATCTTTTAAATAGCAGCCGGAAACGTAGTGATGTTTAAGTAACAGATAATTAATAGAAGTATTTAAAATCAATTTTATAGCGGAAGTGTATTAGTTATAGCCGAATTTAATATTATTTCTGACACATTAAACTGATTAATCCAATAATTTGCAGGTTGCTCCAACGATTCTACGTTTACAAATAGCATCTCTAAAACTACGACGTATGTCAAGTTCCATTATATTCTAAAGATCTAATGGCACCATTCTCTTTTTAAATGCTTTATCATTATTGTAATTTTAAGTATGCATATATAGCTAGGTGCAATAATAAACGCTACTTAGAAGAGCGGATGGTTAGTTTATTGAGCCCCAGGTTAACATTTCAACGCCTATAAACGGCACTTGTTGACATTTAGCCATAGAGTTCAGGGGTGCCATCCTTTTCTAGCTTATTTATAATTATTTTATTTAGGCTTCCTCTTCTTACAGCTCGTAGGCGATCTGCTATACGTGCATTAGTGTACGTACAATTTCAAGGATCCCCTGCATTTTTCTTCTAAAGATGGTTCTAAAGTCCTGGATTTCTTGAATTTTGGAGTCGTAAAATACTTAGGTTTAATTAACTAATCAAATGGCGAAAGGTTCCCATCGCACTTGCCAAATTATTTGTTTGGAGTTGTTGTTCGAAGTTGTAAATATTCGCATGAAATGACGTATTCCATGTTTATTTTTATTGCGAACACTGTATAACAGATCTGCAAGTCTAGCTAATTATGTAATTCCCAAACATGTTTTTTAGTACACTTCGTACGTGTCAGGCTTGTTACTCTCTTGTTAAACCGCTGAAATATCTTTATTTGAGAACCTGCTTGCAACAAAACCCATTACAGGATTAAAAATACAATAGCTATAAGACGTTGGCCTATAACGCAACAAAAATAGTTGCAAAAATCTTCAAGTAGATGTATCTTGGTCGTTCCTTTACTGACATTCCGTATGTACCTACGCATTTTCTAATTGTGGAAAAATGTCGGGAGTCAAACGGAAAATGTTATCGGTTTCCGAAAAAGTAGAAATTATACGGAAGTTGGAAATTTGCTCAAATTATGGCCTTCTTGGGTATAACGAATAACGGTTATTACGAACAAATATAGCGGTCCCGTGGAATTCGTTATAACCGAGTGCTACTGTAATACTTTCTGTGCCGCGAATCGAATTTTCATAACAACGTTGCTTACTTAAATGAAAGGTAACATTTTCTAAGCGTCCAAATGTTATAAAAAAGCCAAATTTGTTTAGCGAGTAGGAAAAATAATTTTAACTGTAATGGTAAGTAACACTGGCATACCCATATTATACCACCTTATAACACTTTATGTATCTGTTAGATTTATAAAAGTGAAGACTGCGATTACTTCTCGAAAATTAAATCTTAGCTTTAAATTCACCGAAATCCACTGAATTTTTACAGCAACTAATGTGCTCGATCGATTTTAAATTATATAGAACGTTGCGTTCTTTAAACATCATTAATACGCTTCTATGGATGCCTTATTTAAGCTTAGTTTTGATATAACTTCATTTATATTCTAAAACTAAAGTTGATTAAAGGCTTCTATATTTCATTCGCAAATAGAATGGAAATAGATTAATATATTTAAAAAATCAAAAAGTGAAAACTATTCACCAGCAGTACCCAAATACTATGCTGGTAACACCCCCTATGCTCAGTTTACACATTAAAATCTTATGCATTTGTTAGATTTATAAAAGTTAAGATTGCAATCACTTTTAGATAATTAAATCTAATTTTTAAATTCACCTAAATCTGCTTAATTGTTAACAGCAACTGATGTGCTCGATCTTAAATTATATAGGACGTTTCAACTTTTAAACATCATCAGTACGTTTCTATGGAACCTTTACTACTGAAAATGATCTCTTATATACGTTCAAATTAAATAAGACATCCTAATTTGACTTTTCTCTTCATATTTTTGATATAGGTTTATATTGTTTATTATTTATTCGATATTCTCAAACATACTCTAAGCTTGGGATTGGACAAAAACTTGATTAAATAATTCTGTGATTTGATGAGGCAACACAGTGGAAATGGATTAATTTAACTTAATTAGAAAAATCGTATAGTAAAACTACTATTTGCAATACACCGTAAAAAAGTCTATTTTTTATAATGCGAAAAACTAATCGAATGTGTTCAATATTTATACACAGGCAATATTCTAAAGTGACAATTATATTTTATTTAACTAAAATGATCCTTAACTACAATGTAGGACTTGCTTTAGATTGGAAAACTCGTTTTTACTGTAAACATAACTGAGTTGCAACAACATTAAATTACTAGCTTTTTAGCCCACCACATAGATGGCCTTATTCTAATCGAAAAGAATTTTTGCATTTTTTAAATTGAATTGTAAATAAAAATATTAGAGAATAAAATGCAAAAACCAACTTTTTTTAGACCGAACAACGGTTGGGGATCTTTCATTATTATGTATAAAAGGTAGACTAACACGTGGAACAGAACACTCACAGTAATGTGAATCGCAGTCAGTAGGATTCAAAGCTGCACTCACAAGAGAAATGCGATTTCTAGTCCTTAACCGCTCGGCCAGGAACGCTACGCAAGGCATGTGGACTAAGGCCGATCTCCCACGAACCTGCTCGATCGGTTTTTATTAAACGCTGGCAAGGTAGCGTGCAATAAAATACGTAAATCTGTAAATTTGTATGTCAAGATAACCTATAATATCTAACGCAGTGTGACAAGAAAAGTTTTACCGAATTAAATTCCCAAATAATATTCATACCAAAATCAATATTTTGCATTTTTCAAATAGTAAATAAATAAATTACAGACGAAAGCAGTTACAGTATCCTGGAGCAGTGAAGTTAGTGCCATTACCATTATTAAAATGATAAAAGTTGCATCGAATTCAACATAATAACGGCTAATCGAATCGAATCACATAATGAAAACTATTAGATTCGATTGATCGAATCAAATGTAGCAAAATATGAGATTTGGAACAACTTAACCTGTTTTAATAAGTATTTTATTCAATATTTTTTAGTCTGGAAGGCGATTAAATATTCTGCTCCACAAGGTGAATTAATTAAAGTATCACGTCGTCAAAATTTGCTTAAGATCTTTTAAATAGCAGCCGGAAACGTAGTGATGTTTAAGTAACAGATAATTAATAGAAGTATTATGAAATAAATTTTATAGCGGAAGTGCATTATAGCCGAATTTAATATTATTTCTGACACATTAAACTGATTAATCCTATAATTTGCAGGTTGCTCCAACGATTCTACGTTTACAAATATCATCTCTAAAACTACGACGTATGTCAAGTTCCATTATATTCTAAAGATCTAATGGCACCATTCTCTTTATCATTATTGTAATTTTAAGTATGCATATATAGCTAGGTGCAATAATAAACGCTACTTAGAAGAGCGGATGGTTAGTTTATTGAGCCCCAGGTTAACATTTCAACGTCTATAAACGGCACTTGTTGACATTTTGCCATAGAGTTCAGCGGTGCCATCCTTTTCTAGCTTATTTATAATTATTTTATTTAGGCTTCCTCTTCTTACAGCGCGTAGGCGATCTGCTATACGTGCATTAGTGTACGTACAATTTCAAGGATTCTCTGCATTTTTCTTCTAAATATGGTTCCGACTTCCTGGATTTCTTGAATTTTTGAGCAGTAAAATATTTAGGTTTAATTAACTAATCAAATGGCGAAAGGTTCCCATCGCACTTGCCAAATTATTTGTTTGGAATTGTTGTTCGAAGTTGTAAATATTCGCATGAAATGACGTATTCCATGTTTATTTTTATTGCGAACACTGTATAGCAGATCTGCGAGTCTAGCTAATTATGTAATTCCCAAACATGTTTTTTAGTACACTTCGTACTTGTCAGGCTTGTTACTCTCTTGTTAAACCCCTGAAATATCTTTATTTGAGAACCTGCTTGCAGAATGCGAAACGTATTCAAAGAGTGCACATATTTCATTGCGTATTGCAACTTAGATTAATAGCTGTCATGTTCTGCAGTTGCCGATGATTAAGTCTTTAGAGTTTCAATTAAATCCTCCAGCATCCTGCAAAGTGCTTTCAGATCGTGGCTGATAACGATTCTTACTGCAAGGTTGTGGAAAAGTAAGTGGGTATTCTAATCCTGCCGTTCTATTTCACATTTAAATTAAGTTATATGTGAGTTTTCTATTTCTTAAATGAAAATCAATTTAAAAAATAATAAATTTAATTTAGTCCATCACATATGACTGAGATTTGAATACGGTCATGTTATGAACAAACTCAATCGAAAATGGCTTTGCATAGTTTTACTTGAAGAAGCATACGTATAATGGCATTGGTTTAATAGGCAATTAAATACGAAGAAAAAATTATATTCAAATAGTGACACACTTCAAGACCTAGACAAATATCGAAAATTTCAAATTGGTAGAAAATTAAATTATATAATTCATTCGAAAGGGGTTTACACGAAACTTTCTCGGGCACC
>OW679197.1:86158932-86211404 GCA_940337035.1 Agriotes lineatus | reverse complement strand
CTTAAACTAATAAAAAAAGGGCTTTTATTTTAGATTGTTTAAAATTATTAGTAATTCCTTTAAAAGTTTTTTAATCCATAAAGTTTTATTCTAGATTTTTTTTTACTTAAACATGTATAGATAATTACGTTAATTTATACAAAAAACTTGCAGAAAACCTCATCAATATCTACTTTATTTACAGTTAGTTTATTACTTTAAGATTATAAGTAAGTTGACTTTTGTTACTGTTTTAATATGTCTTAAAAAATATTAACTAATATTTTTTATTACAAAATAAAACACATGGATTTTTTTTGTCTGATAGCCATAAAACAAACTACTCTTTTATTTGCACTGGCCTCAGTAAAAAAGATTCAGAAGATCACTAAACCTAATCAATTACTAATAATTCATTTAATTTGTAAATAAAATTTTTTTTTGTTTTAAATAAAAATTTTTGTTAAAAAGTAAAAAACAGCTGAGAAGCTTACCTTAGTATTAATTAAACACTATAATTTATTAAAAATTAAAGAAATAAAATTGCATTTACTCTGAAACTTAAAGTTTCTATAAGCAAATAAACAATCTAGTTCTTAATTAATATTTTTGTCTTTCTAATTGATATAAAATTATCAGATTTTATTATGATTTGGATCCCATTTCTAAAATAACTATAAGAAAACTAATAGATAATTTTTCTTAGATCTGGGCATATTAAGTTTTAATATTTTTTAAATTCTTGGCTGTTCTTTATTGGTAATTATTTAATTTAGCAGAAACCAGTTGGTAAAGTTTAAAAAAAACTAGTATAATTTTAAGCTTTAAGATTTTTCAGTCTGTAGTAAGCAATTTATAGAAAAAAAAAATTTATTAGTTTAAATTATATAAAAAAATATAATTCTGAAATTTTTTTTATATAAACTCTCAATCAATAGGGCTAAAATGTATGAAGACTGGCTAAGTTTTTATAACAAAAAGCTTATTTTTAAAAAAGAAGATCTTTGACATATAATAGTAAGCTAATATATATATAAAGTCTAAGTGTTTTCAAAATACTAACATATTTCTATAATATTTTTAAGTGTCAATTTTTTCTAGCTTTTATATTAGAAGTTTTTTCATATTAAAGAAATGTATTTTTACTAGCTTTTTGACATTGCTTGGTGTACTTAAAATTTCTTAATCTTATTAAAAATAAAGACTGTTAAATTTTAATAAGAAAAGTGATTATAATCTATAGAGCTAAAGAGCTTAATTTTATCAAGCTATAAAACTGAGTCTTACTAAAATAGAACACACTAATTTGATGTAATTAATAAATACACAACATTTTTCTCTAGCAAACTATCAAATCTTTTTTAAGTAATGCTGTGATTTTTAAATTAAAATTAAAAGTCTATATATAGCTATAGCTACTATAAAGCTTTAAATTTTTTTCATTACTTTTTAGTTTGTAGGATTTTTTCTTAATGTAAACAAAAATTTTCATCATTTTTTTTATCTTGAGTAATTATGAATTTTTTAAGCTAAGATTGTAATGTTAACATATACTAAAAAGTTATATAGATAAAAAAAGGTTTGTTTTAACTTTAAATTAAGTTAAATTAAAAGGAAATATAAAAAAATAATAAAGTTTTGTTAAATTTTTTCGTTTTAATTAGTAAATATCCAAGCATTTTAAGGCTAAATGAGCTTATTTATAATAGAAAATATTTATTATAAAATTTTAGCTAGAAATATATATGAAAACATTATACATAGAATTTCTATAACTTTAATAATGCCTAAAGTCTAAAATATTTTCTAGTGCATTGCTTTAGTTAACAGAAAAAAAATGTGAATTGACTTGCATTGTAGTTGCAACTTTGATAATAAGCTTAGAAAACTAGGCTGTTTTTTTTTTATTTTATAGAAAAAAATAGGTTTTTAAATATTATATGTTTTAACATTAGTAAAAAATTAAACTAGCAGCAATTAAATTTCTGTTTATCAGTCATTTATAGAAAAAAGGTTATTAATCTAATTAAAAACATATACTATAGAATGCTCTATTGTGTTCAATATATCACTAATAAATATATATATAGTTGAGGCTAAAGCTAGTTTACTTTGTGTGCTATTGCATTTTCTATGTTTTTATATCTTTTTATGAAATTTTATAATGATGCAAAATAAATTATTGGTAAGAAACAAGCCTTTTAACTACAATCATATTTAGACTATATATCAATTTTTTATATAAATTATTACTTATAAAGTTTAACTATGCATATTTTAACAAAAAAGAGACAAAGATTCAACAGGAAACAAGTATCTGTCACTTACTCTCTATCTTTGTAAACAAACCAAGTTTATAAATATCTTGACAGTTTGCTGATTATTAAATATATCTTTACTTTATAGATTATAATAAAATTTTTAAATTGATGTTAAAATTTTAATATATTTAATGATAAAAATTTTTTATTTTACTAATACCTTAAGCAACACTTTTACTTAACAAAATTTTTTAACTTACAATTTTACATCTATAAATTTTTTATGTTTCACAAGATAAACATATTTGTTGGTAAATAAATATTAGTTATTTAGCAACAAGTATATTAATCGCCGATTAATACAACAAAAAATTTGAGGCTTAAGTTTTGATATTAATAGTAGCTTTGAATCCTATACTGAAATCGTTTATTATTAGAAAATCATTCATTAATAAACGATTCTCTTTACGTAACTGAAATCCATAAATAATTGATAACCGGAAAACAATGTTTAATGGTATATAATTTATTATCAAGAGATCCAATAAAACCTGATCGGGCTGTGGAAATTCAAACGTCTGAATAATATGTTGGTAGCACTGTAGGTCTATGTCATATCGAGATTAGCAAGTTAGGTTTTCCGTCAGTTTTGACAACAGATTGACGCAAAACTTAACCTGCTAACCTCGAATTTGACATAGACTTACAGTGCCACCAACATATTATTCCTACGTTTGAATGTCCGCAGCCCCCTGAGGAAGCAAGTAACGCGCAATCTAATTGCTATGAATAAATTTGTTTTGTTAAAAATTATTAACAGTCAGTTTGATAAAGTGTTTAAGGGCGAACGGAAAGTAATACTTTCTGTGCCGCGAATCGAATTTCATAACAACGTTGCTTACTTAAATGAAAGGTAACATTTTCTAAGCGTCCAAATGTTATAAAAAGCCAAATCTGTTTAGCGAGTAGGAAAAATAATTTTAACTGTAATGGTAAGTAACACTGGCATGCTCATATTATACCACCTCAACACCTTATGTATCTGTTAGATTTATAAAAGTGAATACTCCGATTACTTCTCGAAAATTAAATCTTAGCTTTAAATTTACCGAAATCCACTGAACTTTTACAGTACTAATGTGCTCGATCGATTTTAAATTATATAGGACGTTCCGTTCTTTAAACATCATTAATACGCTTCTATGGATGCCTTATTAAGCTTTTACTACTCAAGAATAATCTGTGATCTACGAGGTTCAAACTAACACATCCTGAATTAACCTTTTCCATCTTAGTTTTGATATAACTTCATTTATATTCTCAAACTAAAGTTGATTAAACTCTTCTATATTTCATTCGCAAATAGAATGGAAATAGATTAATGTATTTAAAAAATCAAAAAGTGAAAACTATTCACCAGCAGTACCCAAATACTATGCTGGTAACACCCCCTATGCTCAGTTTACACATTTCAAACCTTATGCATTTGCTAGATTTATAAAAGTTAAGATTGCAATCACTTTTAGATAATTAAATCAAATTTTTAAATTCACCTAAATCTGATTAATTGTTAACAGCAACTGATGTGCTCGATCTTAAATTATATAGGACGTTTCAACTTTTAAACATCATCAGTACGTCTCTATGGAACCTTTACTACTGAAAATGATCTCTTATATATGTTCAAATTAAATAAGAACATCCTAATTTGATTTTTCCTCTTCATATTTTTGATATAGGTTTATATTCTTTATTATTTATTCGATATTCTCAAACATACTCTAAGCTTAGGATTGGACAAAAACTTGATTAAATAATTCTGTGATTTGATGAGGCAATACAGTCGAAATGGATTAATTTAACTTAATTAGAAAAATCGTATCGTAAAACTACTATTTGCAATACACAGTACAAAAATCTATTTTTTATAATGCGAAAAACTAATCGAATGTGTTCAATATTTATACACAGGCAATATTCTAAAGTGACAATTACATTTATTTAACTATAATGATTTTTTAACTACAATGTAGCACTTGCTTAGATAGGAAAACCCTTTTTTACTTTAAACATAACTGAGTTGCAACAACATTAAATTACTAGCTTTTTAGCCCACCACATAGATGGCCTTATTCTAATCGAAAAGAATTTTTGCATTTTTAAATTGAATTGTAAATAGATATTAGAGAATAAAATGCAAAAACCAACTTTTTCTAGACCGAACAACGGTTGGGGAGCTTTCATTATTATGTATAAAAGGTTGACTAACACGTGGAACAAAACACTCACAGTAATGTGAATTACATTAATTAGCAAGAGAAACATACATCGCAGTCAGTAGGATTCAAAGCTGCACTCACAAGAGAAATGCGATTTCTAGTCCTTAACCGCTCGGCCAGGAACGCTACGCAAGGCATGTGGACTAAGGCCGATCTCCCACGAACTGGCTCGATCGGTTTTTATTAAAAGCTGGCAAGGTAGCGTGCAATAAAATACGTAAATCTTAAATTGTAAATTTGTATGTCAAGATAACCTATAATATCTAACGCAGTGTGACAAGAAAAGTTTTACCGAGTTAAATTCCCAAATAATATTCATACCAAAATCAATATTTTGCATTTTTCAATTGTAAATAAATAAAATTACAGACGAAAGCAGTTACAGTATCCTGGAGCAGTAAAGTTAGTGCCATTACCATTATTAGAATGATAAAAGTTGCATGTAGCAAAATATGAGATTTGGAACAACTTAACCAGTTTCAATAATTATTTTATTAAATATTTTTTAGTCTGGAAGACGATTAAATATTCAGCTCCACAAGGTGAATTAATTGATGTGCCTCATAGAGAAAAATCGAGTTTTTTATTCATCAGTCCTTGTGCTAAGTCGATTTTCGATTCCACAAGTATCACGTCGTCAAAATTTGCTTAAGATCTTTTAAATAGCAGCCGGAAACGTAGTGATGTTTAAGTAACAGATAATTAATAGAAGTATTTAAAATAAATTTTATAGCGGAAGTGCATTAGTTATAGCCGAATTAATATTATTTCTGACACATTAAACTGATTAATCCAATAATTTGCAGGTTGCTCCAACGATTCTACGTTTACAAATAGCATCTCTAAAACTACGACGTATGTCAAGTTCCATTATATTCTAAAGATCTAATGGCACCATTCTCTTTTTAAATGCTTTATCATTATTGTAATTTTAAGTATGCATATATAGCTAGGTGCAATAATAAACGCTACTTAGAAGAAGCGGATGGTTGGTTTATTGAGCCCCAGGTTAACATTTCAACGCCTATAAACGGCACTTGTTGACATTTCGCCATAGAGTTCAGCGGTGCCATCCTTTTCTAGCTATTTATAATGATTTTATTTAGGCTTCCTCTTCTTACAGCGCGTAGGCGATCTGCTATACGTGCATTAGTGTACGTACAATTTCAAGGGATCCCCTGCATTTTTCTTCTAAAGATGGTTCTAAAGTCCTGGATTTCTTGAATTTTGGAGTCGTAAAATACATAGCGTTTAATTAACTAATCAAATGGCGAAAGGTTCCCATCGCACTTGCCAAGTTATTTGTTTGGAATTGTTGTTCGAAGTTGTAAATATTCGCATGAAATGACGTATTCCTTGTTTATTTTTATTGCGAACACTGTATAGCAGATCTGCAAGTCTAGCTAATTATGTAATTCCCAAACATGTTTTTTAGTACACTTCGTACGTGTCAGGCTTGTTACTCTCTTGTTAAACCGCTGAAATATCTTTATTGAGAACCTGCTTGCAGAATTGCGAAACGTATTCAAAGAGTGCACATATTTCATTGCGTATTGCAACTTAGATTAATAGCTGTCATGTTCTGCAGTTGCCGATGATTAAGTCTTTAGAGTTTCAATTAAATCCTCCAGCATCCTGCCAAAGTGCTTTCAGATCGTGGCTGATAACGAGTCTTACTGCAAGGTTGTGGAAAAGTAAGTGGGTATTCTAATCCTGCCTTTCTACTTCACATTTAAATTATGTTATATGTGAGTTTTCTATTTCTTGAATGAAAATCAATTTAAAAACATAATAAATGTAATTTACTCCATCACATATGACTGAGATTTGAATACGGTCATTTTATGAACAAACTCAATCGAAAATGGCTTTGCATAGTTTTACTTGAAGAAGCATACGTATAATGGCATTGGTTTAATAGGCAATTAAATACGAAGAAAAAATTATATTCAAATACTGACACACTTCAAGACCTAGACAATATAGCCGATGTTTAAAAATTACATTCATTCAGGGCTCAATGCATTACAAAACCTACCCACAGACTTAAGGTTTGTATCTGTCACAATAAAGACAATGTTCAAATTGGTAGAAAATTAAATTATGTAATTCATGCGAAAGGGGTTTACACGAAACTTTCTCGGGCGACTTATGTTAATTTGCAAATAAAAAACACTATTGCAGTCACTTTGATTTGAACTCGCGCCCCCAGGTGCTCACTTAGCGGAATCCGATTACAAATTGTTAGTATACCGCTTTAACCGTTTGTCCACATCAGCAGAGCAGTTTGCATTCGCTTTTGGCTGTATTATAAAGGACGCGTTGACCGCAGCACATTTCTGTCCATTTACCTTGTATCTGTAGGTTTAATTTTCATCAAGGGTAAAAAGCCAAACTATGTGCGATTTATTACTATTATTAATTCCTCAGCTAAAGCAAAAATGGCAACATTTTATTTTGTAAGGTGTTCACCCCTTTGTATATTTGACTGAAAGTCATATAATCTATTTGCATAATATCATCTTTATTCAACAAATATTTTTGAGCTATACCGCCAACAGAAAATAACAGGGATAGACAGACAGACAGACAAACAGACGAAATTGAGGAAACATGATGATTTTTTCACGATTACAATACTCCTTCGTTTTTTAGACGAGGGAAGTAAACAGAGAATTGGACATGGAACTACTTAACTCTTATTGGGTATCTAATCTGATTGTTGGCAGCAATCTGTATTTGTTTTGGAGGAGTTCAGCAGTTACATCTGCTGTTCTTCCACTCAATCTAAAAAAAAGTATAACTCAAATCAAGTAGGTTTTAATATAAATATAAATATAGAACAGAAAAAAATACAAAAAAACTAGCAATGCAAGAGGCACAGATTATTTATCAACCAATACTGAGTCATTACTTAATTTCACTTATTACGGTTGCTTTTGACCACAAAGAAAAAGAGATATTTGTTTCCGAAGTTTTGTGAGATGGAGGAGTTTGATTTGCAAAAGGAAAGGAGTTATCACTTTTGAATGTGGTTCGATTATATAAATATGGAGAGGTCTTGAAGCTAATAATTTTATAAAACAGTTTTCTCCTTCCAGTCATATTTAATCACTTACTTTCTTTTAGTTTATGAGTAACTCGATCATACCTCCTGAGGTCATATATTAGTCTTATTTTTAATACGTTTTATTCTAGTCACGTCACGGCAAGTACCGTAAACAGTATCACAAAAATTGAAGGACGAAATTGACTAGAGATTCTAATAGTATAATTTTAGTCTTTTATTGGGTATCTGCCTGTTTGAGTAAAGTGCTTTTTGAATGGTATAGATTTATGTATTTTTTAAACCTTAAATTTGAGTTTAATGTAAAGGTCCCTAATATCGTACAAAACTTACAATAGGAAATTTATTGTAATTAATTACAATGTTCAACTGATCGACGTTATATACACGATTGTTTTTATCTTCCGAATATCGTAGCCTTAGATTTATGTGGATTAAATTCAAAACATTATCGTTCAGTTATATCAGTTAAACTCTGCATTCTATTTCCTTTGACTTAAAAGAAAAATATAGTTGAGCGTCGTCCGCGTAGAAGTGATATAAACATGATGTAATATTTGTACACAACTTTGATGTGTAAATAGTGTAAGGTAATGGCCCAAGTATTGACTCATGAGGCACACCAATGGTAACAATATAATAAATAACACTTTTAAAAATGTTGAAAATATAGTTACAAATCGCACGAACTTGGCAGCCAGTACATATAAACGACACATTCTTATTCATTATCAGCCTTGTTAACTGCAGATTCCTATATCAGTCTCTCCTCTTTGAGGAGGTTTTATGCATTAAGACTTCACGGTTGCCAAAGCGGGATTGGGCTATATAGGCTTATAGGCCATTTTCCTTAAACCTATCATACAAAATTTACCATACCTTGTAAGTTATTTAAAATATTGAATATGGCTGTTTCTTGTCCTAATTGTTTTATTTATATGGTTACATTTTGTTAAAATTCATACAAACGGTCGTAATTTTTTTTTTCAAGCGATTTGTTTTAGAAGCTTGAGATGTTGTGTGCTAATGACCAAAGAAAGTAACATGATTTATTAAAAAACTAGTATATAGAGATTCGACTCCCTTTTATTTGTTCACAATGGTCTTTATAGAGAGAAGCTAAAATTCTGATTCTAAAATGTTCTACTGCAATTTTGTTTTGCTAGTATTTAATGTAATCTTGCTTAAAATTGTTGTATCAAGATCAAAAATAATTATGTTTTGCTATTGATCAAGAAAAATCTCAAAAATATTTTGTTTTATCGATAACTAATTTTCATAGATATCTCTACTTTGATATTCTTATTCAAGAAGCAATGAAATAAAACTGGAAGAAAATATACTTTGTAGTTTTGCACCAGATGCTTAAAGGCTTTTGTCCATTCTCACATTCAGCGTATATTCAGGACGACGTACGCGAAATGCACTTCTGCCTGGAAGTTATTGCAGGAGGAAACGTCAGATTCATATTTATACGCGTACTTACTCGGTGCAGTACAACGTGTGGGATTATTTACCTAATTGATTTAAAATTTACTTTCCATCGTAAGTTAGCCTGCCACAGGACCCTTAGCGGGATGCCTCGCATATCTCTCGCACTTTTAAATTGCTGATGCTCTAGGCAGAGCTGCTTTATATATAAGGCAAGCTCTTAGCTTATAATAAGTCTGCGCGTCTCCTCTGGAATTGTTTTGCAGTAAAATAACCGCTCTTATTCCGCACTCGGATGACGAGTACAAAGACCTGCATTCACACATGCACAAAGTTCAGGGAATAAACTTTTACGGCATTTTTACAATTTACTCGCACACTTGTCAAAACTATGGACTGTAAAGTTTTAATACCTTGTCGGCAACTCCATGCATAAAATTCCCTGTGCCACTTACAGTCGCAAGTTTGTTTAACGCAATCGAAAGTTTATTAGCCATAAATACGTCATTGATTTTTATGCGGCTTTATTGAGCTTGAGCCGATGCCGTTTGTCATATTGGATAAAAACCATGTCTTTAAGGAAGCCTTGCAGTGTGAGTCAGGCTTTACCTACATTTTGAACATGGTTACTATTATTTATCCCAAAACTATTTTACCCAAAGCTCGCATTATCTGGCTCATACTCATAACTGTGCAGATTATAGCATAAAAGTGTTATTAAGCAAAATTTACAACTCTCCCAGTTGACGTAATAAATTCCATCCGTTTGAATTGCTAATTAATATTTTTCATCTGGGGGAAGTACGAACACCTAGGAATACTGCAAATAATCGGCAACTTCAAACGCGGCGAGCACTTTTATTGGCGTTTTAATCAAACCGCCCCGGTCGTCCAACCTGCACCACAATATATTAATTTAGATTAATAAAATAATTAAGCGGGGCTCTAATTTGCTTTTACCTCTGTCATTGCACTTATTACGCCTAAATTAATAAATCTGGGCTTTGACAAGTCACATCGCACCTTTCGCGCCACTTGACTTTCTGATGAAAATGCGAGTGGACGAGAGACACTTCATGGCGTGTGATAACAAACTGTGATGTATATAGTGTGTATAAATAACTCATTTTGGTTGCTCTTAAATCTTTGAGAGCTGTAGTATAGTAGTTTATAATATGGAGCAATCGCAGGAGGAAATTCCGGGGAATTATGGAGCCGACCGACAAATCAAACCAGAAACAAGAAAATAAAACTGTGTTAAATGAGTGGCACTTATTATTTAATCAAATTTAACATTCATTCAAAAGCGCTAATAACCTTAGATGTTGGTGGCTTAATTTTTTTGTAAAATTTATGTAGGCTATATAGATGAGGAATGAACAAAGCTACCTGTTATTGGAATTTATTGGCATTCAGTTAAATTTTCCGTCTTATTATCATACAGCTATTTATATACCCGTATATATATATAGGTATCACTATTGTCATTTTTATTCCATATTTTCGACTCTTTTTTACATTCTTATGCAATCTTTTCTCCACCACCTTCTTCATTTTTCCAACAAATTACTTGTTTTATCTCAGGGATAAATGCAATACCCAAATCTCACTCGAGAGCCAAAGAACATGTAAGTGATAAGTGTTTGAAATCGTCAATTAATTGTTCGACAATTTCTAACGAGACCTAAAAATTGCAAAATTGGCTGGGAAAGCTCACGACATTAGTTGGTTTATAATATAATAATGTATTCGTAACATTCTAAAAACGTACCGGATGCCTGTTAGCTTACAGCGCTATCCAGGTGAGCAATGTTTACGCATGATAAGACCAAGCCCGGTTGGGTCACGCTGGTGATAAGATAAAGTTAGACCGGTGCGATGTCCACACACCACGTTCGCTCATGTTGACAAGCCCAAGCTGTTTTTAACGTAAGCTTAGGTACGTTTCCGTGCAAAAACACATTGCATGGTAAATAACTCCAAAGCGAACATTGTACAGAGTGTACGAAACTCGGAGAAAATTAATGAATTTCACACTGGGGAAAAGCTGGATTAAATTTTCAGAAAAAACTGAACTGGGGCAAAGCTGTATATATTATTTAAATTTGTTTACAGTAGATCACAATTATAATTTATTAACGGTACATTGAATATTAAGATGTGTACTTTGGTATTGTTGAAGGACAAAATAAAATTTAACCATAGAAGTCGGCGAGTAAGCAAATATTGGTTTGTTTGATGATAATCAAGTGTGCGTAAATGGGGGAAAATGTAAAAAGTAAAAGCCAACTACCTTCTGATTGTTTTGTAACCGTTAGCAGTGCTCTTAGTCACGACTCGTAGGAAAAGAGGCTAATATGAATTTGCATTTAAAAGTGTAAGGGAGATCAATTTACATGTTGACGGCGTACAGTTCCACTAAAAATCGAGAGTTTAAATCACCGTTACTCTCATCGCAAAAGAACTGCACGAAATCAGAGCTAGCGGTCTCTACTAGCAGCTTCCATGGAGGATTTTACGAACTGTTGACTTTTAAATTAATTTATATAGGGCAATAAAACTAATCCCGGTAATTGCACAGTGCTATCTCGCAGGTTTGCTTTCAGATAAATCATGAAGACCTGGAGGATCAAGGCTGGGCAGCCTGCGAAAACTGGCATCAAATTGCTTCAATTCAAGCCGCGCTTTCTCCTGAAATATAGTTTAGCGAAATACATTCCTGTAGATTAACCAAGAAAATGGCTCATGGTCCAGGCCGTAATCTTTATAATCGCAGGCTTAATCGCCGCAGTTATCAAGCGCCAAAGCAGATAGCCACATGGCAACGCTTCGTCGCCGTACTTAGGTTATGGAATGACCGAATTCGCATAGTAATTCTCCAACATGGCGATTGTACTTCAGTAATTGTGCCTGCGGGGTACTTACGTATGATTGGGCACGGCAACAATAACGCTGTATGACTTTTTTGTGCGCCAATGGCAATAGCAGAGCGTTGAAGGGCGTTCGTTATATTCGAAAAAATGCCCTTTATGACGTCTGGTTATACTTTATCACGCACTTCGTTATTTAGTTTGTTGGCGAGCTTGTAAAATATTAATTGGTTGCCTTTCATAAACTCCTATTTCAAACTGTGGTGTTATTATGGAGGTTGTGGAAAAATTACAATATTTAAATTGTTCAACCAAAGCTCTCCTCTATTTTGGTAATAATCAAACAGGACGTGGCATTAAAAAATAAAAATCCCAATGTTTTAACGATTTATCTCCAAAGACATCAGATTTCAAAGAGTAACACAGGCGAAATATTTTATCATTTATTTAAACAGAAGAAAAATTAGTAGTTGCATCGAAAAACAATTTTTAGAACTAGAATATTTTTATATGTAATAAAATGCAAACGATGGACTTTTATTGTTCTAGAGAAGAGGCAAATATCTTTTTATAAAAATCTGAAAGCCAAAATTTATACAAAAGAGTTTTTCCAATAGCCAGAAAATGGTTTTACATTAAAAATGTTTACAGTGAGTTTGTATACTACTGTATAAATATGAAATCATTTTAAGCAAATTTGATTATTAAGAGATATTTATGTCCACTATTTGGTCGAATAATGACGAATATCTGATAATTTTAAGGCAACTGTATTTATTTGATGCTGAAACCCAAATTATAGATTTTAGAAATAAATATGTTGACTTAACATTTTCATTTAGTGTTGTCAGTCTACATATAGTTGGCTGTGGATTCTCTTAAATTCTCCAGCTTTTTGAAAATGTTCATACGGGGTGGTCTACCGCAAACAATAGCTTTTTGCTATAAATCTTAATTTCATGAAAAAAATGGGGACACGTAAATTAACTATAGCATTTACGTAACTTTCACTCCAAAACTTAGGTTAATTGCATTCTAAAAAATTGAAAGGGTTTGTTGTTGATCACCTAAAGATTCACATATCTGACGTTATAGTTTACATCCACGATCGGTTTATTCTAAAATGGAAAATAAACTAACTGTTCAGCGATAAAAAAGTTATAAACTTAAAATATTAGGAACAAAATCTTTTTAAAAGGAAGAAAACTGATCGTGTCTTTTTTTCAACTTTTGTTTTGCCTAATATTTTCTTCCTTGTACAATAGCGGTAATTCCGAGGTAATAGCGACAGCGTCAGTGATACTAGAAATTTTATTGCAGCAAAAGCAGCTACGGTTGATATACTTCCAAAGAAATCTAGAGCACAATATAAGAACGAATATGAGCCCTTCAAAAATTGTTGTGACAACAAGGAAATTAAGAAAACGCCTGTAACAGGCGAAAATTTGTAAATCATTTCCCTCTGGTCGAAGCAGTCAATGGTAAAAGCGCAATTGCCATTTAATTCTAGTCGTTTCTCAAGAGTGATATAGCTTACCTGATGGGTACAATTCGGAAAATCAAAAATATTTATACAAAAGAAAGCTCCCAGTGAGAACATTTTAATTATTGTTAGCTAATCAGTTTTACAAAGAGTTTACATTATCGCCTATTTGCTCTAACTCGTTAGGTTGTTAAAATAGTAGAAGCCACTGGAGTATGTAAAAGACAGGAACTAATCAGCTTGTGATTCAATGGTCGCGAGTTCCCGGTCCCGATGAGGTTTTTGAAACTAAAAAAAATGAGGATAAAAGTCTCTACTTTCGAAGAGATAAAAACTGCGAGTAACTATGACGTAAACAGTCTGTATCTAAGGTAAAGTCTACACATTGCCCTTTTTCTGTGACGTCAGAAATAACAAAACATAGCGTTTAAAACATATGTCTTATATTGCACTGAAATCCAAAAAGATCATTTACATCGCAGGTAGTAGACTTTAGAAAGAACATTTAATGTAAGGGATACTCTAAATAGCACATTATTGAAAGCAAGACATTCTTGACCTATGTAATCCGATTTTTCTCCTCTTCGAAGAAGTCCCTAACCCTTAAAATAAGCTTTTAGGCTTGCTCACTTGCTTGTTATTGCGCCTTATTTTACTGTCATTTTGAACAAAGGTCACACTGACAGTAGGTATTATAAAACAAGCCATACTTTAAGCGGACCTGACCAAAAACTGCAGATTTTTTGTTTCGTCCAGTTCTTTACAGTTAAATAAAGAGAGAAAATTGTTACGTCACAGCAAAAGGGTAATGGGTAGACCTTACCTGGTACATGTCTAAACATGGTCCGTAACAAAGCACAATAACGATTATCCTAGACTATACAAAAGCCAATCGTAAATGACGAAGATAGATTTATCTGCTCTTCTTGTGAGTTGAAAATCATCTTCTTGTATATGAGTATTTTTGATGCTAGAAAGTGGCATAACGAGGTTTTAGCTTTTGCACACTACATCTTTCTCATTAGCTTAATTGCCCCTGTAAATAAAGATGAAATTACTGCAAACGCCGCTGTAGCTGTCACGTACCTGAGTTTTGAGAAGAAGAAGAAGCTGTAATTCCAGTGACACCCCCTTTTGCCGTTGACTTCATCTCAGAGATAAATACTGTCACTATTATTACTAATTTTATGGACACACCGCACACCACAAAGATACTAATTTTTATCATAGAAGGTTTTCAAAATTTCACAAATTTTCATATTGTTCTTGTTAAGTACATAAAAATAGCATTTTTTCAGTATATACTGCAAACAGGTTGAAAGTCTATGAGTTATTTTATTATACAGGATGTTATGAGTAGGTAATGACCGGTACCTCTATGAAAGCCCAGGAACTCTAAAAGATCTTTCCACTTGAGGATATTCGTGTTTTGCATTCGATATTCAGAATTATATAAGTGTAAAGGTAAGAACGACCACTGAAAAATTAAAAAGGTTGCATTTAGTGTATGTAATTCTGAGGGTTGAAGAGAAAAAAAATTATAATCTACCATATTTCAGCAATCTTGTTCTCCAAAGAAGTGCATGTTTCCTGTTAACAGCACAAATTGCGGCGTATTGCAAATTTGATTAGCATTTGAAGGAATTATTTTGGAATTCATAAGAAAATCCCGTGAAATCATACCTACATAATTATTCTATCACTTGAAGATAAATATGAAACATTGCAGCATTACTTAAAGATAAATATGTAGAAGTATTTGATTTTGTAGAGCTACAGAGAAATATCGAAATTATTTGAGCATGATAAAATTACGAAGAACGTCTTTCAAAAACATATTGTAGTTTTTATAGGTTTCTTCACAGTTTGTTCCGTCTCGTTGGTATTTAATTTTTGCAGCCTCCAATATTCAACAGTGTCTTTAGTAACATGAACTTTTGCATTTGCTTCATCCGCGTCATTCCACTGTTATTATAAATTAATTCTCTGAACGACTGCAGTACACTACTGAAAAACTAATAATAAATGTCTTCATTTGAACTCGAAAGTTGTGCCTCACAAAAAAAAATTTCACATCCTATGATTTTTTTTCTAATGTAGAATTCGTATGACGTTTGATAACTGTAAATTAAATAAAAAATAATACTGAAATGGAATATTAATAGTAGCTGTTTAATATGCTTTGATAAGCTATGGCGTTTTTTGAAGCTTTGAATTTCAAAATTGATGTAAGTTCATTCACTGTACATTACTAAATAAGATAAATCTGAATTTGAAGCAAAAAGTGTTTTCTTTCAACGTTTCTTTTAAATTAAATATTCATCACCCTCTTTGGTACACGATCCACCACTTAGCCTGGAACTTTGCATTTAGTCCTCATCTAATAGTTCCAGCGTTGTCCACTGCGGTTGCTAAATAATTTACTAGTTTAGGTCTCTTCATGCGATGCTGGAGTTCATATTATTTTTCAACTATAATTAAATTAAAACCGAATGGCAGTGTTGCCATTCGGTTTAAATGGGAAATAGTAGCTCGTTATCAGAGCTCGTTGTCCATTGTGAAACTTTTAATTTGGTCACATGTCGAGCCCTTTATGGAATGCGCTGTTTTCCCCGGAACATCCGATTTCAATGCATATTCAAATCCATACCAGTACGGCTAATTATTTTTACGGCAGCCTGCAGGCGGATTTATGTTTATTTGTTCTAAATACAGGCATGAAAACCATCACATAATTTGCTTATAAATTTGTTCCGATAATCCCGCGGTATTTACTGCTCGAAGTGTTTGTAAATTTCAAGGTGTAATACTTAATCGGTTATAAGCATTGAATGCAGTTTATTCTTGCAGCAGAGCCTAACAGGGCATTATTTTACTCAGTAGCCAGCCTCGGTAAATTTATATCCAGTTGCAACTTTAGCTCATCAATTAGATCAAAATCTCAAATCGAAGATCGATATCTGCGGCTGCTTGAGGTTTATTCTGTTTGTTAACATCACGTCTACAAGCGGAACGAATGTTTGAGCCCCTTTTGTATCGTGACGTGCATCTGATAACGGCACTAAACTTTTATCCGCGCCTTTTATTTAATTACTGGCTTATTAAGGTTTTACTCCGTTATCTTATCTATAAACGGGATGGTGACACTTTGATTTTTGTAGCCAATCGATGTAATTTGATCGTACAGTTGCTTGTTGTTGACCAGATGATGTTCAAAAAAATCTAGTCATCAATGGTGTAGTTCGTCTCATCACAACATTAACAATTTTCAAGATTGCATCTATTGAATGCACTTTTGATATTTTAATTTTGCTCTAAAATGGTGTCATCCTTATTTTTAATTTAGAAACGCGTCTTGGATTTGAATTGGTACAATATATGCAATTTAAGAAATAATAATTTTTGCATTGTTAGTGATTTATGTACCTTTACCTTTGTCCATGGCTTAGGTCAAAAGGAAAAGATCCCGTTACAGACTCATACATTACAGAAAAAAAATTGAACAGGAAACAATTTTAATTCAATTATTTGGGGGGGAACACAAAATACAAGAAGCTAACCTCGAACTTAGCTGAAGTTACAACAGCCTAAGGACATATTTTAATTTTAATATTTTTGTTTAAAGTACATTATGGTAGATTATAAGTGCTTCTTCAATATCAGCTCTATAATTAATTGCTTTTGGTTTTTCAAATTTTTGTCATTTTATGTATTAATCTTCTTTTTAATTATTCTCTTTGTGTAATATTTTTTTGGGAGGGAAATTAAAATTGTGAAAGTCTACAACTGCCTGATCAGACAGAGCAGTATTTGGTTTGTTAGGAGAAGCTAGTTTTAATTTTATGGAATTTTCATGTTGATTTATTCTTTGTTTTTAATTTCTATCTAGTTTGACTTATGTAGTTAGTCTTGCAGTTTTTACAGTCGAATTAATATTTAAGTTAGATTAATTTTTAGCGTCCGTTTTATCTTTTAAATTATTGAATCATGTTTGAATGCTGTTTGAAACTTGTATCTCTTAAATTCCTTTTGATTAATTGTGAAAGTATTGGGATGTAAGGTAGTGCAATAATAGTAGTTTGTATAGACACTGAAGTTTAGCTTTTTATCAAGAATGTGGATTTAGTTGCCGAGGCCCGTAGATCCAAAGGGGATAAAAAGGAACTTCAGGTCCGAGGGGTACATTACGTTTTTTTTAAATCGAGAAATTACAAATTTTAACCAATTTTTGTAGCTTACGTTGTCGTCGGTTAATGTTTACCTATCGCCTTGTTGCCTAAAAAAGTCGTAAAACAATGGATTACTTCACTGCCGATTTCTCGTATTTTAATGACGATTTCAAAAAAAGTTCTTAATTTTGATTATTAGTGAATTGAGTTTCGAGAAAGTTTGGTTGTAGAACATTTTTCTATTTTTTGTTTTTGTTTCTATTTTTTTAATCTGTTATTGATATTTTTGTTAATAATAGTAGAGGATAGTTGGTTTGTTTTGTAACATTGTTTTAATTTTATTTAAATTTTGATTTTAGAATTTTTTGAAAGAAGTTAAAACTTTTCTTGTATTTTTTATATTTAAGCAGTCGCCTTAAATTAATTGATTTTACATAAATATTAATTATATTTTTAAACTCAACACAAAGATCTAATGTAGTGTAATTCGTTCAATCACTGGTAGACTTAATTTGAAACGGCTCATATAATTACTGAGCGGACATGTTTTCTGAATAATAATTACAAAATGAATTTTGAGTTTTAATCTATTTGGGAATTAGTTTTCTACAAATAACGTTTCATACTACCTATAGAAGTAATACAGGAGGTAACGAAATAATTACATATCTGATATTTTACAATCGAAGTAACTGAATGCCTTACTAATAAACACCTTTTCATCGTCGTTTCCTGATTTTATAATGGAATATCAGTTTACTATCGACAATTATTTCTGAAAAAATCGATTTCTCTGATGACAATCGCGAAAGTTGATATTGAAGTTATAGTTCTAGCTTAGAAAAGTATAGGGGGAATGAATGTAAATTACTTAAATTAAAAATATGTTTTCTACAATCAAATTATAGTTTTCTTTATTTTGATTCATAATAAATTATTTTGTGCAAGAATACGTATGTCGTAGCTTACAGCAAACATAGAGCATGCATCTACACAAAGTGTATGTATCCTTATAGGCTATTATGGATAGTCAGATCCTTAACAGTAGTGATTTGCGTTTGGATTGTGTTATTATCAAGACTGAAGCGACTTTTTTATGCATTAATTTAGAGTGTGGTAATAAAGAATATTGAAATTTAGTGCTGACTGATTGAATAGAAATTTAATATGGTCATAATTGATATAGTAACTAATTGGGATTCGTTTTTTAGGGCAGAAATTGAAAGAAACTTTTTTTATTCAATCCAATATTTTGGAAAACTTTATTTCTTTCTCAAGGTAAGAAAAAGTGAGGTTAGTACTTCGTAATTGGCCATACAGAACATAACAGGCATATCATGTTTGGTACATCAGGTTACAAGTAAAAAAACAATACTTAAAGTAGATAATCCGATTACATCACAGTTAATTGATTCATCAATTACAAACAGATATTTGGATCACGATGGTAATAACGTTTTAAGGTAGAATTTCCAAAGATCTAAAGCCTGAGAGGATTTTATTGTCATCTAGTGATTGGAAGAAGTGCTGTGAAATAATATGGGGGGTGTCTAATCTTTTATTAATAGTAGTTTCGATGTTTGTCAATTTATTAAAGTATGTTTTTATTTTAAATATTTACAATTCTTGTTAATACTACACAAGAATTTATCAATTTATAATTCCAAAGTTCTCTTATTCCCGAAATTCGTTTAAAAATTAGCTCTGCAGCCCTTCTCTGCTGTAATTCATCTTATTAGCCCCGGGAAATTCATAATTAGGTTCCACGTATTAGCACCTTTTCCAAGTAAATCTCCTGTTTGGATTTAGTCTGCCCAACTACAAACTTAGTTAAGAGTTCAATTAAGACAAGTATATTTTCGGACAGTTAAAAATAGTCCCCCCTGTGGTCCTGCCTAATATTTTTCGTCTTAACGTCGCTCCAGCGCGTCAGCGAAGTTTTGGCAACATCCCCGGCTTTCGCCCCTTCCGCTTTAATTGGTCCGCTGCAGGCAGAGGGTGGAATGACATTTTTAGACTACGTTATGTTAATGTCTTCGGTCTTTCAACTCGTTAAAAAACAGATGCAGTTTCTAAAAATGCAGCACCAGTAACCAAAGCAAATTTCGGTGTTCAAAATAAGGCGGTGCATACGAATTGTGTATTTTTCGACGTTTGCAGCGCTTGATCCTGGCAGTTAAATATTAGCAAAATTGTTTTATTAGTTTTTATTGGAACCAGGGAGCAGTACCACGGAACAAAGTTAGCTTTGTTCCGTGGCAGTACTCTCTTTATGTAGTCTACAGGCTGTTTTCAGTAAAACTGAGACGTTTCTTCGGTCGACTGAATTTAAAACTGTTCGTGATATAGCGGGTGGCATATTCTTGAAGTGTACCAGGATTGGGTCCACGTAGGCTCCAGGGGAATAATAATAATAATAATAATAATAATAATTTGAGATAGAAGGTTTAAGCAAGAAACTAAATATATTAAAATAATTCAGATACAGTTCCCATATCAGATTGTTTATCAATAAACACGAGAGGGACGAGTACTACCTAAAATCTAAAACTCTATTTTAAATTATGGAAACCTGTACTAATGAGATAACACTTTTCAAGTTGTCCATGGTATGACCGCTAGACGGATTGTGGATTTCATAACTTTTATTTCTAAATTAGTTTTAATGCATTAAAACTTGCCCCTCCTACAGCCATAGTAGTCTACTGTACGTATATAAATGTGTCTTATTACTACGAATACGAACGAGAATTTCAAATATGTATAATCCTAGAATAGAGTATTTGTTGTTTATGTTGCCATTCTACAAACTAAGAAGATTTATCTTGTTGGAACAAACTTTTAGTGAGTTAAAAGCTACATTTGATCCGTCATAAATATTGATGCCCAAAACCCTATACCATAAAATCTCTCTCTTTGTATGTGTGTTTGTTCGCTATCTTCTCCGAAGATACTGGACCAATTAAATTGTATGATAGCGTAAAATTTGGACACATTTTAAACTTAGATCGTAGGACGGTTTTATTTTCAAAAATAGTACGAAAAAGTAAAAAAAATGGTCTAAACCATAAAATCGTTGGTCAATTTCTTTGTATGTGTGTTTCTTCGCTATCTCCTCCGAATATACTGGACCGACTAAATTGTACGATAGCTTAAAATTTTGATTATTTTTAGACTTAGATCGTAGGAGGGTTTTATTTTCAAAAATAGTACGAAAAGTGAAAAAAAAAGGTTTAAACCATAAAATCGTTGGTCAATTTCTTTGTATGTGTGTTTCTTCGCTATCTCCTCCGAATATACTGGACCGATTAAATTGTAGGATAGCTTAAAATTTTGATAATTTTTAGACTTAGATCGTAGGAGGGTTTTATTTTCAAAAATAGTACGAAAAGTGAAAAAAAAGGTTTAAACCATAAAATCGTTGGTCAATTTCTTTGTATGTGTGTTTCTTCGCTATCTGCTCCGAATATACTGAACCGACTAAATTGTATGCTAGCTTAAAATGTTGATAATGTTTAGACTTAGATCGTAGGACGGTTTTATTTTCAAAAATAGTACGAAAAAGTAAAAAAAAGGTTTAAACCATAAAATCGTTGGTAAATTTCTTTGTATGTGTGTTTGTTTGCTATCTCCTCTAAAGATACTGGACTGATTAAATTGTACGATAGCTTAAAATTTTGATAATTTTTGACTTAGATGGTAGGACTATTTTTATTTTAAAAAATAGTACGGAAAAGTAAAAAAAAAGTTTAAACCATAAAATCGTTGGTCTCTTTCTTTGTATGTGTGTTTGTTTGCTATCTCCTCCGAAGATACTGGACCGATTAAATTGTATGATAACTTAAAATTTTGATAATTTTTAGACTTAGATCGTAGGACGGTTTTATTTTCAAAAATAGTACGTAAAAGTTAAAAAAAGGGTCTAATCCATAAAATCGGTAGGCTCTTTCTTTGTATGTGTTTTTGTTCACTATCTCCTCCGAAGATTCTGGACCGATTAAATTGTATGATAGCTTAACATTTTGATAATTTTTTGAGTTAGATCGTAGGACGGTTTTATTTTTAAAAATAGTACGAAACAGCAAAAAAAGGTTTAAACATAAAATCGTTAGTCTCTTTCTTTGTATGTGTGTTTGTTCGCTATCTCCTCTGAAGATACTGGACCGATTAAATTGTATGATAGCTTAAAATTTTGATAATTTTTAGACTTAGATCGTAGGAACCTTTTTTTTTCAAAAATAGATCGAAAAAGTTAAAAAAAAGAATTAAACCATAAACTCGTTGGTCTCTATCTTTGTATGTGTGTTTGTTCGCTATCTTCTCCGAAGATACTAGACCGATTAAATTGTATGATACCTTAAAATTTTGAAAATTTTTAGACTTAGATCGTAGGCTGGTTTTTATTTTGAAAAAGTACGTAAAAGTAAACAAAAGGTTTAAAATACGTTTACGTGCGTGTGTTTAGCTGCTTGCATGGATGATGGGATTGCATCATTCATGCATTTCATAGTTATGAAATGTATAGTTGCAATTTTTGTATGTATAATTGTTACGGTTGTACGTGTTTTTGATTGTGACATATAGCACTCTTTCCCACCGAAGCGTAGCTCGGGTGATTCACTAGTATCCATATAATTTCCAAGGTACCTATAGTAAAAAAAATATTAATTTTCTTGTAGCATAAGTTATTATACCGGGTGCTGACTTGCGCGACGCACCATAGGAATTTGCATAGTAAATTCTTTGTGTTCAATTATTTGCTCCCCTAATTATTTTAGAACTAAAGTGTAAATACATTTTTTGTAGAGAAAAGAATACTGGATTCATTCATAATGTTGCTAACAATTTTTCATTTTCCGGAACCAAAGGAATGCAAAAAATCAAACTAGCATTTTTACAAAAATCAGTGATGCCATGGAATTATTGAAACAAGCCAATGACAACGCAAGTGCGTGCGGGGCGATCATGAAGTCACTGCCGTCAAAGGATTGAACGTATTGTCGTTTTTCTCGTTTTGGTGTAAGTTCTGATCCTCATTATTGCACCTACAATTATTTAATAACGTGCCTGTAGTTTTAAACTTAAATGTATCAGTCTATTAATGGTTGTACTAGAATTTGCCGATACGGATATTTTACAATAAACAAGGAGCTTACTTAACGATTGTCCACCATAAAACCTTTTTTGTTATGGACAAGGTCCAGGTCCCTTAGAGACATTAAGCAGAACATAATTAATAATGAATTATTATAAACGTAAAACATCAATGACAAACAAACAACACATATTGTCGCCCCGCAGGCACTTGCGTTGTCATTGGCTTGTTTCAATAATTCCATGGCATCATTAATTTTTGTAAAAATGCTGGTTTGATTTTTTGCATTCCTTCGGTTCCGGGAAATGAAAAATTGTTAGCAATAGTATGGATGCAGTATTTTTGCTCTAAAAAAAATATATTTACAATTTAGCTCTAAAATAATTAGGTGAGCAAATAATTGAATATAAAGAATTTACTATGCAAATCCCTATGGTGCGTCGAGCAAGTCAGCACCCGGTATAGCTTACAAGATATTCTTTCAATCATGGGATAGATTTGTTCTAGAATGGCTTCAATTTTCTCTTGAGATTATACAAACTCTTCACATCCTGCAAAAGACAAAGCGCTAATATCTATAACAATCCACTACAATAAATTGGCCTAGTAGATATTAATTATTCCAGAAGATTTTTCCAAATTGTGTATGCATCTATTGCAGTATGGTTGGCGGCACCGTCTTGCTGAAAGCAAACTTTTTAAAGCTAAAGCACTGAAATTAACATTTTTAAGATTTTAGACTATAAAATCGGTCACTCAAACTGTTATAACCATATCATTTCCAAGGTTATATCAAGATTTTTTTTTCATTTTCTTATAGCTCAAGACCTTGGTGCAACAACAGAAACTATATTCAGCGTGGATCAATCCGCATCTAACCTTTGACTTACAATAGCTTGTCGCAGTTCTGATTAGAGGAATAATTAGAGGCTCGTAGGAGTTCCACAAGGTTGGACGTGTGATCCAAGAAATTCAAACGGACACCACATTATATTTCGTGGGAATTGTGAGCATAATTTGTATTATACTAATTATCTCGGCAAGGCTTCCGCTAGGCGACTGGCAACTAATCTGATTTTTGCTGCTGCAAGAGCCCACTACCGGTGCCTTTGTATTGCACTTGGGTCGTGCGTGCAATCTATTGGGAATCTTATCTAAACTTTCTAAATCATCACGTACGTTCACATAACATTACACACACAAAGGTATAGTACAATTAAACGTGGGAACAGGCAGATAGCATCGGCGACCACCTTGCAATCCTTTGTAGATGACCTCCGAGCGGTCCAGTTGTCAAATTCGAGATCAGTCCAGTTGGTCCATTCAAATGCTCCTCCTCGCCCACACTCTTCGGTCGGATGCTTACAAAGCCACGCAGAAGTTCGCGGGGGATAATTTAATTTCAACGTGCGCGTACGAAACAATGACGGTATGAAATTAACCTTTAAATTACAATGGCGTTATCATGGGATCGTTGGGCAATCGCGTGGATCAATCACCAAACGCAGTTGATGACGCGACCGCACACAACCAGGTTTCCAGCAAAAACTCATGCACGTCAATTACGCTGGACATCATTAGTTTTTACGTAGTCGAAGGTATGCAAATCGTTCCTGATTCGCATAAAAACAGCTGCTGTCTGCTGTCACCGTAAAAATTCGACTTTGCATTTGCAGGGTTTTGGTCATTATTTTGCTCGTCAAGTGGACTAAATTAGTGTACATAGAAGTTATATAGTTGTTAACTGTTATGTTTTTATATTAATATTGTTGCTAGTAAGATTTAAAACTTTGTAACCTATTTTTAAACGGACACGAGTTATATGGATAATAATTGAAGCGATAATTAAGATGCTTAGAATAACTTCTATGGTTCTAAGTTGCTATATACGAGTATACTAGGTTTGTATCTGTTTCTGATATATCATTCTCATTATTGTTCTAAAATATAGCTCCTTAAAAGATGTCGAAAAAGCTAAAACTTCCAATGAAAAGGTGTGTAATGCACACCACCATCATCATCAACCCTCATCATCTTCAATGAGGGATTAATCCTATTAGACTTGGTCTTTCTATCTTTTTCTTAATCACCTCATATTTCTTCCCCCTTTTTTATATTTTGGAAGGCGCTGGTCTTCCAGTATCGATATTAAGGGTATTCTTGGATTTTCTCGTTGATGTTTAGTTCCCTCCGAATGTCGTAATTTCGCTTGTGATTCAGTGCTGCCAGCTATAGTTTTCATGAACCTTAGTTCACTAGTTTCTATTAATGTCAATTGTTGTGTAGTGAGCGTCCAAGTTTCAAAGACATATAATAGGAAGCTATTGCTTTGTATAGTCTTTTAATAAGTGTCTCTTATTGATAGCTTATTTTATTACCCGCCGTGCCTGATATTTTTATTTTTTTAAATTCAAGGTCTTTTTTATTGCTTCATTGCTACTACTTTTTGCAGCTGATAATGTAGAAACACTGTCACAATAGGGTGCTCCACCCTGGAAATATATTATTATTACGTTAGAAGTGTTGAAATATTTATCGATCCGTAACTAAGACCTACATAGTTTTAAATACAGAGGGGCATTAATTTAATGTACCGTTTATTATACATGAGTATAAACAAAAAATGGTAATCAGCGTGTAGCAATAAAACCGATCCATAAATAGCACTAAGTAGACCAATGGGCAAAGAACAATGCCGATTTTATTGTTACACGCTACGCGAACATAAAAATTAAACGGTATATTATTGATATATAAATATATTTCTTTCAGTACCCGCAATGCTGCTTTTGAAAACAAGATTGTGCCTTCTATTTTATTGTATGCTGGTGCACTTTTCGCAATGTTTTCTTTTGGGATGTTGAAACTATTTTTAAGTGACTGTTTTATTTGTCTTCTGGTCATGTATAACGCAATAGCTGGAAAATATTTTTTATTGGGTAGGTAACTACTTTTTAGTGCGATTTATCAGTAGGAGTTCGTATATCTTACACAATAAATAAAAATTTATTACAAAAATTCTGTATTATAACACTTTTACCATCTCTGCCCCTTTATATGAATCTTGTACATTTAAAGGGGGAGGGCATTATACTGATACAAATTCAATAAAGTGTGAGCTGTTGTACATTAATTAAAACAATTAGTTACTTAGTCGTTTCTTCGTATTATCTTGCCACTAAGTTGGAACACATGTTTCCATTTGAAATAATATGTTGATAAAAAATGCTAATAAATGCATCATTTATAGTGTACTTATTATTTTTACCCCAGCCATCAATACCATCATGTAATCGTAAAACAATTAATGTATTTAAACAGCTTTAGCCTTCTTAAAATTGTTTATAGGATAACATTAACTGAAGTCTAAAAATTTTACTCCATTGTTAGTAACAATTATTTTCATTCCGTTGCTATATACATATAAAATTGTGCTTTTTACTACATCGTTTGGTGTATTTATATATAATCGTCACACAATAAAAATAACTGTATAAAGTAAAGAAAATAAACGTTAGAAACCCACTCGATTGTATTTTGTTTTCTAGAGGAGGCTACAGTTGGCATGGGGGCGCAATAATCGCAAGGTGTAGCGGGAAATATAAACATTGCGTTTATTTATTACTGCTTATTTAATTTCGCTAAAATTAGCCCCCGATAGTTCTGTAAACGTACAGCGTTTATTTTTGTACTTCTGTTCGAAGTATGAAGCTGTAGTTTATGTTCTATATCGAACTTTTAAATCATACGTCAATTACCATACATATTCTACATCGTCTCATTCAAGCCTATACCTCTGTCTATTTTTATTTGCTAATGGGGCAACTGCATTGAACTGTAGATGCACCTAACGCAAGTGTTAAATACAATTATCTGGTCATGAAATATTTAACAAACAAAAAATATGCGATTCAATTTATATGCATTAGGCCATAACTGAATTCAATTCACAGTTGCATTTTCAAATATTGCAAATGACGATTTCCTTACAATAGTTTTATCTGACAAAGTAACTCCTATTCTTATCTTCTTCTTCCTCTTTTATAGTAGGCTGAGAGTTACCAAACACACCAAAGGTGTTCGTATGATGACCGGAGAGCATACGGCGAAAACCAACCATAAAAATAGGTAAAAATAGATAGCTTG
Organism: Agriotes lineatus; assembly: GCA_940337035.1. Taxonomy (NCBI): domain Eukaryota; kingdom Metazoa; phylum Arthropoda; class Insecta; order Coleoptera; family Elateridae; genus Agriotes; species Agriotes lineatus. The sequence goes on along the minus strand of OW679197.1, from coordinate 86,184,624 downwards.
CTTTATTATGTAAAACTTCTACGACAAATCGGGTCTTATGATGGAAATTACCTACTAATTTATGTTAGATAGTTTAGCGCTACAGAAATGCTATAGTGCAGAAGAAAATGCGAACTGACCATATTGTGTCAGTTATTGGTTTCCACCGCGAGTTTGCACGTTTCGTTATCCACACACGACAGTTGCGATTTTTGCAATTTTTATTTATGTCATGTTTGCAGTTTTTCTCGCTACAGTGTTTTTAGGATCTAAGCGATTTTTTCTGTAGAAATTGGCGGCTAATTCGAGGTCCGGTGCCACTAATATTTTACTATTAAATTATTAAAAAGAAATTTTGGTTGTCTTGCGACATAGTTCGGAAACACTTCTCAGTGTTTTATACACTCGACCAGTGTCTGTCAAGAAAAAACATGCCAAAACGCGATAATAAAACTTTCACATCGCCTTTCCCATGTATAACTAGAATAATGCGAATTTTAATCAAGCCAGAGTATCCGCTGTGGATAAAAATTCCCGCTATCCCAGCTTACAAGACCCGCGGATTATTACAAATTAATTAAGCTGGGGACCTCACAGATTTGCTTTCACTCCTACGACTACCTATAATTTCAGGCAGTAGTCATTAATCATCTCGAGATTTAATTTCCTAAAATTTTGTATAGAAAGGACACCCGGTTTCCTAATTTTCCGAAAGCGATCAGCTCGGGTTTAAGTTGTCAAAAAATTAATCAACCGGGCTAGCGGTAAAGTCCGGCTGGAAGCCGTCACGCGAGCGCCGAAAACTAATTGCCTCGCATTAATTTAGGTGCAATTCAATAGCAGATAGCAAAAATCCCATTATTAACCTTGCAATTTATACAAACGAGATCCTGGGAGCGTTCGGCGTTTGTAGAAAATTATCCGGAGATGCAGAGATAATGGTAACGGTGGCTAGTTTCTTGTACGAGATGTGCAAGGTGTTCGTGAGGGACTCTCCCACGCTCTACATCGGGCAGCGAGGTGCAAGAAAGGGTCAAATCTCATTGCCATTCATTCATTCACCACTTGTCGGGCGGACAATGGTCATCACAACCTGCCACCCTGACCACAAAGCCGAAAATCCACCGATACGGGGCTTCGTAAATAGCCTTTTGAAGGCTGTTTGTAAGACTGTTTAGGGAGTTTCGGAAATGGACATTTGTCAGGTAACCACTGTAATTGTTCAGCCCAAATGAGTGTAACTGCCAATTGTGGTGGGAAGCGGGTTCGAATTAGCTAATTCGCCTTAGGAGCCTAGATGCGAATCAGCCTGGGTTCTAGTGTAATTGTAGTTATATGCGGTACCGCTAACTAAGTTAATACATTCAGGTATTGTTCTTTTTTGAAGGAGATGTACACAAATTCGAATTTTGCAGGAAAAACAAATTCAACTATACTATACTTTATATTACAAAAATGTTTCGCTTCGTTAATTTGTTTGTTAGGACGTATGACGAATTTCAACAGCAATAAATCACTATCATTGATGCTTGCGAAAAATTTATTTAATTCGTTGAAGTATTTATATTCAGTTTTATATATCGAACAGTAAGCAGTATACGACTATATGACTATATACAGGGTGGCTTGGTAAGAAAAGGGAATATTTGGAGGATATTTTCAGAAAGTCAAACTAAGAAAAATAAACCAATATGTTTCTCTCATTCTCAATCATTACTGAAATAATTATGTCTAAAGTTAATTTTGCTATTGATACTTGAAATGTTTTCATTGCAAACAGCAAACAAATAACATTCAGTAAAACAATATTTTCGAAAAAATCGCTGCATCTGCTGGTTCGTTTGTTAACTGTATGAAACAACTCGCGAAGAACAAACTCAAAGATCGAAATAAAAAATGTCGGATTATAGTTATTTGTGGCACAAGTGTATTATATTAGAAATAAGTAGGGCGAGAAAAGTTGAGCCCTCGAACATGTCTGGGCGAGTTGGTTTTTTTTCACGAGCGAATTATTTATAATAACTCATACGTGCCGTACAAATTTTGTTCAAAACTCAATAAATACCAAAATAACTATATTTTGTATGGAGTGGATTATAGTACCTATAAAGCCACGTGTGGGTTATGACCTATATAATTTAACTGAAATCGGCATAATTATATTTTGACCTTTTGAACGCACCCTCAAAATATTTTGCCCCCGAAGCACCCTTTATCTGCAGTCTTCTTCAAAAGTTTTGATTCCGACAGGTTCTTCTTCCACTTAATTCACCGTTTATTTTTAAAATCTGAAAATATCAACTGCTACACATTTCTAAGTGTACAAACGTGCATCGAAATTGATTATTCTAGATCAGGCATACTCATCTTCCCTGTATCATTTGATAAATACTTTTTAAAGTTCACATCGTCAATTCGTTTTGAGGGTAAAATATTTCTAACAGTAAGTCAATCATATTTTGTCACTGGAAATGTGTTTGATATTATTGAATTCACATGAAATAATATAAAATGTGAGGCAGAATTCTCTCGTCGTTGCACTATAATTCTAGCTAATGATATCCTGCTTTATGCATATTTCTAGTATATTTCTGTCTTTTATGTTTTGAATTATACTTCTGTTTTGTTTATACAGCTCAGTCCTGATCTTAGAAGGTGAATTCTTCTTTGTGTGAATCTAAAAATACATACAATTTGTAGTTTACATTGGCAATTTCATATTTGTTGCATGATAAAGCCATTTTGTGAGGCCAAGAGAAGAAAAGTTGAAAAATACCGATACAATGCCAAAGAAAATTTTTAAACTGTATTGGAGTTGATATTAAAAGTTCAGAGATACCATGAATTTTAAATACTTGAAGTGCAGAAAAATCGTAACAAAATTGGCATAAAACGTATGCAACAGTTCGACATGTATCTAGATAAGATAAGATAAGGATAGAGCTCAGTGAAGAAGTATTATTAACTATTTATATTTTTTTAAATCAATCTTTAATAGCATATTTGCTAATTTGAAGTTAATTATAATGATTAAACTAATACTTTTCACTAATTCAAGATAGAGCTAAACGTGATAATGGTGTTTGATTCAATGAAAGCTTCGATGCAATAATTTTTAATAATAAATCTTAAATATACGTATTATAAAAAAAACTTATAATACAGTACAGAGTTATTCATAACGTATAGAAGAGGCTGATAGGGCAGCTAAACGGGGCGAAAATACAGTTTTTTTCTTATAAATTTCTCACCGAGAACCAGTAACAGTTAAATCAATTAATGAGCATTTGTTAGAAACTATGGTAGTAAGTGGCACTTTAAATTCCAATGGGCGATATATGAGAGATAATTCAACAATGTTTAGATAAAAAAATAATCAAAATTTAATAAATAAAAGTTACGCCTCCTTGAAGTTTTAGGCCACCAATTTTTGAGCATTTTATTTTGGCCCCTGCTAGCTACTCTTTCAGTCTCCTCCGTACGTTATTAATCACCCATATATTGAATATAATTAATTGCACAGCTCACAAGTAGGCTAATACTTTTACAAACTTATTGCTCACATGTCAGCCTTGGGCAATTAGACATCCACTTAGACACCAGCATTGATTAAGCTTTTAACGATTTATGTCCCAAAAATTACAAATTGTTACCATCATATATTGAGCTGGAATGGTGCCTTGTATTAACAAAGGGTTTAATTAGAATGTGAATAATTAAATAGGGCAAATCACCACAATGCTCAGGTTACTTTTATTGTGTAAAACTTTACCTGTCAGTATCTTAGGCTAATCAAAATGAAATGTATTTACTATACTTCAATAAAAATGGTTAACTGCCCCTTTCTGTATTTTATCGAATTGCAATAATATTCTGGGCTAGCTCCGGTAAGAACATAAAACTACTCCATCAGGTTGGGTTCAAATCTGAGTTTTATTTGAAATTTTGTTTAGAATATTTGATTTACCGTAGCTCATATACACAATTTTACTATAACAGCTCAACTAGATTCGGTTACTCATAACCTCAAATTCAATCCCTCTGAAATCTGCTTTGCTTATGCTTGCCTTTATCCCTCTAATTATGCCTCTTGCATTTCATTTCCAATGCATTTAATAACTTTAACTACTGTTCAGAGCACAATTAAATAAAATATTTCAACTTTGTGCTTTAATTGACTTTTTTTAATATTTCGCTCTGCATACAGAGCTAAATTGTGAGCTTAAAACCATCTCATACAAACGTATGTTGTGCTTGCCTGCCTGCCTGCGTGTGCCACGTTTTCAGCGTCACCGATCGGGCTTATGTCTTTATGTTGCCACCCTCCATTTCATAATACGATGATAAGCCTGTGTGCTACTTAGCAGTCCCGACCAAGTGCTTAAGGTGTCTGGCTAGAAATCAGACTGCCATATTTTATTCTTTTTATATAGTTTTTCAATCAAGAGCCAATAATATTCGAATTGAATAAAAGAAAGCATATAGTAGGAATGGACCAAATTAGACTGGTAAGGAGGGTGACAGATGCAAGAAGAAAAGGGAGGCCAAGAAATGGAAACATGGAAAAAGTGGGCATAGGAGAAATGGGAAGAAGGAGGATATCATATTATTAAGTACCTATGTCGTTTGACAATTTCAGTTATATTAGAAACATTAAAGTAATTTCCCTTTTTTGTAATAGGTAATCATGAACACTCTTCAACCGTTATTGGATCTAACAATTATTGAATTACTAATGTAATTGAGGAATTTTCTCTGTAAATGATTTATTTACAAGTCATTTTGAAAAATACAATAATTATTTTAAATAGGATAGGATCACCTATGTAGGTATTTAATAGGCTAAAAAGCTACTTGTTTATTGTTTTACGTGTAAAATTCATTATCTTGAAACTAAAAGAAAAATTTAAGAACTATATTTCTTCTAAATTACTATGTTGCAACATTTCTACCTAATTAATCAATTATTGAATTACAAAAATATCTGCACGTCAGTGTTGTAACTGTACGCTGTATTACTACCCGACTATTTTGAAAACCCAAAATTATTAAAAAATATCTATTTAGCAAGAATTTTCAAATTATTAAGTGTAACTTATTCGCATGAAGATTTTCATTTATTTTTTCTAAATTACAATTCAAAAATCGAATATTGCGATGACATATAAATTGATATTTGAGATTAGGTTACGTATTGTTGCTTATGTGTTTTTCACTGTATCAAATTTGTAAAGGTGAGGTTAGAATTAATAATAATTTTAAAGAATTCTTACAAATTCTAATGGAGTTCAAATCGCCTTTGTAAATGCTCATAAGCGCATTTTGAATTTTTACGAATGTAGGATTTACGAATTTTTAAATTCTATCCGAAGAGTTTCAGGCAGAGGGATTTCAATATCCGGTACGCACTGTATTTACTAATGCAAATTAAATTAATTCAATTGTGGTATTTCAAAATTAAGGACCTTAAGAATTTTTTATATCATGTGGTAGTTACCCGCATGTTTTATTTTTTATTTTAAAATTCTACTCACAACAAATTATGTAGGATAATAGTGCTTTTTAATTTAGAATTTCTCTAATCTTCTTTATAAGCCATTATAATTTTTAATTTGATTTTAGATTTTTGAAATCGGTTTAGTTTTTCTTTATATCGAAACAGTATGTTACTGACTTTTAACGGTTGTATTTCGCGAGCCTGTACAAACCGTTGGTTGATATTCCTGGACTAAAAAACCTCCAGCAAATTTATGCGACTCTTCCAAAAATAAAGAGGGTGGATCTGCCTGTTGTTCGGGCCTGACCGACCACAGAGATAGCTATAAATTTTTATATCTCGAAAATGATCTACCTTTCCAGCTCAGGCCGAATTCTCGTCTCTGGCGAGAGGCAAAGATTTTCCCGTTAACCGGAGCAGATGTAGGCGTAAAGACGCTGTGTGGGAATCCGACTCTCAACCCTTTGCAGCACAATAGGGTAGTGTTTACTCCAGCAGGACTCGTCATGTCGGGGACATGAAAAATGATACAGGCAATAAACCGACACTCGGTGAGAATTTTTAACCACTTCAGGCACCAACGGACGTCTTCATCCCTTCCCAATAATTCCGATATCAAACATTAATATCAATTTTGCAAGCTGGCAAAAATTCTTTGTCGACCCCTCTAAATTTGAAGTTCGCTCGAGGGTCGCAAGTAATAGTTATCCTGATCGACCCCCACCCGGGCTCATGGCCCCTTGGCACCCCTAATTTTGCTACCTGTATGTTCGGTGTATCAGTCTATCATCAGCATCCCTCGGAGATCGTGCAGTTTTTAATTTGGAGGTTTTGGTTGGGTTGTAGAATCGTTGAAGTTCTAGTGGAAGTTTTATTTTACTTTGATTTTAGATTAGTGACTTCCTCTATGTTAAGGGGGAATTTTAACGTGGGTTTATTATGTACGAACTATTTGTTAAGATGAAAATGTTTTTGAGTGAATTGTTTGGTAAGTTTAAGTCTTAGAGAATCTAATTTTAGTTGCTCAATTTTGTTCATGTTTTGGTGGCGCTGTAGACGGTTTCTTGTATTAGAAATCAGATTTTTTTTTATTATTTTACTATTAATCATACCTAGAAAATCGTAGAAATTTATTTTACAATTTATCATCTATAAGCTTTTAGCACGATTTTTTATTTTGAAAAATGTTTGTAATGGAGTAAATAATAGCCTTGTATTATTATCCCAACAAATATAATAATAGAGTAGCTTTATAAAATAACAATAAAAGTACCTTGGTCATAAATTAATTAATAATATTTTAAATTAAAGATTAAATCAGTGTTAGTTGTATGATAGTAGTGCAAAATGCATACATCTGATACGATACGATGTACACTTGTACGATATATAGTAATACACATAAATTAATTTATTTATATCAGATAACTTCAATTGCCTAAGTGCATTTGTGGTATTGTTAAATGTATTAAAATCAGGGTTCTGTTTATCGTAATCTTTTCATTTTGCAATTCCTTGCTATCTTGTATCTGTTTTATTTGAACCTCAAATTAAGCTTCTATCGTGCTACACGAGTAGTGTCAAGTATGTTGTTAAAAAATAATAAGCAATCAGGCTTGTTCTTCTTGCAACTAGGCAGTAGCGAAGCACTTAATTGAAAACCCACGTAATTTTAATAATTAGTTTTCAGTTGCTGTAATAAATACCAATACGAAATTTAAAACTACTGAAATTAACATTAATTCGTTAGAAAAAGAATATGCATTTTTAGTATTTTGTTAATTTTTATATCTTTTATATTAGGTTTTTTTTATTTTACTGCTAGAATATGGCATCTTTTGGCCAATAGGTTCTGGTTTATTGTATTTCTTGCATCATTATTTTTACTGGTTTCTTCTGATTTAAGTTTCAGTTTTTATCTCTGAGCGTTGCTTTAAACGATTTTAACTTAATTGTGTAGCAATTGCTTTTATATATTTTTTGTGGAATAATTTTCATTGTACCTATACATCTAGTTGTAAGCTATTTAAATGTTATAACTGAAAGATGCTAGTGTTGAAAAAAGGAACTAATTATCACATTACACAAAACACATACGTGCACCAAAAGCTTCATTATTAGCCGCGTGTGTGGAGGGTAGTTGTCCAATTTTTTTCGGGTAAAAGTAAAAGTACAGTCACTTGAAAAATGTGTGAAGTGACATTTACTGTAGCAACAGTACTTGTAAAGGATAGCAAAAATTTAGTGAAATCAGTTATGCATATAAGTATGCAAAGAAATATATTATTACTAATTCTAAGTGAAGAGATTCGTAGTAATTGAATAAATGTGTACAAAAAGTACAATTTATTCTACGAACCCAGGAGTGTTTTTATAAGACTGGAAATGTTTTCTAACACTAATTGAAATCCTGAAACAATGCAAGGACGAACATCATCTCCTTAATCCTGCAGGAATGTCAGCCGATCCCCTAAATTAGTTGTGTATTAATCCTGACATCTTAACTTGCCGATTTAATAGCTTTATTATAGTTATCCATTACACCTTTTTCTTCATTAACGTGTTCCATTTACTTAACCCATTTGTACCCCACGCTTATGCAGGAACAGCTTCATCATTCGCCGTTTCCGTCTGAGCCTTTTTATTGGAGATTCCCCAAATTGCCCAATTCCACTTAAATTAACCACTTAAAATTCTTGTATTAATTGTTCGCCATAAACTACTCACTCCTAACCATTAAGCCCAGCCCTCTTGATTGGAAATGGCCATTCCTGCCCTGATTAGTCTCAGACCTCGTAAATAGAGTCACATAAGGTCCGCAGATCGACTAAAACTATAGAAGTGGCGATACTTGGAATTATTTTATTGGCTCTCCGGGTGACAAATGAAGCTCGGGTCATGACACAAACTACCCCGGGCCAACAATATACCCTCTCCGTGGCTGTTCGCTTCGTTCTTTCACGACCGCGAGTAAAAATTTATTGGGCCGCCTGTAATTAAGAGGCGAGCTTCGCGCTTTTAGGGTCAGTGCTGAATATGGAACACCCTGTATGCGCCTGCACTACGCCGCACTTTTGACGACAGATTCGAGTCAACAATGTATAAGCCATAACAATGACAAGGGCGTGACTGATAGGGTAGGAATCGGGGTTCCAGTAATGCCCCAACTGAATATGTGATAAACAGCCTTGTTTGCCAACCAAACCTTTATTGCTCGCGGATTTTAGTGCTCGTATCTCGATATCGATGGGCGACTCCGGCAGATAACGAAATTGTCGGCCAAATTTCTTTTTAGTGCTTAATTGCGCAACCGAAAGGAAAACACGGACATGGAGAAAACAAAGGCGTTCTTTTAGATTAATTTTTATTGCGGTTGAGCTCGAGAGAGTGCACAGGAAATTATCAAAGCTGGCATTACCATCCAACCTGAAAAGCAGAATGTTAGTACATTTTTACCGTAGTTGATTAACTGGAACGCTGCTAAAATTACACTCGTTTGGTGTTATGTACTGCGCAGGTATGTACATCCATGCCGGAAATGATTAATCAGGATAATTTTGAAAATTGTTTAATCAAAATGTAATAAAAAGGAAATGAGAGCTAAATATACAGATCTTGAAGTAATTCACATTTCATTTTTTGCACACTACGTCGCACAGTATTACAAAATATCGCCATAGTTCTACTACAAAATACTTTAAGTGGACGTGCATTTTACGTCATTAGTTGCGAAAGCAGCGATTATGCACGCAGCAACTTTTAATTACTGTACTTGTACGTAACTCAAAAATTGCTGCTATTAAAGCATCTCTTAGACTCCATGCACAAAGTGCTGCTCTTAAATAAGGAAACAGGTAAAAATATTCTCTAAATTCCATTTCAAAGAAATGTGTTTCAGTCTTCAATAGCTACAGAATTACACAAAACATATATTTAGTATATTGTTATTTGAATAAATAGAGAAAGATTATTATAATTAATACTAGACAAATTAGAAATTGATACTACCAAAGTCAAATGAACGTCTAATTGCCATGACGACTATGTAGTCTAGGTTAAATATAATACTATATTACTTGAACTCATTACTTCATCAACTAAAACCTATATGTGTTTATCTAAAAAGCTCAGATTCATTCATAACACTTATACATCAGTACATAAACGCATGTTACGTATTATGGCATAAATTGTTAAACCAATAGGTAAAATTACTTGAAAATTTTAAATTGTTAAAAGTGTTTCATTTAAAATTTTTACTTTTCTGTATCAATTTCATCGAAATATTTATGAAAAACCTGAGTGAAACTACTTTTGAAATTAAAGTGAATCAACAATTATTATTGTTGCTAATATACTCAAACCGTTTTGTAAAAGTCGTACCCCATTTGGATATACAGGGTGTTAATTAAGTACGTAGACAAACTTTAAAGGGTGATTCCTTGATCAATTCTAAGATAAAAAGTTCATACAAACACTTTTTTTTCAAAAATTTGTAAAACGGCTAGAGATATTCCAATGAAACTTGATGTAGGTTAGTATTTCATAAAGTGACATTGTTCGGTCAAAATAAATTTAATTTATTTCCACCAGTGGCGTTCATCGGAGCGACCTCAGTTACCTTATTTTAGAAAAATCTGCTAGGCCATTATTTTTAACCAAAAGTTTTGTAGCTATTGTAAGATTGTTTGTTATTAAATAATATTTTTTAAAAACTTCTTTAAACTGTATTTTGAAAACGAAGCCGTTTAGGTCCCATTAACGTCCAATGAATGAAATTGCTGTTGTAGATTTTTGTTTTTCTCGAAAAAGGTTTATTCTATTAAAAAATAAAAGATACATCTTTTGTATAGTTTTAATGGATGAAGCTAAAAAACTTGTCGTATTGGCTAAAAACCAGTGGCGTACCAGATTTTCCTATAATAAGGCAACTCAGGTGACCCCGATGCGCGCCACTGGTGGAAATAAATGATATTTATTCTGACAAAACAATGCCACTTTATGAAATACTAACATACACCAAGTTTCACTAGAATACATCTAAGCGTTTTCCAGATTTTTGAAAAACAATAATTTTTTGTTTAAACTTCACCATCCTGTATCTTGAAAACGAAGTCGTTTAGGTCCCGTGTTTGTATGAACTTTTTATCTTAGATTTGATCAAGGAATCACCCCTTAAAGTTTGTCTTCGTACTTAATTAACACCCTCTATAAGACAAATTATTCGTTAGCTGTTTGTTCGCTAAGACTCGCTGAATTGTACACATGAATTATTTCGATTGTTTCTCATTGCATGGGCAACCGCCACCTGCAAACTATCGAAACTTTTAGAATATGGCCGTCTACATTATCTGCATTGTGGAGTATAAATTATGCCTATAAAAACTATCATCCAATAGATTCAAGTTTAATAGCAATTAGTTAATCAGTTTTATAGGATACGTAAAATGCGAACAATTTATCGGCGATATTGATTATTAAAATTGATTGAAAAATTTATAATTTTCACTATTTCGGAAAGAAATTTGAAAATACTAAAGTGTTTTTCTTGTTCTTTTTTATTCAGTTTATTCAGAACTTCCCCACAAATTACGGTTTTGTGCTACTAGGTGTATAAGAAATTACATTTAAAACAATAATATGTCAAAATTAAGTTTTTGTAAATTTTTCACTTTTCAATCTTTTATTATATATTTTTTAACACGGCTTTTGAAAATCTGCTCATATGAACAGAATGTTTATCTATGAAATGTATTTTAAGCAGTGGTGTATAACTAACTTATTGCTCTTGTACGAGCCAAATGTTGACGCCTTTGAATATGCAATTTTTTTAATAAAAGAAACTCTAACCGATAATGACAAAACGAAACGAAAAACTAAGATTTAAAAAAGAAACATACATACATATAGAACATAACATAGAATTAATGAATACAATAGGTACCTAATTTAAAATTATTCCTAATTCTAATTACACGCAAGTACAAATAAAACTATAAAATACTAGTAAGTGTTACTACCACATTCTATAAATAGTTGTTTTTTATAAATATTTGAAATACTTTTTTTTGGAATTCAAGCATTTGTTTCTAGAATTTTCAATTCTTATTAAGATCACACTCTGGTTCGCAGATAGTATTTTATTTTCCTTAGCACCGAAAACGACATTTCGGCTGATGGTGTAGTTATAAATATTTAGTGTGAAAAATAACAAAAATGATACATTATATATAGAAACTTGGCTATTGGACGTGACCATGTTGAAGGCTTTTTAGTGGTGGAAAGTTTTTGGATTTGGTTGGTATATGCTGATCCTAGGAGCAAAGCAATTTCGACCTGAATGATATCGCATTAGCGGAGTTAAGAAAAGTTTGTAACTTTGAACAAATTTGAAGCTTTCTGAAAAATGTTCTAGCGGGAATTTCTTGGGTCACTATTAAGTCATACATATCACACGTGAATTTTTTCTTTAGAATTAGGAAATTTTAAATCTGTACTTGATTTACCAAGCTGTCTTCTTATCTTTATTGTTTTTTTTACATTTTGAAATTGGGTTTAAAAATCGCCATCAACTAACCAATTTAACAAATTCAAATTCACGTCGTACATAGGTATGTCTTCATAACCGTTCATCAATTTAATAACTTCAGTTATTGCCACTTTCAACAGATCATGGGCTTCCAGACGGTCATATTTTCTGTTTGTAATAATAATTAGAGTACGGAACTTGCTTACATTCTTTTTTCAAAATAGGTTAACAGCAAAAATACATTAAAAATTTCTGATTCCTCCTGTCACAAATTGTCAGGACTTTTTAAAATTATTTTTTATGTAGGCTAGCTCAAAAGAAATCTTATGGTTATGACCTTATAACGAATAGCGGATGATGCACCAAATGGTAATTGCATTACGAGGAAGGTTTTTTAAAAAATCCACCGCTTAACACTAGCAGCAAAGAAGACATTTTTTTCTATAATATCCACAAATTTAAATACAGTGCAAACATAAAATGATATCATTCCATTATTGGTATCTACCGAAGTAATTGTGTACGATAATAGAAAAATTATAGCATACAAATTGAATAAAATGAAAATGGTAATTATTTATATAATATTTTACCGCCCCCCATTTTAAGTTGTTAAATGAAGCGCTAATCATACTTTTTAACTAATAATCAAGAGATTCTGAGATTAGACAGATTTTTAAATAGATTTCACCATATTAATGTTTTTATATTGGGATATGAAAATAAATTGAGGGGTTACACTAACAGCTTTTATTTCTGCCAGACGTGAAACGTTCGCTAATCAGTGAACTGAAAATAGTGTATTGAATCACTTCAACAATTGAGGTTGTTTACTTTAACAGGTAAATATGTATAGCATGCATTCTATAGTATAGTATGATCAAAAATTAATCTCATCTAGTATGGCCATAGAATATTTCCTAATATATGAATGCAACTATAACTCACTTAAAAATCAAAGGTCAAGTTTAACATTGAAGTGTAAACATAGTTGCATTCATAAAATTAGAAACAATGCCATAGCCATACTAAATGAGATTAATTTTTTATCATACTTTAGATGCTGATCAAAACAGCTTTAGGATTTAGATCAAACGATGCTTTAAAAATCATGTTGGAATTTCTGGCCTTTCAATCAAAGATTATTTATCATTAATATTGAATTAAAAAGTTGTACATTTGCTGGTAGGATGGAGAACCATAGCCGATTTTATTCTGATGGTACTGTGACATTTTTACAACAAATCAGATTTATAGGAAAAAAGTTTGTTAATATGTTAAATTTTAAACATTCTCAAAATGGAATAAACTATAGATAGCTTGGATTATTAGAGCGTACTTAAAATCATATTAATTGTAAATATAACTTTCAGACATGCAATTTCAGTGGAAAAATGTTTATTTGCTGCCCAATTAGACATATGTGTAGATTTTACACTCCTGCATAGAGGATAACGCAGGAAGTCAAAGCGATAAACACATAAAGCACATATGGTAAGGATTTTGATCAAAAACTTTCAATATCTGCCAGATAATTCGATTACCAACACACACATCCGTTCGGTAACTTGGACATTGGATTATCTACTTTGCCGATGTGACAAGCTAACCCTAGAGGCTTCCAATACGATTACTGACCACCTACAGCTAGTGGCACAAAAAGACACAGCCTTGATCTTATTATCGTCCCTCGTGGTAGCTTGTCTAACTAACACAATCAGAAGGTGACGCCCGCCTCCGGCGTCCTCGACGCGCCTCTGACACTTGTCCAACTGCGGCAAATAATTTGGCCTCGGCGAACGTTGCGGAAGAACAATTCGCTGTTTTTATTTCTTCTAATCAGCACTTCCTCTCGAGTCAGCTAAAAGAATGACACAACCACCCTTCTGGCCCTCACAAGGGGCCGTCTGAGAGCGTTGTTTGGTCCTTTGTGGCTCCCGTGGTCTCCGCAGTCCACACCTGGACACAACATTAATGAAATGGCGGATACAGAAGGGCTTGCTTAATTTACTGGACATATTTGTACATACTGCTCACCCGCGTGGTCGTTATTTGCAGTCGTAAAGCGACCTCGGTCTGCCTCTTGTTCGTTATATTTTTTATGCTGCTCTCGCTATTCGATGCTTTATGGCAGGTGCTCTCCATGTTTGCTTGCGACGCCCCAAATTTAATTTTCCTTATCAAGGATCTGTAGGTGATTAGTGTGTTGTTAATTAATTTGGAACAATAAGCGCCCGTATTGGGTTTTAATTGGTGGACACGTTAGTGAGGGTGACTTTTCATTTGTATTAAAATAAAAAAAATTAATGTTCCTTTGTTTTTAATTATACGTTTTTGTTGGTTTATTATGTCGATTCGACTTATTATGTCGATGTACATTCTTGGCAAAAGTCATTCATATATTTTTTTATTGATCTGTTATGTATGATATATTTTGAAAAAAAAAACGTGGATAGTTTTTATTTCTCCATTAATTTATGCAATAGGTAGTAACTCTTTATTATTATTCAAATATGAATTATTAGTACTGTCAATTTATAAACTCAAAAAAACTAAATCAGACTACTAATACTTAACTTTAAATGTCGATGTATTTATTTTACATAATCGAAGACTATTGGACGAGTCTCTTTTATGTCCGAGCGTTGCATCTAAACTGTTTTACGTCCGACTGCTTTTTTAGTTAAACAATAAATATATACTTAATCTAGTAAATAAAATGAAGTTGTGCTTGAAAACAGCTAGAGTGCCTTGATGAATAGTGACAGATTTTACATGATGAACATCTACGACAACAAAAAATGTGTTATAAATATTCATTATGGCCATTATCAATCGCTGATTCTACATTTATAAGCACTGTGTTTTATTAATGTACAAATGTGTTATGTTATGTGTGCATTTACTGTAACATTTATTTGACAGTAGCAGTTCAGTCCCAATTTACTTTATTATTATGGTACTAGTACAATATTGTGTCACTTATGGACTCTAAACAGTTTCATGAACAAGAACTTTATGACGCATCGAACGTAAAAGTATGTTGTAAACCAACAACAGTTAGATTTGAATTTATTTACGATTTCAAATATACAGAGTGTTTATTTTCAGAAACGGTCCCTAATAGCTTGGAATAGGCACCGCTGATTAAAAAATTAACATTATTTAATTTTATATACAGTTTACTTTCTAAGCATGCAAGCATGGGATACATAAATATCACTTGTAAATTCATGTTTTGGTTTAGTACCAATGGATATTGCTTCAAAAAATATACAGGGAATCAATGAATTAAGGGTTCTGAATTTAGAAGTTTATTGTATTTAATACTTTTTTTTAGTTATATAAAGCTAAATAATGCATTGCATAGTCTTAGACAATTAATACAAATTCTTAATATTTGCTCTATATCTCTTACTTACTAATGTGACTAATGCAGTTTATTTAAATTTTAAACAGAAATGCCCTACATTATAGTTAAAATATTATTGTAAACTGTATGTTATTCCTTTACTCCAGGGCTGATCAAACATTTGAATCCACTTTATTTCCCTAAATGAATATTTAAATTATTTTGTAAAGCTACATACTTTACCAATCGCGTTAATTTCTCATTAATGTCCTAAGTCCACCGCTTTCGTATATTACTGATACTTTGTTTTAAAAGTGAAGTGACGATATTGAAGTGTAATGAAGTGAAAAGTTCTACATCCACCATATTTTGCTCATATATTTCATATTTATATTTAAATTGGTAAAACTTAACTGTTACATAACAGCAGGCTTGAAATGGCTTCAATTTTTGTAAAGTCGACGTCTATTTGAGCAAACGAAGAATACAGATAGTATTTATCGGCATTGCATAATATAAAGAACGAAATTACTGTTTAGCCCAAATTATGTTTTATAAGAATTCTCGAATTATAGAGTAGACTAAAATGGCGCAGATGTTGATAATAACCGTTGGTGATCGGCTTTTAGACTTTTGCCAACGCATGGCATATGGCAATGATGATTACAATGAACAATTATTGAAATTTACATAAGTGCTCAACATGAATGTAGCGGTTTAGCACCAGCAAGTAAACATATTTTCACGGTTAACTGTTCTGTTGATAAATAAAAATGGACAGCTTCAGCTTGCATTTTTATATGATTTTTATTAGTTTTCTTAATGCAGATGTGTAATATGCAAGTAATGTTTGTGAAAATAATTGTGGAAATCACTGATTTGGATTTAAAAAAATATTTGTTTTATTTGGATTTTTTTAATAGAAAGTAAAAATATCGGAGGCTTTGGTAAACTTTTATTATTTTTCTTAAGGTATTGCTTCGTTTCCGTTCAATCCAGTATAGTCTACATTTAATTTTTCTTCTTCCTGGTTAGTTTTACCTTTTGTATTAGTAAATAAACATGAATAGCTTGAGTCTGCATTTGTATATGGTTTGAGTAATTTTTTAATACAAGTGAAAGAGTAAAATAAAAATTGAATAAAAAGAAATACCTATAGGTAATTCGTATTTAATAAAACACTACATAATTAGTTTTCTATATCATTTTCCCATATTAAAAAAAACACAAAATAATAACATCAGACAGTTCAGGAAACTTTTCTTATTTTTCCAAAGTACCCCATCGTTCCCTCAAATTAAATCCAATATTGTATGTATCAATACTACATGTGTATTATAATATAGAACGGTCTGTAAGGGCCCGTAGATAGTCAATTTCTCTTCTTTATCTGTATTTCTGATTGTTTTCCACCCCCTATTCCGAATGCATTGGTCGCCAATTGACTCGGTATTGGTTTCTCCAGATATGCTGATAATATCTATCATGTATTTATTACTTCGTTTCGATTGTGATTCCGATTTTCCGTATTTTGGAGGTGCACCCTAGAAAAACAGGGGTCGTGACTTAATTCACAACCTTCTCAAGCCCTACGTGGGTACCTGCTATGACCATTGTCCGAAAAGCTGTCCAATGGAACACTTGTATCATATGTAACACGAGGACTGACCGCGTGCGCATGCCACTGGTCAGTTCGGGGAGTGGTCACTCGAGGGGTTGCTGGAGCTGGACACCGGTTGGCTTAGCAAGGTACATAAGCGATACAACAGTTGGTCAGTGAAAAATGCTATCTACCCGCACCAGCGTTGCGGGGCCAGCGGTCCCCAACATGCTGTACGCGGTTCGCGCCCGCATTACTAACCGCATCCCCAACTGATTGTGCCGACATACCAAAGAAGATGTGGAAGTCGCCGGTTGTAAACCGACAAACAAGGCTCCCCGATACGAAGGACAATTAAAAGTATAGATGAGTTGAATCGGCGATTGCTAATCCCCGCAGGGTGCTAACTGGAGGGCGCAAGGCGACCTCCACCCCGGTTGTCGAGTGTCATTACGACACCCGGTCGCTTCAGGGGGTGGGTTAGATTCGCAGCTGTTTTATTAATCGATATACGCTGTAGGATATTGTTCGAAATTTTCGATTGTTTACTAATGCTGCTTCACCTTTTGCGGAATTGAATTAGTAAGACGAAATAATTTTTAACAATGCCGTTTTTATAGAAATCGTCAATACTTAACACTATATTTTTTCTGTCATTATTTACTGATGCAGAGGACACAGTTGCTCCAATGAGACAGATTTGACCTCATTTATGAAAAGCGACAGTAAAATGTAGGGCAAAGAGGTGTTTACATATTGTATTTAAAATACAGGGTGTCTTATTATGGAAAAACGTTGTAACTCCTGTTATATCTATTTTCAAAAATATTTAGTTTGAAATAATGAAAAATTACTGTTTGAAAATTAAAATAGAAACTAACATCATTACGAAGTCATTTCTGATATCGCTGGCATTCTTGTAAACGAAATTTTAAATTATTAGTCCAGAGAAATTAGACAAAATAAAAGCAAAACTTCGGAAAAATTCCCGGAAAGCTGGATTTTCGTATGAGCCTTGATATTGTGGTTCTAAACAAAATGTCAAAAGTCCTCATCGATCCAAGTGCCGCTAAAAATTTTAAGGAGGGGCAAAGGTCACCAAAAACGGTATTTCGTAAATATCTCGTTAAAGGTCACTTTTACAGAAAAAATATTGATTATCAAATTTATAGCTTATGAAATTTCTAACAATAAAGATATCATGACTTTTATTCGTAAAAGTAACCGTTTTGGAGATAATTCGATTTACAGAGTTGAAACGTGCACTCTTTTCCACACCACCTTCGAGGTAGAGTACTAGGTGCGTTTTTTTCATGTGGTGTCCCCAGTAGGCATATTCCACGTTTAGTTTTGTTATAATTATAGTGAACTTGTTCATTAATCAATTTTGGATTCAAAACGGAGTTATTAATATTCATCTTCAGACTCTATTTCAATCGGTATGCTTTTCTCTTCATCATCTTTTTCTTCTTCTTCTTGTTCTTCTGCTATCTTCTCTGTTTCCATAGATTCAGTCAGCAAAAGTGATGGATCTACATCTTCAGTGGAGTCGCAAGTATCGACGTCATTTATATCGGGTGTTACATTTAAGCAAGACTGACGAGTAAAAGTATTTTTTTTTTCGTATTTTGTTCACAACGTTGTTTATAGTGTAGTCATAGTGACGCTCTCCAAAGCACCCTACATTTATCAGTCTACCCAATCTTCTACCTAAAATAATTCCAGGTTTCTTAAAATTTCTTAAATAATTTGTTATAAACGTTTGAAGGAAAAATACTATATGTTATTCGGAATAAAAGTATCTTTATGTGGCTCAGCTGTAATGATCTGCCTCGCAAGCTCGGCAGATAAACAGTCCAGCCACGCCAAATAAAGTATAATTTTTGCTCCTAATAACATAATATACTATTATGCTCCTACACGAATAGCAAGCTGATGTCCCTTGAGGTTTTATGACAACGGAGGGGAACTTTTCGGAGCACATTCCTTCTCTATCTAGACTACAGCGTACTATATATGTGTTTCTTTCTATTTTTATGTGCTCTGAAAGAAGGAAATTCTGGAATATTTCAAGTCGCAGCTCCAATGAGATATACATGTCATTGAGGAGTGCATCTATTCATTTCAACCCTGTAAATCGAATTATCTCCAAAACGGTTACTTTTACGAATAAAAGTCATGATATCTTAATTGTTAGAAATTTCATAAGCTACAAATGATAATTAATATTTTATCTGTAAAAGTGACCGTTAACGAGATATTCACAAAATACCGTTTTTGGTTACCTTTGCCCCCCCCTTAAAATTTTTAGCGGCACTCGGATCGATGAGGACTTTTGAAATTTTGTTTTTTTTAAATAAAATGATTAATTTTAAAATATGAAGCTAAAATTTAGACACTTAAAAATGTATTTATTCATAAAAAATAAAACCTAGCCGCATTTTTATAGTAATATTTATTATTTATTATAATAATTGAAAAGGAATTTAGCTACTTTTTATAAAAATAAAAATACAACTTTAAAAAAATCTTTTTAATACAAAAAAAGAGAACTCTACCTAAAGAAATACTAAATATTGTTGAACTTTTATAATACCTAAGTGTTATAATGCTTAAATAGAAATATTAGTTTAGCTGCTTTGTCATTGCCTAGTTTTTTTTTCTTATATCTGAATTCACGAGTCCATAGGCAGAAAATATCCTCTCTATATCAGCAGAGGATGCACAGGCACACAACGCAGAAATCACTATATGTAGCACTTGCATAATTTCTGGAACATCTTCTTGGGATCTCCACCACTGTACTGCTGGTACATTTTTGATTATTTAATCCGAAAACATAGTTGGGTGAAAAAGGTCCGAGCTGGCTTCCAACTTAATTAGTAATGGTAATAATCCTGTGTCTGCAAAATATTGGGAACAATATCTAGAGCACCTCTCTTTTCTTCAGCCCGTAATGGATATTCTTCTTTTTTTATTGTAGAATCCAATATATATGCCAAAAAGTGAAAGGGGGTTAGAGCTTTAACATATCTTTTCTTAAATAGTTAATATTAACGCAAGCTTCTATCTTCTTCAAAGCTGTCAAAAATATCAATTAACTTTTTCCATGCTTGAACTGGTCGAGACAAAAATGCACCTTTTTGTTGTATTGCGTCAAGAGCTATAGAAATGGGTTTTAGTAACTGTAAAAAATCTTCAGCCATCCTTTTAATATCGATATCTGAACCTTTTAAAAAAATCATTGGGGCAATTTCTTCTTTATGCTCTTCACATATTAATAACAATTTTGGCCACTCATTTACATAGATCCCATGACAATCTGAAAGTGTATTCCATTGAACATCTTGAGGTAATACCAATTTCTTGCCTCCTTTTTTCTTTATACCAAGCATTTGGCAAATGGGTATTTCTAAAATATTTCACAATTTGTACTATATGTTCTTTTACCTGCGATGCTTCTAAATCTTTGGAGAGCAATCTAGGTAAGTGCGCCGAACAACCATATACAATTATAGGATAACTGAACGACTCGGTAATTTTTTTCCTCATACTGACCATGTTGGCCGCATTATCGGTCACAACACTGGTAACTTTACAGTTATATTTATTTTTACACTTATTTATGGAGTTAATAGCCACCATAAAAGCCAATTCGGCAAGATAATTAGCTGTATGGAAATGACCAGATGTATCTATGCTTTCTAAAAGAACACTGTTTCCATGGCTCATTATGTAGATATATTAGACCATCCATCCAAGGACATGCAAACATGCTGTCCAGAAAACTTGTTAAAACATTTAGATTTTTCTTCTTCATATGTATATTTCATTCAGGAGCGTTGATGATAACTGAAATCTAGATGGCGTAGCATTTCTATGGCCTTTCGAATTTCCTTATTTTCTATCGCTTTAAAACTGCAATTTGTTGTGTAAACGGCTTTGGTTATTTGTCTGTCCAATTCTTTCTTCGTATCTTGTCCTCTTCGCACAACAAAGGAACCCAAATGTCCCAAATGACCGCTATTTCCACTACTTTCACTTCCACATACATATCCCTTGTCACAGTTCTCGCTTCTCTGTTTCTTTGCCAACTGGATAATTTCATTCTGGCTAGTTCCAGGCTGTGACTGACAATCACTTTGAAGAACTTCGAGACCACTGATATCAATGTTTTACTTGTGCAATTTTTTACCACACTTTTTACACACTGCTCTGCAACCTAGTTTGCAACCACTTTCTTTTTTTATAAAATGTTGTCAAATACTAAATTCCTTTCTCCCCGGCTTGTCATGACACCAATTTTTTTGCTAGCCCCAGCTCAGAAGCAAATTATTACTGATATCTAGAATAAGTGCATGTCATTTATATAGCCGGGCGTTTTCTGACAGTCGTTGGAAGTTCCGACGACGCCGCAAACTCGCAAACTGTGCGAACGGAATTTTCCCGTTAAGACTTGTCGAGTTTTGCTTCGTATTTGTATTATTCATGCCTGAAAATATTTGTTTGCTTGACGAAACAAGATATAAACAGTTAGAATTGTTAGAAAATAGGTATATATTACTAAATACTAGGCAAAATTACAAAAAAATTAAAAAAATCATGATTTAAAAAAAAATATCGATTTTTGATTTCTTTTTAAATCATGATTTTTATCAACCCTGCCATTAAGATAAAAAAAATCAACATTTCAAAATGCAAAGTTTGCGAACAGCTTGCTATACATTAGACATGAGTTCTCATCTAGGGTGAGTTAGGTGATTTAGGATTAGGACATTTTTTTCAATTTCCAAAAAACTGCTATTTTTAATATGCCAGGTTCGCGTCGACCCATAATTTTTTGTTACCTAAGCGCTACCATTCCCTTTGGAATTGCTTTCGCATTAGTTTAGAGGGTGCGGGCTCCAGTTATCCTACCTTAACTCGAGGCCCGCATAAAAACCTATTAAACATTATAAATACGCATTTAATATAGCTGAAGAAGAAACATTTTGTAATAAAATACTAGTATTGAAGGATGATGCGGCAAGAAAAAGGCTGTTTTGCTATGTTGTATGTTTGGAAATTCGCATTGACCTTGATGTTGACAAGCGTTTTTCAAAACCGGTGTATGATTTGATCAGCTGTACTAGTCACTTCAAAACTCACTTCTATTTTAGAACAATAACTGTCGCTAAATTCAGAAAGATGCGTTTGTATAACGCATACTCAATATTTTCTGCAAACAACCAAAACTGTCGTGTTATTAGGCTACTATCACTATCAGTTCCGTTCGTGTTTTATAGAAAACAAATTTTGCAATATCCAATAAAATTCTTAGTAACTAATGCAGGAAACAAACGTTCTTATTGGTTATTGACTTCTTGTTCCTCAACAACATCCATGGTTTGTAATCAAACTGAGCCATTTCTGCACAGTATATAGCTACATTACTGTTTTTACTAGGTACATTTGGTTTCATTGAAATCGACTACACCTACAAAGTCAAGTAGACGCCGTTTTAACTTTTTTTCCATAAATAAGGCTTATGCAATCTATCTAGTTACCAACTTTTCTGGCAACTGTGCCCTCCTATTACCACCTCATCTTGATTCTAAGTACAGTACTTGTAGACATTTGATAATTCATTTGCAAGTGTGAACGAGGAATTCATGTTAACTACTACTGAAAATGGTTTCGGTAAAAGAACTTTTGCATATGAGTACAGGATAACCAATGACCCTAATAGAGCAGCCATTGAATTTTGCGCATTATTTTTGCTCAGAAGGTTTTGACATTTTTATGACAGATATAATTAATTTGACAAAAAGCAATAAAGTCCAATCAAATAAATATCTACAAGTGTACACGTCCAAAAATTAGGTTTAGTCGATAGTCGAGTACTTCTAAAATTTTTTAAATGAAAGATTCTTTCACATATAATGGAAAAAAATACAGTCGTCAAAGAAATAGCTTTAATTAAAATATCACACTATTACATAGCAGCATAACACCAGAAATTTAAAAAAAAAACCTTTCTTAACTCAATACCGAAACATACTATACATATTGATATAGTCTTAGTTATTCATACTAGACTACCCAATACTGATTCTTATATAAAAAAAATAGATTTCGTGGAATGGATATATGTATGTTGATCACATTTAGTTCATTTTGTTGAATCTTGCTACTTACAAAAATGCCTGGTTTACTATATTTGGTTGGGCTATATACTTTCTATTTATTATTACGTATATGGGTTGTCTTTGGATGGAATCATAGACTAAGCGAGGTATATCTTAGCAACATTAATGTTTGAGCGAAAGCACAATAGTTCGAAAACAAAATAATTTCCTTATCTGGACTACAACTCGATTTAAATAAAGTTGGGGAAAACATCGATTCGGTAAATAGAGAAGTTGACCCCAACGGCGAACGGGGCTCAATGTAGTGTTAAATTGAAAATTATCGCAACCCTTTCGTATTTACTCAAGTTGTTCAAGTGCGCTTACTTGGCTAATGGTTTACTAAGTATTCATGTGACGAATTCGTTTTACTATCGCATAAACTAACTTTCTGATTTATTCTTGTGCAGCAGACGCAGACGGGGCGGATCCAGACGGTCACCAGGACATCCTCACATGTGGAGTCTGCCAAAAACCGTTCGCCCTCTCCGACATCGTCAGATTCATCCAGCACAAAGTAGCCTCCTGCAACAAGGAGAATTTCGCGGGCGGCCACTGCTTCCCGGGGGCAGACAGAGAGCGAGACAATGACGACGGAGCCTTACCACTTTCCACCATCAACACGCGGCGGCCTAGCATATCGGCCCCCATTTCCGGGAAAAAGGCGTCGGGGAGCAGCACGAGGGTGCATACGCCGCCGCCCGCGTCCCCGAGGCTGCCGGCTCCTGGGGACCTGTGCGTGGACGGGGCAGCGTCCTCCACCCCCAAGAGGCGCGCCTCCGCTTCCCCCCTGACGTCCTCGAGCCTGGAGGACGGCGAGGACATTAAGCCCAACATCAAGCAGGAGAGGATGGAGACGACGTCGTCGCCGGAAGAGCACAGTCACAAAAAGTCCCGCACCGAAGTCGCTGATGCAGAATCAAATACGACAAATAGTGGTAATATATATTTTTTTATATTTCCGACTTTGAATTTTGCCTTCATAGATTTTTTGAAACAAAATCTAACCATACTTTTTTCAATTATCTGGTATATCAAACATTATTCAAGTTTTAATGGTTTCATTGTATATGAATATTTTATAGCCGCTTCTAATATTTAATGGGCAATTGTGAATGAATGAGTGCTAATTGGACACTTTGGCAATTATTGTGTCAATATTTTAAATAATTACTGGTATTCTTCACCTTTACTTACACGTTGTTTAAAAATTCATAGATCAATCAATAGGTGTTAATGTTAATGCCTTCACTAAATTCGTACATGTTTCATGTGAAGGAAACTTGCTAAGAGTATTGCGTAAAAAAGTTTTTCATTGGAACAAGTGTAAGGAAAACTAGCCGACAAAGTCGGCAAGAATGTCTTTTTTCCCAGGTTGTAAATAAAGACTGTTCATTATTAAAAACAGTTGCTCGAGAAATAAGCATTCTTGATAATTAACGTAAGACAACAAGCGTTTTCCTAGACATTCGTCTATATAAAAAAACGTTGGTTACATTTCCATCAATATAACGAGGGAACTTTTAGTATATCGAATTAAAATCTTGTCAATTTTTTAAATTTATTTAAATTTAATTATTGCAGCAAATGTGTTCATTTTTGCACCTGTTGATTGACCTATCACTTTCTCGTACTTCAACTACTTAAAAGAATTTTGTATAATGCAGGGTAAAGTAAAACAGATAGTTAAACGCCCCTTTTTAAATATTAAATAAGAGTGAATACTTTTATGCCAAATGCTTATCACCTGTGAGGTTCCCCTTTACTTTACTTAAATTCGTGTTATTTTCTTTCTTTAAAATTCACACTATAACAGACAATTTGTTTGTAGAATAGGGGAGAAGGGGGCACATTGGGACGTTTGAGGTATTTGCCAATCTGGAATCCTAATTTGTGAACAAAATAGTTAAAACATGAAATAAGTCATTGGATTTGGAATGCAATATCTGAACAATCCAGATTCGCTCACATGTGCAAAAAATTTATATTTTTTTATCAAAGATTTTATTTGATTTGTTCAAATCCTTATCAACCGCAATAGAAAATATGAAACCTCTGCCTTTTGTTTTAATTTCATTGGAGCTATACATCAGCAATTTTTTCTACTTTACCCACATACAATTTGGCAATTTAATTTGAGGATCTAATAGGAATAAAATCGACTGCATACATTTATCATGTGAATTTTCCTTGCTAAATTCACTGGTACAGTCTGACTCATCAGCGTCATAAATCACAAGATCATCCGCTACTTCTTTCTTTGACTTGACTTCTGGGTATTTTTTACGTAGGCACAAATACCTTTCGTTTGTGTTTATTTTTCTTGTTCAAGGGTTTCTGAAGGATGGTCGATATCTCGTCTCTGTTGCACATTATGTGCTATTGCTGCATTTCTTATGCATACCCTCCTATCTATTACGTATTTAACTGCAGCGTTAATGTTTGTCTCAGATACAAAAACGTTATTTGTTTTTCGCTTGTACGTATGCGCCAATTTGATACTCTATTTTTTTTCCAGTTAAAGCACATTGGAACAGTGCTAATGTGCCCCTTATTTTTTGCGCCCTC
>OW679197.1:86078432-86158832 GCA_940337035.1 Agriotes lineatus | reverse complement strand
ACCTACTTAAAGCCAATTTTGGGGGTTGCCTTTTTAATTTTATATTTTTCATCGCATCTTACAAAAAAGTATTTTTGTCAATACTAACGTTCAAAGTTTACTACATAAACATTACAAGAACTATAAACAATAATTTCGTGGGATATATTACGACAACTGTAATTTTTATTCAAAGCTTTTTACATGAATAAATAGAAGGGGCATTTTATTTTGAATATTCTAAAATTGTGGTCTTTTAAGTCAGTAATGGATTGGTACAGAGCTGGCTGACCATTTGACGTTATGATAGAATAAATGTTTGTCTGGTCTATAAGGTGGAGTAACAAGACTATATATAACACGTATTCATACAAATGTGATTTCGAGCACCACCACCTATACAAATCCTGATAATCCAGAGTATTAATAAAAATACCCAAGACCAAACTAATGAAATTTTGGAAACACTGACGTTTAAAAATATGTGGTATAAGATTGTTTTCTCAAAAATGCGCAATCTTTTGTGAGCTATCCTATCTTTAACGTGATATTTTCTGGTACTAGGTGCAAGACGATGTGTTTTCCGGAAAGACGTTAGTGGGGTTGGAAGTCTTCATAACTGCACAGCGACGCCTATAATTGGCCTAACGGCTGTTGGCTGAGTGCGAATTAATAAAAAAAAAAAAATAAAAAAAAGACGAAATTTCTCTGAAATTGAAAATCAATTAATATTGTTTCATGTTTTCAATTATTATTATTGCTTTATTGACAATTTAAATATGTGAATGATTAACCATCCTAAAATCTTTGACTTACAATACTAATATTTAAAACAATATACTCTAAAGTTAGTAATGAATATTTAGTAAAAACAAATAACAGCAAATCCAACTTTTATTCAACTTTCTTGCAAAATTCCCTTTAAGGGGTTTTTATTTAAATATGGTTGAAAATAAGTGAAATAAGTATATATGCCGAACATTATATAGATAAAAGCGATGGAGCTGCGTGCTCGTGTTGAAACAGTGCTTCTAGTCACATTGTGGTTCGAGCCCCACCGTTGCAAGCCATATTAAGACATTTGTTTCGTCCTTCCGTCGCAACGTAAAATTTTTCGTCGCCAGCTTTAACACGCGAATCTATTTTTTGTATGGAGCTCGGTGGAGACAAGTGTTTATCTGCCACTACATTTCCACGAATACATTTTTGCACAAAACCATCAGTTGAAGTTATTGGTCTTATCTCTAAACTTATTTTTCGCATTTGAAGCAACACCTCCGTCATTTTTTTATTTGAACTCGCCCAATTCTGCGGTTCTCATCGCATTCCGATCCATTTTGTAATTTTTTTGACCGTTTTCCGAAGTACAACACTTTTAGTAAATAATCACTTATAATACCATGAGTAATCAAAGTTATGTCGAATATTTTTGCTGTGGTATCACGAATGTCCATTGCCCTTAGGTGCGATTAGGACTAGTGCGCTAGCACGAGTCATTATCTGAAGCGCAATTGACATAAGTAGTAATACTACCGTAAAAATATTCTACTTAACTTTGACTACGAATGGCATTCGAGGGACTATTCATATTCAATGAACCAAACTACTTTTTCAAATTAGTTTTCAGTAAATCTAGTAACAAATTACGCAATTGCTATAGTTACCGAACACTAATATTGACTTTTTCTAATAAAAATCACATTTGTTTAAAATAGTCATTTGAATACTTTCTAGGAAGATATATCCACTGATATTTTTTTGATTGATCAAGAAACATCAAACTTCTGGATTTTCATTGGTCACTTTTTGACAGATGACAAGGTGAATTGAATAGTCACACATATTCGAGCCTCTTAAGTTGGCGCTCCATATTGACATAGTGCTTCTAGTGATATTGTAGTTCAACTCCCACATTGAGTGCTATATTGAAACAAGACTTTCGTCTGCACCGTAAACTTAAATGAGACGTCTCGTATGCCTTAGCATTTGGATAATTTATTTATTCTGTTTGTTTACCTTGCTAGCTCAGTATTTATGAAACAGTTTTAAATACCCCAGTCGTCACTATTTTACAAAAACAGGAACCCGGTCTACCAGTAGTGTTCTCGGGCTGAAACTGACTTCAAACAACATTCACAAGAAAATCCAATTTTTTACACAAATATATTGACTTAAAGCACACATAAAATCATAAATATAATAGGAATAAAAACCTCAAAGGAAGGGCAGGATAGTTATATGAGCTACATAGATACATTTAAACGATATTAAAAACTTCCCCAAATAACTAAATGCGATTACATGCATAAAAATCTGGTGTGATACACGCACACAACTTCCTTTTACAGTGATCTTATAATTAGCCAAAAATGTTATTTAAAATTTTTAAGCATTTGTCAAAAATTTTCAAAAATTACAAATTTTACAAAAACGGTACAAAATAGAGTGTTAGTTCAAGAGACAAATTTTCTCTAGAATTTTAAGCTCAATTCAAAAATGTAATAATATACCGGGTGTTCTATTTAAAATAGGAGTTAATAAATAAAATAGAAAAAAAACAAAAGAAACCCATTTTAGAAGTATTCAACTGGAAAATCACCTATCTCACATCAATACACATTAAAAATGTAATAAAAATGTAAAGTTAGAAAAATCATTAGAATAGTTTTTGAAAAAATCGAAAAAAAAAAACTGAAAAATCACAAGAGTAAACAAGTACTTCCGGTTATGCGATTTTCTTCAAAAGCTTGCTGTCGTATCTACATAGTACACAAAACTTATATATGAAGTTTCAAAGCCATACCTCTTTCCGTTTTTGAGATATTCTGTTCACAGGTAGACAGACAGATCAATGAAAAAAAATATGTTTTTTGGGATCAGGGAACTCTAAAAACGTGAAGATTTGTTGAAAACTAAATTTCGAATTTTTGGGGTGAATCCAATACTTCCTTTATTGTAAAAGGAAGTAAAAACCGTTCGCAGTTCACATATGTAAGTGCAATCCTTTACATTACTGTAATCGTTTCCTGTAGGTATTAAGTTACCTGGTATCGGGGCCCGCCTTGCACTACGTCGTCACTGGAGCGACTCGCAGGTTTCTCGTATCTTCCTTGGTCGCCGATCGGTTGGTTGACGTCACAAAATACCCCGAAACGGTCCAAAGACACCTTTGGGGCTGCCGCAATGTGTATCGAATATGTATACAATTAAACTCGAATTTTCTGGATACGTAAACGCTGTTTGCGCAACAACTTCAACATGGCAAAGCTTTTTAACCAGCTTTTATTTTTCGCATAATGTACTAGGGCCAGTTCACGAACATGTAGCTTGAGGCAAAGTCCGCTGGCTAATGCTACTTAAGTTGAAAATCCCCGCGAACTGGCTTCGAAGAGGCATTTATCGCTGCACTCGCTAATAATTGCTAACTAAAAACTTGCGTTTTTACTTAGTACGTAGATTTTTTTATCTTAGATAATAAAATGTTTGAACTTCGAAATAGTGAACAAAACTAAGTAATTGTAACATTTATAGACCAATAGTTTCTAAGGTAATTTATCAATTTTCAAAAATGCTGTCAATACCCAATATATCTAGCAATTAATTTTCTTTTTGCAGAACTGATCAGTTTGACTAGGTACGTTATTTGAAACAAGACAGAGATTTAACTTGGGCGTCGGCACTAAAATCTGATTTAAACTTACATTCAATTGTTCTTTTCCTGCAAAATATCAAATTTATAGTGCAAAACTTAAAATGATTCCTGAATTAGTTATTAAACATTAATTTCCATTAGCAAATTAATTGTAATTCTTAATACCTTTGAATCTTCCCGAGAAACAAATTGAGTTTCGTCCAAAGATTTTTCAGAGCTCTTAGATAAGGCGACTTGAGGACCAGTAACGTAATTCTACAAGAAATAGGGTTGAATTTAATGCATTAATTTTTTTTCTAAACATTTTTTTAAATATCATAAAAGGCATTGGAACTTAACCATCTCTGTATATAACAAAAACAATTAATTTTACTTTAATAAGAAAAAGTCTTTCTTAGTACGTATTACTATTAAAACTTTGCAAAATGTCCTGTCTCTTCCAACTTCCTTGAAATGGTTGGTTCACACGATTACTGTTGCACTGTTTTAGTTATAATGTAAATTTAATAACAGCATCCTATGGTGCCGCCAAAAATTCATTTTTAAGCTACTTGGTGATGGGAACTCAGTGCTGGGAATTTTTCGAGATTAACCTTTCTGGCCATTTCCTCAAAACTAAAATTAAGGCTAACACTGCAGAAAAAACAAATAGTTCCAAATACTACACGTCACGCTTGCAAAAAGCGAGTCCCATCTGCTCTCCATTCTAGAAAGCAGGAAAGCCGGACTAAAATTACTTTGTGGTTACGGGTTTTCTAATAATTAAGCGTTTAGGTCGTACCACCGCGTCGTGCACAATCATGCTCTTGCAAATATAAACTCGGCAATAAACTCCACAGGCTTTGTGCCCCACGTGCAATTGCAAATTCCCGTCGTGGTCAAACTATACCTCTTGACCTCTTCTTGCCGTTAACTGATTTATATCCATCCAGTCGTGTCATTTATCGTTCCGAATGAACGTTAGGACATTCGAAAAAAGCTGCTTTGTGCAGCCCTGAATGCTGCAGTTAGTGCCAACAATTTGTACAATATTTGCAATTATGAACGGTTAACAACCTTCCGCTTGATGAGTGTTTGTTTGCAAAAGTAGACGTTGGCAAAGCTTTTTTCGGTAAAAACGCCTCATACCTAGTACCTTTTCATCGTTTTGGTTTCTGGCAGACAGATGTGAGTAATGCGTGTTCATTTACTTACATTGTTGCTAAAAATAGTTAATTTCAATGGGTCAGTGTAGTAATTTTCTGCAATGAATGTAGTTGTCTAGTTCGAGCCAAATCCTAAATTAGGGATATTCCGAATATGCAGAACTGTAAACTTTAGAACTGGCAAAAACTATAGCTACTCTTACAAGCTTATCATAAATCTAATCGTTGGAACTCGTGTTTGTACAGTCGTGTGCAAATAAATCTGGGACAGTGTTTTTTTCACATGCAGATTCAGTTAAGAGTTGAAGAATATCTCCATGGATTTCCTGCTATCAGAAAGAGTTACATTAAACTTTAACAGGTACTGAAACCCGTAACTCTCTCCGATAAGAGGAAATCCATGGAAATATTCTTCAAATTCTTAACTGAATCTGCATGTGAAAAAAACACTGTCCCAGATTTATTTGCACACGACTGTACATTAGAATAGAATGCAACAAATAAGTGGAAATGCATTTACGGCACAAAATCGACACTATTTACTATTTTAGTATAGCTGACCACTGCTTTTAGTATGTCAGATTACTTGTTACCGTAGTGCAGCAATTACTCGCTTTTTGCCATAGCAGTAAATAATTGGTACAGTTTGATATTTCAGAATATCACTTATCTTTATTTCAATATTTTCATCAATAAATAATATCGTATACGGCGTAATAGTACTATAATGGACAGAGCTAAGCAACGGAGTAATAAAATTGCGTGATTAGCATGCGAGCACTCGAGGTGCGAAGAAGGTCTAGTTTAATTATTTTTATCGAATTTTTTCTAAAACCTTTCCTCAAATTATCGATAGGCACTACTTAGTACCTTGACTTGATTTCACTGTTTATGTGTGCATATATAGAATATTGCAATGTTTGAATATTTTGCGTAGGAGCAATTTACAAATGCCTAATCGATTGTTTTCGGCTTTATGATTAAAAAACATAGGACTCAAACTGAGAATTATAGTAGGTAATGCTGCCAATTCTCTTCAACAATCAAGATCTCGCACTGCGAAGCGTACCTAATTGTCTTCAATTCGATTAAATTTTTCATGTTGTGGGAGCGACTAAAAATAATTATGCTCTGCATCAAATCTGCAAATAAAATCGGCGGTAAAATGTGCATTGGGTTCTGCTGATTGTGTCGCAATATTTGATTTCGTGTGTAAAAGCTGTGGGGGCACACAATAAAATGGAGCAAATTCATTAACCGACCGGTGGACTCGGAACTTACATTGAATTAAAGCCTTTTGTCTTGAATAACATGCAGACGTAATGCATATTGTATATTAATCCCTATAAAGTATGCTTTTACGGTTACTTTTCACGTACGCCTACCTTGATTGTCCGTTTAAGTGGAAGGTGATAACAGGCTTCAATAAATTTTAAAACAATTTAACAGATTTGACATTTATTTCTTTCGATTGCTGCGTTGTTTTGAAACATTTTAATAGTTTTCTCTTGTTATTTAAAAAAAAAAGATTTAAATAATTGAAACCATTGTAACGGCTTATTTATACAATATGGAACAGATATGGTCGTTACACAAACGATCTTTCATTAATCATCGTAAAAAGTTCCAGAAGAACGCAGAATCATTATATTAATTTTAGAAAGTGCGATAAATTGAACTTTTAGCTTTCGACAGTGGCAATTCGTCATCGCTGATTGGTCGTAACTACAATTCGCCGTCGGACAATTCACCGTCAGAACATTCGCCATCAGCGGATAAGTTTTAAATTAATAAAAAATAAAAAAAAAAGTTTCACATGTTATCAGTAATGCGCTCGTTAGGGTATAATTATATGGTTTTGAAATGGAGAAATAACATTTCTTAGAAGCTCCAGATATTTTTCGAGCAACAATTGCATGATTTAGTAATAATAAGAACAGGTTTTAAAGGGATTAAAACTCAACACACAGATAAACTGTGGCTATTAGAACTCATCAGAGATAGCATTTAAGCATTTCAAAAATACAGCTTTTGCAACGGCGAATCGGACTGACGGCGAGTTTGACCTGCGGCGAATCGGCAATGGCGAATTGTTCCATCCTCTCCTTCACTTTTACGCCGTATATTCGCTATGTTTCATTTTCTATTCCAGATATGCACACTTATAGTCCTCATATGTCTTGCTAATTTCTCCTGTTTCCGGTACACCTTTCGTATGCCCTACTATATTTAGGTCCTTTACACTCTGTACCTTAAACGGAATTCTTTGGAATGCAAACATATATAAAAAACAAAAATAAATGTATAGGACTATGATTCAAAGTGCCATGGTGCTAAGTATAGAAAATGTCGAAACGACATGAACAGCAACTCAGAGTTTTTGAAGTGGATTACTGGAGAAGGGCGGCACGAATATTAAGAATTGAAAATGCGAGAAATCAGAAACACGAGAAATAATGTAAGTAGACTATAGTACAGAACATGTCCAGAGAATGGGAGACGATAAACTTTCGAGGAATACAATGCAATGGGTGTAATAGTATTGAAGAAAGCGAGGCCGTTCAAAATGAGAATGCAAACAGGAAGTACGAAGATCCATGTAAGACCGAAATATTTAAGAGGGTTGCTTGTTGAACAAAGGACAATGGAAACAAGATATATTGAACGCCGACAGACTCGGATGAGGGCTAAAAACCATTAAGAAGAACTTACTTCAAACATCTACATAATATCATCATACGAAATAACTAGAAGAAATGTAGCTAACACTTTACATCAACTACTTGGGAAGCTCAGCAGTAGACATTATACAGTAGCCGCTCGTATGATGATAGTATATTGGTGGTACAAAAGGTAATATAAAAACACTATAATATAATCTTCTTAATCATCTTCATATTTCATTTCAATGAAGGTGGATATTTCAATTCAGATTTTGACGTTTTGGTCCGTATCCCATGTGTTATTTAAGTACTTGGATTTCGAAGTATTTGTATGTACTGACTTGCACAATTTTCTCATACAACAATAGTTGTTCATTATTTACAGGAGTCTTGTTTACAATCACTATCTTTGTTTTGCCATTGTTTATTATAGAATATAATAAACCAACCTATATGTGTGGTGCTCGAAGATATATCATACACCGTATATGAGTACCCCAACATCTCCTTCCAACAATAAAAAACACATGCAAAACTAAACTGTCATTTAGAACAAATGGAACATTCATACAACTTTACTGCTATAGAAAAGGTGTAAAACATGGAGACTCATTGAGTACTCTAATCTTCAGTACAATTATGGCTGATATAATGAAAGAAAGGTATATACAGGGTGTCCCGCGAGGTAAGGTACAAAATTTCAGGACGTGTTACTGAGGTAAATTCGAGTCGAAAATGTCTATATGAACATGGTCGGCAAATGCTTCCTTATCGAGATATGACATTTTTAACATTTTAATAGTAGGTACTAGAGGAAAATCTCTTTTATTAAAAAAAAAAGTATTACAATAATTATTCAAAATGACCACCTTCACACCGCAAGCATAGCCTCGCCCTTTTATAAATGTGATTGACGGCTTTCCGGATAACACGGGGGTTGTTTCTAATGCCAGCAGCAACTTCAATAATTTTATGAAGCACTTCATCCCTAGTACGTTATTTCTCCACATATACCAAAGTCTTCATGTGTCCCCACAAGTAGTAATCTAGGGGATTTAAATCGTGTGAGCGGGGTGGCCAAGAAACTGGGCCACCCCGTCCGATCCAACGTCCAGGAAAGGAGCAAAATTTAAAAAAGGTCATATCTCGATAAGGAAGCATTTGCGGACCATGTTCATATAAACATTTTCGACTCGAACAGGTTCTGAAATTTTGTACCTTTCTTCGCGGGACAACCTGTATAACTATTAAAGCACATGTTTGGACCAAACAATATAGTGTATTAAACGGTCAAAGTTCAATAAATCGTTTATATTGGTGTAGATTTATCGAATAAGTATGATAGAAAACATCAACATAAGATTTAGTCTTGTGCGAAATCACAAGCGATAGTGAATTGACCAGTGGCAGAAGATCATAGAAGAGGTATTGATATGGAGAGCAAAAACCGAAAAAAGCAATTACCTTTTCTTGATAATAGTCGAAGCAAGAAATGCTAATCAAAATTGTGCTGAGGACATTCAACATTCGAAGTGACTATTGTACAGAGGAAAAAAAGGTTTATTTGATCCAACATGATCAAAAATAATAGACTTAGTGCGTGCAATATGGATGATATTATTGAGTTTAGGAAGAAAACTGGTTAATTTCTAACATTATTTTGTAGCTTTTCAACTTCAGTACCAAAAATCTCTTGTTTTTATGAGAAATCTATCTGGGAAAAAAGGAGAAAAAGAAAGACGGATTCTAACCAGGGGCGGCGAGTTTTACAGTTTCAATCGGGTGCCTTATACTACACATTTCGGAAACTTCAGGTTTTTAAAGAAATAAATAAAGAGTATATAAATCCACTTGCCTGATATAATTCGAATTTTCATCGGAGTGGCCTCTAATGGCAAGACCCTGCGTTGCTAAATATTTTAAACTAGTAACAAACGTGAGCAAAGCAACTCTAGCTTGTTTCATTTGACTTTCTTTTCCGGTATTAAGACTAGCCAAGACATTAACACCACGTTCACTACACGCCACAATACCAACTGCTTGGAAATGAAAATTTGAACGTTCATGATCTTTAAACCGCGCTATTGCTTTATTCCACGAAGACAAACCATTATCACAAAAACTTTTTGTTGCATTTTTGTTGGACACAGTAGCGGCCTCGAATTAAGTTTTTTCTGTTTTTGCTGCCTCTAAGCATGTCCTACAAAATACTCTATCCGCCTGAAGATTGTAATCTATCCACCTAAACTGATAAGATCACTTATGCAAAAATTTCCTTGTGGATTTTCTTTTTGTGTCAATATCTGCAATTAAAAAATTCTTGTAATTAATGAAATAACTAATAATAATTTCAAAAATACAATATTGGTAAAATTAAGTTTAGTTAATCCCAGCATAAAGTTATGTAGTTTGTGATTAAAATTAGATTGAATTTTTCTAAATAAATGAATAACTAGAATACAATATTTTAGATTGACATATTGAAAATGGCAATATAAATTACAATTTACCATTTATTTTATCGAGGTTTGAACATGATGGATTTTGAAGCTGCCTTCCATCTCCGGCACTAGTCGATTTTTCCTGCTTTATCAAAAACTTCTCCATTGTATAGGCAGACAACTACGTAGAGTGAACAACGCAAACGCTACTTGGCAACTGAGGCGTTTACTTCAGCTAATTGCAAATATCCATCATGAAATAAGCAACATTGAATTCTTGGAAATATTTAGGTAGTAGTTACCCTAGGCGATAAGCCTTAAATTGTACTTTCGGTCCCAACCAAGACAGGTAGTCCGGTCATTACACCCCCTGGCTGATGCTGGTTAGCACATGCTGCTTCCATTCCAAATAAATAGTTTTGAAAGATATTATTTTACTGTTACAATTCATCGGGTGCGTTGCACCCGTAACAATTTGTGATCGGGTGCGGTCGCCCCCGTGCACCCGTCTACTCGCCGCCCCTGATTCTAACTATAGATCAAAACAAGGGGGTGTATTTTAATTCAACGGATTTGAACTGCGCATGTGTAAAATCTAATGTGTACTTCACTATTGAAACTTTCGGTCTGCCTACCTTTTAAACATTGGGCGCCTAGCTGCTTCCGGTAGTAGGGAAGTGAAGCAGCTGTTGAAAATGTGCGAGGCTTGATGTATTATATCTGACATTTAGTTTGCATATAAACTTAGTTCAACCTGTACTAAAAAAGCGTTTGCTTTAAATGTGAATTGTTTCAATGTTAATTGTTATTTTTCCAAATACATTCAGCTGGATGGCACTTTAAAACGTTTTCGCCACCCTACCGGTCGCCCCCTGCATTTAAATGTGGCCCAGACATAATATTTCATAATAATATCTACGGTGCTATTCGTCAAAGCGTTCTATAGATGATTTCCTTAATGCCGCGATAAGACCGAAATGACCGCGATATTCAAATTTTTAAGCTCCGCTTCTTTGTGCGGTGTCCAAAGCTCATATCACGTATTCAACGGGGCTAGTTTGGTGCGGACCACCATCCCTACGGAGTCCACTTCCTGTCCGTCTCCGAACCTGGGAGATTAGGAGCGAAAATATTTGCCGCTTGAGGGCCACGGTGATCGGACAATCCTCAAGATGTTTCCAACCCCTCCTGCGCCCTCCGCTCTTCGCGATAAATAATCGCGGGTTCGTGGAGTCCTTTGTGCGCAGTCCGCGGCCACATTTTAAACATATGCAAATGTGCGAAAGCCTTCTGCGATGACCGTGACTAGAAAGTGGAAGGATTGCGGACGAGTGGACTAAGGGATGAAAAAGAAGATTAAGCACCTTTCGTAGCCCCGCAGAATACATAAGTCGTTACTCACTAACGCTTACGCAACACCGCAAACAAGAATGGGATCAGTTGGGGTAGTTCTGAATAATGGATAAGTGGGCTAAATCCTATTTTTAATTCCTTCTATCAGTTTTAGTTGCTAGTATTAACAACGGCCTACAAGATTTTTTGCAACCCCATTTCCAACAAAAATTGTACATTTATTTATATTGTTCCCATAGTTATTCAAAGTTGAATTTTATAGCGGTAATGATATGTACAGATTTTTTTTGTTACAATTAAAAATAAATTAACCCTCGCTAGGCTCGTGCTGCAAACTTTAGCCTCGGTTTGCAAAGAGCTACTTTCAACCCTTGGTATACAAATTACGATTGTTATCATCTGGCAAGTATTAGCCTAATATGTCTTGCTAAAAAAATTTGGGATTAATATTTTGCTACTCTTATAATAGCAATGATAATTATAAATGGTGGTGTTTATTGGACTTTGATATTTTAAACCAATTTTCAAATCATTTGCTTCTCTTTCTATACAGTTTTTAATCATTTTAAACCCCTGAAATTGTCCTAAACGACTGATACGTAATCAACCGTTTATAATCATACATAAAGACAACTCGTCGTTGGATCTGGGGAACCGTAACAGATAAAGGAATTTAAATAAGAAGCACTCGGTCAATTTCCAAAATATCAAACTTGATAGCGAAATTGTTTAAAAAATTTTCATTTAAACGACGACTAATTATATTGGCACAGACGATATCCAATAGTTATGATTTCGTGCTGATTTTGGGCAATAGTTAATGTAAAACACAATGTGATGATCGACATAGGATAATATACAATTAATAGATAAATATAAAAAATAATGGCGAAACTAAAATTGGCTCAACAATGAACAATTGAAAACTTGCAACCTTTCCATTACATTAATTTTACCTGACATCTTTATATCCCTTTTATGTCAAACGTCACAATGGGCTCACTTTGATTTACTTTGTATGCATGAAACTGCACAGTATTTGCTATATATACTGTATATTTCTATATATAGGTTGTTTCGTCCAGCATCTTCATCCATCGGAAGTTCCTTAGAGGCAAGCTAAATTCCATAAAAACCGTACTGGTCTTCATAGTAACCGTCTCTTCATATGAGCAAGATTTATGTGTAGAATGCTATATATGGACTTAGAATATCGCAAAGGTACATAATTTAACAAATTTAAAGCGTAAGGTTATATTAATGGATTCTTCTCTGGCGTTTGAACATATTAGAAGCTTTTGGTGCTAGACAGCCGGCTAAGAATACCACGAAGGGATATAATTAACGTCGCTCTATTCTAAAGAATGGTATGTGTGGTAGAGTAACAAGACTACACAAAACATATACACACATAACCTGGATGTAGCCCACGTTGAGGCCTACGCACGTGTTAACTTCATTCACACTCCACCCTCTGTCTCTATAGTTTTCAACCCTTGGGTTGGTTTATCGCAAACTCTCCAGGTATTTCTATTTTCCGATTTTCTTCTCATTTGGATGTAGGTGTTGCATCCCGCATCTGATAGAACTTGATTGATGTATTGTAGTCTACGGCTTCATCTAGCATTTCTACCATCGATGTGACTTGATTGTCGGTCATCCACCTCTTCTCAATGTATGTCCAATGGATTCCAATCTTCTTTTTTGTATAAGTTTCTATAGTGGTTTTTCCCGGCTATCATTTGGAGGACACTTTCTCTTCAGCTTATTTTTAACATTTTTCTGAAATACCTCTATTCGAGAGAAGCCGCGTGGCGCTGTTGGGTACGCGCCAGACTTGCATTAAGCAAGTCCTCGGTTCGAATCCCGCGGGGGTCGGAATTTTTCCGCCTTGGTGATTGGAATCGGGCTCGGTGAGACCATTCACAGTTGGGCACCAAATTAACTGTGCTCTACTCAGAACCACAGACCTAAGAGATAGAGTAACAAGGTCAACACATCACCAATACACACACTTCACACAATGGTT
Organism: Agriotes lineatus; assembly: GCA_940337035.1. Lineage (NCBI taxonomy): Eukaryota > Metazoa > Arthropoda > Insecta > Coleoptera > Elateridae > Agriotes > Agriotes lineatus. The sequence continues at coordinate 86,145,570 of OW679197.1, read as the reverse complement.
GCTGCGCAAGCACCAAAGGCGCGATCCAACTCTGTATCCCGAATCCGGGGCAAGTTGATCATTGTACCGCCAGATGCCAGCGCATAAAGCACCAGCCTCGACACCGTAAGGTAAATGAGGTTACAGATAATACATACATACATACATACCTCTATTCGAAAACTTCTACTGGATGTACCCATTGTCGAGGTCTCCGATGTAGAGAGAACTTTTTGTCTGCATTTTACTGATATTGCTCGGGTTACTAACAAGTCTTCTTTTGAAAAAAATAGGTTTTTGCCATTGCAATTATCCTTCTTATTTACATATCACATCTAGCATATTTAGTGGTAGTGTATCTCAGATAGGAAAATTCTTTCACCAGTTACAGCTTTCGCCCAATTAAACTTATGCTTGCTGGTATTGTATTTGTGCTTGCGCAAACTATTATTGTTTTATTTTTGTTTATATCTCCATGTATTTTTACTCTTGAAATTACCTTATATCGTACGTCATTCACACCTTGTTGAATATACAAATTAAATAATATCCCTTGCCTTATTAATTTTCTTATACATACCCTTATTTTTTTTCTTTTGGCCATTATGCTGTTTTTGACATACATATGATTGAGATACTAATTTTTTGTCTTTGTATTGTATACCTAATGTTTTTAATATTCTGATTTTTTTCCATTGCACTTGATCGAAAGCTTTTTCATCGTCAATGAGATCTATCTAGGTCTATTCTGTTTTCTATTATTAAGGGTAGTGCGAGGATGGCCTTACTTGGTCCGATCAAATTATCTTCAATCTTATTCTTTATTGTGTTGGAGATTACTTTTGTTAACATTTTTGAGGCGTGAGCAGTCAAGCTTATCGTTTGATGATTTTCACAAACTGTTGGACTGCTCTTTTTACTTCCCTCGTCTATAAGACGAAGAAAGTATTGTAATAGCGAAAAAATCACCTTGCAAGATTTCTCCAGATCTTCACGTTTCAGGGTCCCTAGACGACGAAAAACAGGTTTTCCCAATTCCGTCGGTCTGTCTGTCTGTCTGTTGGCGGTATATTCAAAAACTATTTGTCGGTCGAAGACAATATTTTGCCTACACATTATATATCTACCTCGCATGAAACCGATGAAAATTTCAAACAAATATATACAGGGTGAGCACCTTAAAAAAATTAAATTTTGTTTATTTTTCATTTAACTTAGTAATAGATACAAGTAATAATTTGTACATAGTACAGGCTTTATTCTTACCAAAAAATGGAGCCAATAGATACAGAATAAATGTTTTACGATACAAAAAGGAGCCATAAATTAGCGCGTAAATATAGCTGCGACACAGGAATTCGAAGGGTCGGTGCTCTATAGCGCAGGTAGAAATAGCCCAGCCCCTTGAAATATCCCACAAAACGTTGGGGCTGTATACGCGGCCCGGTTGCCGTTTTAACTAGACCACCGGTTATGGTTTTTTTATTTGAAAATTTATTTAATTTACTTTTAACTTAATTTGATTTTTAAAATTATTTAGTGTCACAATGTCGACGAGGGAAGTTCTGGGTAAAGCCTTTTACAGATTTTTTTAGTATAGGTATTATTTTCATAGTAGTAATATCTGTAGCTATTTTCAATGTTTCATTTATATCAGTTGTCAGCTTACATTGAGCTCTCGATTTCGTTAACGCTAGGAGTTCTACCTACTCTTAGCTCATTTAATACTTTGTAAAATTATTTTCTCAGGGTGCATTTTCTCTTCTTGGTTAGTTAGTTGCTAATCTCCTAGTAGTTCCGTATCTGAGTGGCTTCCATTTATAGTTCTTGTAGTTAGTCTTTCCATTTATCTGTAATTTCATTGTCTTAAATTAACATTTCTCCACTTTTTTAGCTATCCCCTTCTGAAATACCCTTTTTACTTCACGGTATGCTTTGTCCCATCGATTTACGTCTATAATATGTGGTATTTCATGACATGAAAGTTAGGTAATTTTACGTCGTTACTTGGCTCATATACTGGTTTAACTTCAATTACTGACAATTAACAACGTCATTAATAGATATTAACGATACAAGTTTGACTATGAGCATCTTAACGAAACGAGTTTATTGCCAAAACGAGGCGGTGAGCCGAGTTTTGCGGCAATCAAACGAGTTTCGTTGTGTGCCATAAGCAAACGTGTATTGTTCAATATTTTATCTTCATCAATAAACTCTGGTTCACTGTATAAAAAGAGTGCGGTAATATTCATTACCGCACTGAGTGCGGTAATATCTGTCCATTACCGCACTGAGTGCGGTAATATCCATTACCGCACTCAGTGCGGTAATGAAGCTCTTAACGATACTAAAATTAATTTGGTTAAGACGCTATAACAACACGGATGAAGATAAAAGTCAATAACCGACAAGAAATACATTAATGTTAATTTACAATAAGTTGTCCACCTCCCAGTTTTGAATCAAAGATGGCTATTATTATGAAGTACAACCATTTTAGTTCAGGTGTTTTAGCAACAAGTCACGACGTACTGTTTTTCGGCCCAGGTTCTCTAATTAAGAATAAAAAAATTGTATTAGTTTTCTATTTGAACTATTTGTCGAAATAGAAAAATGCGATTTTTAATTAGACTTTGATGAAGCAAAATTTAAAGATACCTTTTTTATTATTTTCTGTATTCTTTCTTGATTCTCTTCTTCTTTCACTCGTTTCCTTTCTTCTTGTTTATATACATTTTTATTTTTAAGTAAATATTAAAAACGCATTATTATTTATAACGGGTGCTCTTTTATGAATTTGCAGAGGTATTCAATTTCTTAATTCACAACTACTAACAAGAAGTACTGAAAAATCACATTTGGTCATGATTTAGCACACTGAGTGCTGAATCAGTACGACTATCTTCGTAGAGGTACCCACCGAGTCATTCACATTGTAAACACACAAAATCTTTATCTTCTATTCGAAACTACTCATTGTCTACGCGTTGGTGTGTAAATTCCAAGAAAAGATAGAGGCACATAAGTAACTTAACTGAAATGAATAGAATTTCCCCGAAGAAACTAACATTTTATGAAAATGCTAAATCGAAAAGTAAGTTCTGCAGGAAATGCATGGTATGGCAAGCTTTGCAAATTTCAATTTCGAGCGAGAAGTTCTTTACAAAATTTCCCATATTGGTTTGCAAGATTGTTCTATGCTTCAATCTGAAAATAGCATCCGACACAAGTTGCTTCCATCGCTCATCACATTACAGTTGCTCAAAGTTCGAGCGTGCTCTTCGAGTGCATTCTGCAAATAAAAGCGCCCATAAATTCTCGCGGTCCTGCAGGACTTAAAGCTCTTAATACTTGAATATTTTACAACTCCGTCGTCTAATTCCTTGCACACACACGAGCGAGCCCGACACACGATAACTGTAATAAAGTCTGGACAAAAAACGAAGGCCGGCAGTAAAGATGAATGTGTTTAGTAGTTGTTAGACTGATTAATAGGTCGAAGAGGGTACCAGGTATTAGCATTATGTTCAGCACGCGCTCTACTGGTTTAGGTTCTATCATCTGTTCATCTTAATATTGTTATTCACCGAACTGCTGCTTCTTTTTTGTGGCGGCGTGTGGACAAGATCCCCGAAGGGTTGAAAACTAGTTATGGAGTTGATTTGTATCTCCGCTAATTAGGGAGTGTGCAGCACGCCGAAGTGTGCCTTATTTACGACCTGGCCTTAGAAAACCAAGTTTTGATGGAGGAGATTGGCCGATTGGAAACATTGGCTACTCTACCTGTATGATTCAGCAATTTGATTCAGTCACCGGTGTTTATGTCGATTACGACGATTGTATCGATGTGCATGAACGGTGCACGCAATGTGTTCTCAGAACTGTCCTGTATTGGTTATCATCGTCAAGTAATTGAGAATTGCCTTTGAGGTCGGAAATGTGGATTAATCTTGATTATAGTATGAATGTTACTGAAAAGCCAGATAACAGATTAGATGCGCAAATATCTTAATTTTTTGACGTATGTACCCAAACAGTATATGGACAGATATAAGAGTGGATTCATATATTCGTAGCCCGACTAACAAGCAGTTGTTGCATATTTTTAAAATACTAATAACGCATCAAACTAACCTTGCTAGAAACGATTGATAAATGACATATTTATGTAAAATTTCTAAACAAAGTTGTTGCACTTGAGAGATGGCTGTTATAGAGAAATTGTAAAATTGATTTAGAAGTTCATGTAGTGGTCAAATATGCACAAAAGTTTTACATCACAGAAAATTACACATTCTGTGATGTTAAACTTATTGTGTAAATATTTAATAAATTGAAGGGTGACGTCTTCTCGACCTTCCCTAAATTTTTGTGACATTAGAAAATTCCAGCACAGATTGATGTGTAATGTTTATGGGAAAGAACCTCCATCTCGTGCAGGAGTTTTCTGACGTCACAAAAAGTTGGGTCTAGAACAATTCGCCGACTGGCCGTCGCCGATTCGTCGTAGCCGAATCGCTGTAGCTACAATTAGCCTTCGGAAAATTTGCCGTTAGAACATGCGCCGTCGGTGGATAAAAGTTTAATTGAAAATATATATTACAATCTCAAAATTGTTTGTATTTATACTACAGAAAGAGGGTGCGGTTGGGAGTTATGAAGTAAGTTCTTAGAAAGATCCATGAATTTGACATCTTGTGACATTTTTTCTGTACTCGTTAGAAGGGATTACGTATATCGTTAATACGTTCATCAGGGTTGATCTTTTACAATGTTCCAACGGTAATTATGTTGTTTTGATATCGAAAAAGAACATTACTTATAGGTCCAGCACAATAAATCACAGGAATTTTTCAAAAAATTAAGTATTAAGTATAGACAGAGTTTTAAGGGTTTAAAAAGGATTAAAACTCAAGACAGAGATAAATTGGGTCGTTAAAATTTATCAGAAATAGAATTAGATTATTTCTTTATTATTTAAGTATTTCAAGAATACAGCTTTTCACGACGGCGAATCGGGCCGATGGCGATTCGGGTAAACCGCGAATCGGCGACGGTGAGTTGCCCTACCCCCAAATGCCTCTCATTCTATGGGAGTGTTTTTTACTTTTATCAGAAATTTCAAATTTATTCGTTTCCTGTCCTTATCAGGGTTTTTCCGGCGCACGATCGAAACATGTCTGTTACAAATGACTTCTCCAACATAATGACTGAAACTACTGAGCTGAAACTTTTAGCATCTGTTCAGGCATATCCAAAATGATAAACTTTGCTTGCCATTTTAATGTGTCTGGACCTGCGCACTTAGAATGGATACTGTCGGAAGAATAAAAATAGAATAATAAAACATCGAAAAACCTGTTTTGCATAAAATTTTTAAAAGAAAACTACAATTTTTTACTTCCTTTTACTATAAAGGAAGTATTGGATTCACCCCAAAAATTCGAAATTGAGTTTTCAACGGATCTTCACGTTTTAGAGTCCCCTGATCCCAAAAAACATATTTTTTTTCATTGGTCTGTGTGTCTGTCTGTGTGTCTGTCTGTGTGTCTGTCTGTCTGTGTGTCTGTCTGTGAACAGAATATCTCAAAAACGAAAAGAGGTATGGCGTTGAAACTTCATATATAAGTTTTGTGTACTATGTAGATGAGACAGCAAGCTTTTGAAGAAAAACGCATAACCGGAAGTAGGTGTTTACTCTTGTGATTTTTCAGTTTTTTTCGATTTTTTCAAAAACGGCTCTAACGATTTTTTTTAAACTTTACATTTTTCTTACATTTTTAATGTGTATTGATGTGAGATAGGTGATTTTCCAGTTGAATACTTCAAAAGTGAGTTTCTTTTGGTTTTTTTTCTATTTTTTTTATTAACTCCTATTTTAAATAAAACACCCGGTATATTATTACATTTTTGAATTCACCTTAAAATTCTAGAGAAAATTTGTCTCTTCAACTAACACTCGATTTTGTACCGTTTTTGTAGAATTTGTAATTTTTGAAAATTTTTAACAAATGGTTAAAAATTAAAAATGAAATTTTTGACTAATTATAAGATCACTGTAAAAGGAAGTTGTGTGAGTGTATCACACCAGATTTTTTGTCTAATATGGTATGTAGTATATGTATATATAAACGTTTCAATTTAAGTTATCGCGTTCTTTGAAACAAATTCAGTAATATAATCAGTTATAATACCATGAGTAGTCAAAGTTATGTCAACTATTTTTGCGGTGGTATCACGAAGGTCCATTGCGTTTTGGTACGATGGACATGAGATAATCTAAAGGGTGTTTTTTTAGAGGGATACAACTTTAAATTGAAATAATTTTTTTTATGGCATTTATGTTTGAATATGATTTCGGGCATGTGACCGCCGCGATTGGCGTATACATGACGTAATCTGAAGGTCCAATTTTCACACACTCTTTTCGCAGTAAATCAGGCTGTATTTCATTTCAGCAATAACGCGTCGAATTTTGCCTTTCAAGTGCTCAATTGTTTCCGGTTCATCGGCATAGACATGCGACTTTACATATCCTCAAAGAAAATAATCTAACGGCGTCAAATCGCACGAAAGAGGTGGCCAGTTAACAGATCCACAAAATGAATCCACGAAATGGATCTGTTAACTGGCCACCTCTTTCGTGTGATTTGACGCCGTTAGATTATTTTCTTTGAGGATATGTAAAGTCGCATGTCTACGTCGATAAACCGGAAACAATTGAGCACTTGGAAGCCAACATTCGACGCGTTATTGCCGAAATACAGTCTGATTTACTGCGAAGAGTGTGTGAAAATTGGACCTCCAGATTACGTCATGTACACGCCAGCCGCGGCGGTCACATGCCCGAAATCATATTCAAACATAAATGCCATAAAATTATCTTTCAGATAAAGCCAATTGCATGGATATTAAAAACATCTTTCTGTGTTTTATTTCAATTTAAAGTTGTATCCCTCTAAAAAAAACACCCTTTACATAACTTTGTCTAAGAATAGTATTCGAGAGACTATTCAAGCTACCAAACTATTTTTTCAAATCGAATAACAAACCACACAATTTTTTAGTAACAGAAAACTAAAATTGATTTTTCCTAATAAAACTAGATTTATTTAAAATAGTCACTTGAATACCTTCTAGGAAGATATATCTGATGATATTTCTTTGATTGGTCAAGAAACGGCTAATTCTGGATTTTCATTGGTCACTTTTTGACAGATGACAGGTGAATTGAATAGTCTTCTTAATTTCTGTATCCAAAATTATGTTGATTGTATGTTGGAAGATGGGGCTAGTCACGTATAAATCTAACAAATGCCGTCCGTGTGTTAGAACAACTACCAGTATTTTCCAAACTTGCATTGTTGTATGTGCTGGTGCTTTCATCGTGTAGAAATTGCATATTTTGTCGTAGTTTTAAGAAATATCTAAACATTCCAAAAATATTTGCTCAAAGAATTTAGAGAGAAAACGAATTTTGATCCATCTTGTATGCTTTCTTTTTCTACTTTCTTTTTGTCTGTTCGTACCACAGATAGCTTTGTATTTCAGAAATTTATTTCCAGTTTTACTGTTTCAATGTATGGCAATTTTTTAACAATCCATTTTCCGTTTTTTATTTTCAACTGTCAACACATTCAAATCTACAATAAAAAATTATTGGCTAAGAAAACATTACAATGGTCATAATTCCTGTGAGGATTTAGCAGTTGCTAAAGTTGCTAATGACAGAATGAGTAAATAAAGATACTAATATACAACGAATGTTCAATGAATAATTGTTGATAAATGAGTTTGGTTCAACTATTTGCGAATGCTACTCCAAAAATCTAGAAGCATTCTCTTATGTAAACCAAGAAAGTTGTATAAATCGATATAAAGTTTCTTCTTCACTTTTTTACATATCTAGTACAGCAACTACAAGAAATTTCTTTTTTAATCTCTGTATACCAATGATATGCAACGAACATTAGTTTGTTAGATCATATGTACAGGGTGCCCAACTTAAATGTACGCAGCTTTCAGTAGGTGAGTATGCAACACACATTACATTTCAATGGCGAATGGTGTATGTGTTGCATACTCACCTGCTTAAAGCTGCGGGAACCCTGTACACATACAAAGACATCGTGACTACGTAATGTAGGCACTAATATTTAGAAGATCCCTCTTGTTCTCAGTCCATATTTGTCCACCCCTGGACATAGGCTTTGGCTTTTTGGTGCCATTCTTTTCCCGCTATTTGTTTTATCATTCAGCCATCTCTTTTGTAGTTGTCGTATTCGTTTCGTTAATCTAGATCGCCCGTGTATAATTTTGTTCGTCCATCTCGTACTATCCTGTCGTGCTACATGTCTTACCCATTGCCACTTAAGGCTCATACGAACGCTTTCCATATATCTCTGTACAGTTCCTAGTTCCTTCTCAGTCTTTTATGTGAGTGTTGTTGTTTCCATGTCATATTTCATCACGGGCAGAAAGCATGCGTCATACATCTTGTGCCTGAGAGTGATTGAAATTTGTAAGTTTTTAAAAACGTAACTTAACTTTCCAAATGCGTCCCATCTCAGTTGTATTATTCTTCCTATTCTGGCGGTTTGATTTTGTCTACTGTTTCAAGGACTCGATCTTCAATGTTTATTTGTATTCTAGCCTGGCTCATAACTTTTGTTTTTACTAGATTGATTTCTAGCCCAACTTGTTTAGATTGTGGATTTAACTGTTTTAGCTTAGTTTTCAGTTCGTCTACATCGTTGCTTATGAAAACTATATCGTCCACGAATCTTAGATGACTTAGCAGATTAAATTCACTAAATCCTCAAATGTCACTTGGTCTTGAATCTGTTGCGATGTTTCTGTAGGTTTTCTAATCGTTTTGTTGGGTAAATGTTAAATTATTAACAATATCATAATGTGTATCAATGTTGTATATAAGAAAAAACTAAAAATAAATATGCACTATACGGTTCATTTTGAAAGAACTGCTATTCACCTATTTTACTTTTTTGTAGACCTCTTTAATCACCAAGCACTTTAACTTTCTAACTAGTAAAATTAATTGCTTCCACACGCGATTTGGACGTGTTTAATTTTTTCACTCAATTACCGCTTAATTTTCAATTCTTTCGTGCACACGATCGAAAGACGACATGAAGATGCGACATTGAATGTTTATTGATGAACGTATGTAAATTTCATCCCAGTTTTCATTACGCAGCGCGTGTCCTCTCGTGTCCCTCTTGGGTGATTATAAAATATTGCTGTTATTAAGCAAGTATCAATAAGCAATCAGTGGACAGAAGAGTACCGTTACAGAACGGCGTGTGATATGGGTCGCACCGGCCGGCAGTGTATTTCTCAAATTTTTGCGACCCAACCTTGCCCCAGGCGCAGCCTTCTCCGTTTGCTTTATAGAAGCTGTACGGCACGTATCCTCTCCTTATAAAGTGAAACCAGATATAATAAAAACTTTGCTGGATGGTTCTTTGCATTATCGACTGACGCTTTCTTACACGACGGTCGACACTTCATAGACGTCTATAAGGAAACAAGTCACTCCTACCGCACATGCTAATAGAACATTGTAGGTTTATGCTTAAGCGTCTTTTATTTTATTTCACTTCAACGTTCTTGCATTTCATTACCTGCAACGGTTCGTCATTGAAAGGTTAATTATTGCTTGTGCGGACATTTTTGAGCTGATTATTGTTGCAATAGACGTAACTCGTCAAAAATTTTATTTACATAGATGACTTACTAGTCGCCTACAAAATCACTCACACGCAGCGATGGGAAGGGTCGTATAAATAAACAAAATTTATCATCTTTTTTTAGTATTATTGATAGTTGGCTAGCAGAGAAAAAGAATCACGTATTTTCATTTTTGCGACACAAAAAATTATTTAGGTCGTTGTGATTGATGATCAGTTTTCGAAATCGATAACAGTGCAGTTTTAACAAGCCTAAGAAGCTGATGGACGCGAAAATAATTTTTCATTGGCGTCTGTTCATGTTGGGTTGCCCTGCAAAAAGTTTTATTTTATCAGAATTTGCTTTGCAAGACACATGGAACCGAGCCCTCTTGCTTCGCACTTATATTTGTTCTTTTTTATTGGAAATTAAAAATTCCAATGCCATTGTAATTGATACTCATCAGAATTCAGCAAAAGTTGCAATGGGAAAACAAGATTGTTCTGTCCAATCGCCCAGTTTAGATTGAAATTCCCTTTGCTGTATTATGGTCACTGTGGGAATAATCAGTAATTTACCAAGACAACTTAAAACCATGCGTGGTTTAATTTAGGATATACCTAGTTCAGGATACATCACTTTATAATTATGGTTTACTTAAATCACTGACGTGAGAATAGATTTAACCAGTTCATTACTGCAATGGAATGTTATTGATTAACATAGATGTTTAGGTCTACAGCTACCAAGTTTAATCCTAAACGTTCTGTTCCTCGTGTTTCTTGCAGCCTTGGTACAGAGTTGAGTTGGTTCAGTTATACGAACGACCTTGAGCATTCTATGGTCAAGAAATATTTAGGTTATGTCAATATAATAACATTATAAATGTCATGGGGTAGGAAAAATTAAGAGTTGCGTATTGCGTTTGATGCGTAAAAGTAACGCATTGGCCAGAGTGAATTCAGGGGAGAAGATGCTGTCATGACAGCTTAAAATATGCCCATCGCAGTGACAGCATAGAAAATATCTTTTTGTTGCCTGGAGCCGTGTCGCAAACCGGAAGTCGCTACCATTTCCGCTTCCCCGTCGTCGAGCGTAAGCAGGGCAACGTTTAACCGAATCGATCTCGTTAAATTACCGGTAAAGAACAATGGCCATCGCAATCAGTCGCAGAAAGAAACCGTTTAAAGTGGAAAGCCTGCGCTGATCACCGGGCCAGTCATTATACAATAACTTCCGTCGTCTCAAGTTTGACCTCGCGAGATGCTCAGTTATCCGTGGTTCCTCATCATTGTCATCCAAGGCGCGCTCGGTATCGAGACGCAGATTCCCAGTCATCGCACGTTCGGCACACCCTCGCCGGTCCGGAATACTGAACATAAATGTCCGAGCAATTTTTCATTCCCGATTTTCACTTTATTATTATTTTGTCGCGGCGGGGGCGTAATGGCTCGCCAACATGTGGCCGCATGCAGATCGCCACCGCTGCGATATGGACACTCAAATTGCTTTTCGCTCTCCAAATACAATTTTATATTCACGCGTCCCCAGATACCCCCAACTTTACATGATATTCATCGTAAGCTTCGCTTGTTTCAGAACCCAGCAACTACGTGTGTTCGACGTGCAAGGCCCGAATGCACTCGGCGTGGCGTCTTGTTCAGCACGTACAGCATTCCCACGGGGTGAAGATATACGTAGAGACGTCTTCCAGTAGCAACAACAACAGTTCCAGTAGTTCCAGCAGCACGTCATCGGGATGCTCTTCCAGCGGTCCTCCGCCGCCGCCAAACATCCGGCACCACATGCTACCTCCTCCTGATCTCCATAACCCCTTCAGCGTTGGAGGTTTACTAAGATTGCCTCTTCCACCTCTGAACCATGGTCCAGTCCATCCGGCGCCTTGTTTTCCCGGCCCGAACATCATTTTCGAATGGAGCAACTGGTCAGCGAACAATTCAGGCATCACGGACTTAATTTAGCCGCGGCAGCAGCTGCTGTGGCTGCTGGGGGTGTTCCACCCCCACATCCGAGCTTTCCTTCTCCAGCAGAGCGACCTCCAGCAGTTCCTAGCGTTCCACCACGAGAACGCAGTACCCCCAATCAGCCACTTTCACTAGAACCACAGCTCGATTACTATTCTCAACGATTAAGGCAGCTTGCAGAACAACTAGTCCGGGTGCCGCTCAGGCAAGTTCGCCCTCGCCTCGTAAACATTCGCCCCCGTTTGCGAGTCCCTCACCTTCTCAAATACCACCAACTAGCATTCCAAGCAACAACATCAGTAGCAGCAGTAGTAATAATAACAATAATAACAATAACAATAGTAGTAACAGTGGTGGTAGCCCTCCTCGGAGCATGTCCCCTTCTGTAAAAGCTGAGGAAGAACCTCAACCTCTTACTGTAACACGTTTATCATCAACGCCTCCTGGAAAACCCCTCTCTCCAAAGATTTCAAATTCTGGAGATCCCCTACATTCTTGTGATTACTGTGGCAAAAAGTTTCGGTCGCAAAACAATCTTGAAGCACATCGAAAAACCCATAGTGGAGAGCTGCCATATAAATGTACTGTCTGCGACCATGCTTGTGCGCAAAGTTCAAAACTTAAACGTCATATGAAGATACACAGGACGCCAGAGGATCGCACGAGTAATGCGGGTTCGGTTGAAACACTGGAATGGGGAAGAAAGTGAAGAAGAAGAAGAACTAGATGAAGAGGAAGATGAAGAAGGCGACGGCGAAGAGGAAGAAGCAGAGGATTTAAGTGTTCCCCCTCAAGTAAATCCAAAAACTCGACACAGTCAGCTTCCCTGGTGGGGGAGCTGATGGATAAATTTGGTCTTAGTAATATAGCGCAATATAGTGAAGCTTATAAGCAAGCCTTGCAAGAGTCCGGGTCAGCTCTTAAATTGCACATGGCTAGCAAGGATCGTGATAATAATAACAGTACAAATCTATCGGCTCAATTAAGCTACGTGACGATTTCGTCAAGGGAATGTTACCAGGACCACCCCCTCATCATTTACCGTTATTTCCTCCTTTCGGAGGAGACACGTATGATGCCAACAAGCGGATAAAATTAGAACTTGAAAGAAACGATTGGTGGCTTCCAGGGTTGAACAGAGAAAGCAAAACCATACCTGGACCAAGTGCGCTTCTTCCAGGTCCGTTGTTGAAGAAGGAACATTCTCGGCGGAATGATACATGTGAATACTGCGGCAAAGTATTTAAAAACTGCTCGAACCTTACGGTTCATAGAAGATCGCATACCGGTGAAAAGCCGTACAAATGTGAGTTGTGTTCGTACGCGTGTGCTCAAAGTTCAAAATTGACTCGACACATGAAGACCCATGGTCGGCTCGGGAAAGATGTGTACCGGTGTCGGTTTTGCGAAATGCCGTTTTCGGTGCCGTCCACCTCGAAAAACACATGCGGAAGTGTGTGGTAAATCAGGGCAAGAGCCATTTGTTGCCGACTATGCCGATGCTGTCTGGGGACGAAGATTCGTCTACCAGTATCGCCTCCAAAGAGGCTACATGACTCTACACATGGGGCGGCTTACGCCTTCCGCCGCCCCCGCCAAGTCTCACGTACTAGTCCACACGAACTTTTAGCCAATTGTGAACGGTGGTACTTCAGACTGTCCCCAGCGTTCTATTTGCTATTACTGTTACAAGTTGTCACTATTGTTCTATGTAACTGATACCAAAGCAATGTTTAATTTTCGTAACTTGTCATTATTATTGATTTTATTATTGATCCATGTATATTTGTAATTAGTACTAGGTTGTTGTTTGAGACTGAGGGACCTGGAGGGCCCGCGTCGTGGGCCACTTCTTCATGCTGATGACGAAGTGGCGCATTTCGCCGCCGCCTCGGCCCCGCTGTGTACATTCCCGGATCATATCACTTCTGGCCAGTAGCCAAATGTACATACAATATTTATTGCCGTATCTTTCACTGTACCGATGTTTTATTGTACAAATGTCTCGATAAAATGTTCAAATTTCCTATGGATGTTTTAGTTTTACGTGCGAATCCATGTTTTTCGAAGTTACTACATAATCTTGGTGTTAGAAGTCGGACTTTGCGTCCGCGTACGCCTGCCCCTGTTTGCTCACAGGGTCGTCTTTAGAAGTATTTCAGGATTAGAAAACACTAGAGTGTAAAATTAAATGAGTAGGAGCATATCTGGAATTCCGAGTAATAAACGAAATATTCCTAAACACATCTCATACGCAATATTAGTATTATTAAACAGTGGACCAGGGTCTTCATAGCCTCTTCGGCGCTGGTGCTTGGTTGCACGCGTGTCGTGTAGCAAGTGTTGCCCATATGTAAGACATCCGCGCTACCAAGCACCACAGGAATGTATTTGTAACTATTAATGTTAATAATATGTTATATGAATTATTTTTTATTTATTTGAGCGATGGTTGTAGCACTACGGCGTTCGTATGGGCTGCACACTATAACTTGTACTAAATGTGTTCCTATACTGAACTCCTCATTCAGTGTGTATTACATTAAATTCATTACAATCTGTTGTTGTGTTTTATTTCCTAACATCGCCGATTTGCACTTAAGTCACTAAAGAAAGATGCGTAAACAACGCCCCAAAACCCCCAGACTGCTGTACTACGTTTAACCAACAGATTCAGCAGAAGCCCCGCCCACAAATGAGCGCTAAATTTGAATAGCGTATGGCTATTGGTACAGAGCTCAATTTTATTTGAAATTAAGCAATTCTTCGAAGTTTTTAATTTGTCAGGTGTGAAATAGGTTTTTGAAAGCCAGGCCCCTCCCAGTAATTTAGTTTCTGCATCTGTTCGTTAAATGAAGTATATATAACTCGGATTATGTTGAACTGAAATAGTTTTTGGAAAGTTCTGAGAGTAAAACATATAAATCTATTAAACGCCGCTTACGCAATAATAGGTTAATACGTTTTCTTAATTACTAGAAAATTTGCTATAATTTAAATTTTATAGAAAGTAGCATTTTAACTAGAAAATTGGAAAGTAACGTACAGCAGCTCTGTTGCCCTCAAGAGTCTTCAACTTCTTATTGTCAAAGAAAAATACAGTTAAGTCCAATCCATAGTCAGTTTAACACTCGTTTCTAATTTTAGCTATTCAACATTTCAATAATGTGAATTAAATGACCTAATTAACGACAGATTCATATTTTAGTAGTAATCCTAGCAGATACTTTTATGTCATGCAAAAACAAATAAAAATACCAATATTTCAATAAATTATGACCTCTCTTTAATTTTTTAATTGCTATGTAATTACAATTTCACCAATGATAATTTCAATTAAGTCGTTTCAAAACAGAACGGAGCGCCTCTATTTATGCAACTGTTAATACAGAGCTCAATGGGGTGACACGGCAAACAAATCCACTTACATTAACTCCCCTACCCTCCACCAGAGCGCTGCACGTTGGGGTTTGCAGGCGTACTACAGCAGCAAATTGTGAATAAACTATCCAAAGAGAAAATGTGTTCGTACAGTAGTGCTTGCAAGGGGTTGGTTTTTAAACAGGTAGAGACGGCCAGGTAGTCGCTTCATGTTATGGGATGCTAGTTGGGTTGTCTAGCAATAAGTTCGCAGCTATAATATTTCGCAGTTTTCGTTACTAACACATGGTGATGAGTAGGAAAGTTCTAAATTATTAATTAGAAACATTTAAATTTAGCCTCAATAATATTTTTTCTACATTATTTACTCATAAGAAGAATATAGACTAAAGTAGGTAGCTGGTTTTATTTCATTTGTTTATTTTTATGTTAAAACGAGTAAACGATAAATTTTTGTTATTGACGTGAAGTTACAATTATTGTTTACACGTTTTAACTATCAGAAGTAGTAGGTAACTATAGCAGAAGTATTTAAACAAAAAACGCTCCTGCTACTAAAAAGTGGCTCTTTTTATATTTTTATTCGAACCCAGTGTAGGTAAATAGTCTGATGAGTTTCTGATCTATCTACTAAACTTCAAGGAGAAAATACTCGAACTACTCTGAATTTATTCTAGATCAGCGTAAATTATTTACCAAATACGAATTGAGTTTAACCTACTACATTCATATTTTTTGAAGAAAATAAGGATTTTAAATAAGTATTCCTAATACTTATACCAAGCTTCTTCCATAGCTCTCTAACCACGTTGAAACAATAAACCGAAGTATTTGAGACGCTTGAGGTTCAATTGTAATTATTTTTTGGACATTCTTAATTTTGGTGTGTTCTGGTTCAATGAGCACTGTGTATTTTACGTTATTTACCAATACCTGATAGTAATTGGCACTACACAACCATGTTCCGTTTTACGCATAGCAATATTAAAATGAAACTGAGATTTATTCACATTTTGCACAAAATATTAATTACATTTTATAAATAACAAAATTAATTAAATTGAATCTAAGATGTTTATTAAAATTACAATCAATTTTCTAACAACTTACAAAGTTGTTATAAGTACACATTTTGGAAGCAACGATTTTATCCTGATTTATAATAGATTTTATCTACGACAGTGTGTAAAATTGACTTTTAGTTGGCAGTGTTAAGTTTGTAAAACGATTGTTTAATAACATGTTTTCATTAGTTTACGTCGTCAGTAGTAACGTGTTTAAAAGATTTCATTAGACACTTTGTCAGTAGCAACGTGTTTTAAAATTTTTAAAACACGCAAAATAACGACCGGTTTCTGGTAATTCTAATTTACATTTATTTTTTTTATATTTACCGTGTTTTCTAGATTCTATCGTAGATAAAATATTGTAAGATACATATGCGTAAAGCATCTTTAGTCACTCGCGTGGCTTAAAACGCTCGCTCACTCGCGTTTTAACACTATTACACTCGTGCCTAAAGAGTAGCTTTACGCACTTGTATCGTAAATTACTATTTATAATAATGGATTTTAAAAATTGTTTATTAAGCACTGCTAGATTAATTTAATATCATAATTGATACTAAACAAATTCGTATATACTATCGTTGCCAATAAAAGTAGGACTGACTGTAAAATATTGTAAAGATTGAAAACCATGCGACCAAAAGTAATATAAACAATCCATGTAACACTATTAGCAACAAGATTCAAAAAGTTTAAACTTGACAAGGTGGCATGCCATATATATTAAAAAAAATTAACATAGTATGGGAGATGTCGTGAGTCGTGAGTTTGATAACTGGCACAACCTATGAGAATCCCATCAACATTGGCTTTTTAGAAAATTTATTGTCTAACGTTGCATGCAAGCTCATTTAACATATTCTTCAAGTTTTTACCATACCTCTTTAATATTTCCAAGGTTATTTTATGTTTATCCGGGATTCATAAACTCAAAATCTAAATATCATAACCTCTATTAAAAGTTTAATTTACCCAGAAATAGATATGGAATTGTTATATCCTTTATCTAATAGACGTGTCTGTCTGGGACGCTGTTTTGTCCGGGACGCTGTTTTGTCCGGGACGCTGTTTCAGCAGCCAAACCGTAAGAGATAGAGAAAAAAGTTATTAAAGTTATATGTTTGGAATGGTCATGTCAGGTCAGAAACCGAATTTCAGTCACGTGACACTTCCGGTTTTCGAGAAATCACAAAAAGACCGTTTTTCAAATAGAACGCGTATTAAATAAAAACTGGTTCGGCCGCCAAACGTAGCTGCGACCCTCTGCGCCTTAAATCCTCGATCGGTTAGGCAACCACTTTGACACCTTCCAGGTCTGGGTGGTTGCCTAACCGATCGAGGTTTGAAGGCGCGTTAAATGAGACATTTGTCTCACTGGACTGCTAGTTTTATATTAATACGTTTAAAGGCAAATTCTACCATTGGGGATTTTATAAATTATAAACTGCCCGTAGCTAATAATAGTTGATTAACAAACAAGTGTGTTAATGATAAATAATAGTCAGACATTTTAACGCTTGAGCTCTAGAGAACGCATTAATTTGTTAAGATTATTAAACGCGGATTAACATACGAGTTAGTTACAATATTTTTTTGTTCATCCTATCATATTACATTGGAGAAAATCTAATTTTATTCTATGAATAGGAGCTTCACTTTGTTATAAATACAGGTTTTTCTCTCACTGATTACCTATACTATAAACGTTTATTAATGGAAAATCACTCATTAATTAATAAACGATTTCTGAAAACCATTCATTAATAGGGATCATTAATAAACGATTTTCTATACATTAATGCAACCCATAATAACGAAATCGTAATTGCAGTTTATTTTGTCTTTTTATCATTGTTCTTATCAATTCCAATTCTTTCCATTGAACTTTTCCAATAAATACTATAAACTATTTGTTGAATGGTGCAAGCATTTTTATATATTTACTAACATTGTAGAGGAGGCGAGTATAAATTTATTAAACTAAAGAACTATTGGAAAATAATATAAAAAAAATTCTAGTCCATTAAAAAGTGTTTCCAACGCCACGATTAGAACTTTAACGATGATGATTCTATTGTTAACTAAAACCCCCTACTTTATTTAATTAAAAATTGTCGAAATTATTTGTTAAATAATCACATTTTAAAAGCAATAATAATATAAGGTTTAAGTTAACGCACTCTAATGAATATTTCAGCGGTCTTATAAAGATTTCTATCCAAGTAAGCGCTAACTCAACAGGCTTCATTTTGTCTGAATTACAATTTGGTTACTAAATATAAATACTTGTAGGTATAACACGTAGCAAAAAACTTATATTTCAATAAATAAAAATGCCGTCATAGTTCATTCAACATTTATCTAAAAAAGCAAAATGGCATTTTACAAACAAATGTAGATTTAGCAGAAAATGTATCCTTCAAACCTTCAATAGGAATATGTTTGGTAAACGCCACATTGCTTACAACGTAATCCGCTGTAAACTACCTGTAGGGTAGGGGTCCTTCCTGACGATGCATAGAACTACTGTTTCGTTCAACTCGCAGAATTGGTAGATTGGTTGCCTAACTGCCTGTACTATTGCAGTGAGTATATTGTACACTGTAGCGCTACCTAGACTGAAACTCATTGAAACTCTAGATTACACCTAGTCCTCAGGGGTATCATTTACTAACTAAAATATTGTTTGGATCAGTTATTGCATTATATTTGAATTTTGAGAGCCTATATTTTTTATTTCGAGTTTAAAAATAACGTTATTGTTAGCAGTGAATTGCTTTTTAAATTTCGTCTTGAGCAATACAACTTTAAATAATAACTAGAGCAAGCTAGCCCGTTTATCCTGGCACTACGACAATAATGAGGAATAAAGACATCTGTGCATGGATAATTTGTATATAATTTACATTTCCAATGGGGTGATGGGACGTATTTTGTTGCTGCTCGCTGAAATCGATTTTTAACCGAGGGGTCTTATGATATTCTATTATTAACGAGTAGTATTTTGTTTAAAAATATCTAGTCTCTAGCAACATGTGCATGAAATCCACACTTTTTAAATTTTGTCGTTACTTGGCTATGAGCCATCAATTAGGAGATCGGAAGTTAAAAAGAACCAAAGAAGAAACGCCTCCCTATTTATATTTATTTATTTATTTTTATTTTAGCTGGTTTATACTGCGGCCAACAACACAAAACTAAAAATGGGCCACAGTTAAACAAACATAAAATTGCATACTAAATTAATTCTCATCAAACACTTTAATATAATAATAATTCAAGTGTAACTAACGTGTTACAGTGGTATACACCGAAAGATATACAGGTACACAAATAAATATACATATAAATATATATTTCGGTAAAACACTAAAATGACAAAAAAAAAGTATGTTTAACACAAGTATAAATAAAACAGAAAAATTGAAGGAAGAAGAAATTAATGTTATATAATCATTTAAAAACAATGGTAATTTTCTAATCACTAATCAGTGAATAAAAAATTCTCTTGAACTTTACAGCAGATGGCATGTAAATGTCTAGTTTTTTGGCGAACCTGTTAACCAGATTACACATTCTGTATATTGATGAATTCTGGTGTACGGTAAATAGAATACTAACTCATTACAATCTGAAATTCTTGGAACAAAAATATGTAGTTGTTGTATAATGTTCGGATAAATGTGAATTTGAGAGTTTATAATTTTGTGAATAAATACTAAATCGAATGCGATTCTACGATCTTCCAAAGACATTACGTCAAAATATTTCAAAATAGTAGCATATGAAATAAATTGGGGATTTTCTTTGGTCTTTCGAAAATAGAGACATTTTAAAAATTGTTTTTGCACGCGTTATGTATCTAGTATGTGTATATCCTTGTTACAGATGAAACTCAAATTTGCTACGTAGGTATCCATTACATATTTGCAACGTTGATTAAGTATTTTAAAATCTATATGTCGTCCTCAATATTAAACTAACGAGTTTTAATGCTTCAGTAGTACGATAAGATAATTTTCTATAAAACACAATTCCTAAATCAGTGATTTCATATTTCTGAATTAGTAGTTCCTCGTTTATGTTATATTGACAATGTATTGGGTTTATATTACGTGTGAAGAATATACTACAGCATTTGCCTATGTTTAAATATAAAAGATGTGTTTGACTCTAGTTATAAAGCGCTTTAATATCGCGTTGTAACAAAATGCAATCATGTGGATTTCTTATAGTTCTCCAGATTTTTAAATCATCTGCAAATTGTATGTGTTCAGAGATTAGGAGAATATTCGATATGTCATTAATAAATAGTAAAAACAAAAGTGATCCCAAATTTCAACCTTGTGCAACCCCCGCAAGTGCTTTATATTTATTAGGTTCAGACCAAGAATACGACATACTGCCATCTGTCAGAAAGACAAGAGACAAATAAGTTAATCAGAGATGGTGAAAATTTAAAAGAAGTCGACTTTACTACTACTAATTCAGATTTACACGGTCAAACGCCTTCGCAAAGTCCGTATAAATAACATCAAATTGTAAGTTGTTATCTATAGCAGTAGCCACGTCTTGTGTATATGGCAATAAATTAGTAACAGTCGAGCGGTTTGGCATTATTTCTTGTTGAAAACAGACAATTTATTTTTTCTACGATCGTGTCAAAATGAAAACTTTTTGCACAGTTTCTAGTGTCAAAAGTGACGTTTGTAGCACTCTTAATATTAGCGCCCGAATTACGTCTTTTTTGCACGTTGTCATTGGTGGCGTGTTTTAATACTATATTAAAACACGATCTGCCGTAAATTTGAATGTCAACATAACCTAAAATGTCTAAC
The DNA here is from genome assembly GCA_940337035.1 of Agriotes lineatus. Taxonomy (NCBI): domain Eukaryota; kingdom Metazoa; phylum Arthropoda; class Insecta; order Coleoptera; family Elateridae; genus Agriotes; species Agriotes lineatus. The sequence continues at coordinate 86,124,627 of OW679197.1, read as the reverse complement.
ACTATGTGACGGAAAAAGGGTTATCGAACTAAGTTTTTATATTTTTGTTACGATCGTAGAAAAAATAGAGTATGATATACGTGTATAAGAGCCATTAAAGCACTAGCGAAGTAAAAGCACTCAGCTTTGTATCGTGCTCTTAAACTCGTCGCGCGTGCTTTAAAGGGCGTACTTTTCCACTAGTATCATAATATATCATTTGATGGATGGAAACATTTTATTATACAATACCGTTTCGAAAATTTTTGAAACAGGTCGATAATTAGAGACGTCTTTTTTCTCCCACTTTTATAAACGGGACATATCCTAGCTGTTTTCCACTGATCGCGAAAAACGGCAGTTTCCAAAATTAAGTTAAATAATACAGCGTGGAAATAAAGTAACGGAGAAATTCATTAACTTTGTTAATATTAATTTTTATGAAAAAATCTTGAAGGGGTATAGCGATTTTAATTATAGGACATACACTACAACCACCTTTATGTTGCTATTGCCATTTGTTTTAAAAGTTATGACGTAATCGACTATTTTTTAAAATGACAACCTGTATTTTTTTATTATGATTTTGGTAGTTAGTTAGTTAGTGTTATTTTTGGGGAGATTCTAGCGAGTCCTAGCAAGTAGGCCTTTATAGGCCCTTTTTGCCAACCCCATGAACAAGGTCTAGGCATGCAGAGTACCAGGTACCTTTGTCCTACTTAGGATTTTGCCGAGACTAAGGAGTTCCAACCTTAGCAAGGGACCTTTTACATGCTACACATCGTAGTAACATGGGACCCACGCCTTTACATCACTTCCGAATGATGGCATTCTGTAGAGGTTTTCATCCGCATTTTTTATTTTTAAAAACCTCACCGGGATCGGGGATCGAACTCTCGACCCTTAGATCAGTAGCCAGAATGCTTACCACTGAGCTATGGAGCCCCGGCGATTTTGGTAGTACTTTTCATGTTGGTTTTCAATGATATACAATTTTCAATACTTAATACTTATGTTAAAACTGAAAAAATCGAGAAAAATGGTCTTAAAGTTTAAATATTAAAAACCAATGAAATGAGCAAAATAAATCTAGTTACCTACATTTGACGGAAAAGTCATTGACGGCACATTTGTTTTTATTGAAATTTAAAAATACAATAATAAATAATAACAAAATCAATTCTCTGTGTCTCGCTTAATTGTACTATTTTTATTAATAAAATAGTTTGCTAAAGGAAAATTCTAATTTAGAAAAAGCAAAGGACGCTTATTTTGTTATGACATTTACAAATTGTTTAATTCTAACATGTAACTTTTTTTGTTTGTTTTATGAACCGGTAACTACATTTATAGATTTCATTGGTTTTTAATATTTAAATTTTAAGACCATTTTCCCGATTTTCTTCAAATGGAACATATTAAAAATTGTATACCATTCAAAACGGGATAAAAAGTACTACCTAAATCAATAATAACAAATATAAGTTGTTATTTTAAAAAAAGTCGATGACGTCATATCCTGAAGAGCAAATTACATAAGAAACTGAAAATCGGGTGAAAATATTATATATGGTCAAAATCGCTACAACCCTTCGAGATTTTTTCATAAAAATTAATATCAACGAAGTTAATAAATTTCTCCGCTATTTCTTTACTATGAACAAGACAGACGATATGACGAATTTACAATAGCCAATAATTTGACAGTTCGCGAATTCAGTCAGCAAATACTACCTGTTTAAATTTCTCTTTTAATACGGGTTACTTCGAAGTACTGCAAAAATTGTAAGTTGTAAAATGGTATTATCAGGGTCAAACGTCAAACGGAAAATTCAAAATTCTTTCAGAACAGCATTTGAAAATAGGTCTTCTCCATACGTTGCACAAAATTATTTAAAATTTTGAAAATGTTGGATATTTCTCTTCAAAAGCACAAAAGGGCCCGTGTTCCCAACGAAGACAGGAATTTAAAGAAACTGATGGTTTGTACTACCGCGAATGACCATCCAGATTATTCCTTTAAACAGATTGTTGAAGTAGTAGATTTAGGTGCTTCCACTGAGAAAATTATTTTGCGAAAAAATGGTTATTGATCCTACAAACTGCAAGCACTACATTACAATAACGAATACTTTCTCCGGAAAGTTATTTTCACTTATGAATCAACATTTCCGGTGCATGGTCGCCATAACCCACAAAATATGCGTTATTGGTCACGAGATAACCTGTATAGGTATTTAGCTGCATTTAATCTCAGAATAACACAGTACCTCATACAACCAATCTGTGATATAATAATTCATTTAGAAAACGTTGAACAATTACTTAAACAATCAATACAGACTACCCGTGAATTAATATCAGAATACCCCAGATCGACTGTCCATCAGTTTTAGCGTCTTTTTAGTCAAGTGTAAATTCGCTTTGCTTTACTTATGTTTGCAGTTCATGAATTTTCTCTGTATAGGTATGTCGTCCGTACCAACTGATTTCTCAGGTTTCATTGCCTTAATAACTTTATTTAAACCATCAATTGTAATGGGAAGCACATGAAAATTACCTGGTTCGGGAAAAAGTTTCTTTTCTAATGTATATTATGAACAACATTTTTTTTTCCTTACCAAAACAGAGCTGGTTCGTTATGCAGCACATTCTTAATATTTTTTAAATATTCTTGATATCAAGGGCAGTTTTGAAAAGTTCATACAATTTTGATGTAGCTGAATTTATATCCTTAAAATTTCCAGTACTGACCAGTTAGTTTTCCTTAACCTATAATAAAGTTCCAAAAATTACTTTTTTGTAATTATACTGTTCATTGTTAATATTAGGATTATTTAACTTTTCGTAATAAACATAATCGCATACCAAAGGAGGGTGATGAATATCTGGCGTCAGTGACATCAATGTGCCAATTAGCTAACACTAAATCTAAAATTCTATTTAAACTGTTCTTAACGTTATTATACTGAATTAAACCATTAAAATTTATAAAATCTATAAATGCAGCATATAGTGGATTTTCAGGAAAAACCAGCTCCGTGTTCAAATTTGGCAAATTAAAATCACTTACTATAACTAAATGTTTTTGGGTAATTTCAGAATTTAGTTCAACCATGCGAAATAAAACAAACAAGTTCAAACCGCTGGCCGGTGGAAAATATGCTAAACAAAAATATATGTCAGTTATACGAATTCTTACTTGAATCCACAAGTTTTCCAAATAAGAGTCCAAATGCATCAACCTGCGCCATGGAAACTCATTCTTCACTGCCATTAAAACGCCACCACCCCTAGTCTTTCCAGTCTGAACAGCACTACGATCATTACGATAGATAACGTAACGATTATCTAGTAATTCATTACTAGAAACACTATGGTCTAGCCATGTTTCTGTTAATAGTAATATAATGTCATAATTTTCACTAAGAGCGTTGTTATATAAAATACGTAGTTTAGATCTCAGCCCTCTTACGTTCTAATGTTCTAATAGTAGAATTAAATTTTGTGTTTATTAATGGACATCATTAAAATCGAATGTAGATTTTGAACATAGAAATCTTTAGACCAAAAGAAAAGGTCTAAAATTGTTACATCACATGGTGGTGGAGGAAAATATGTTGAGTATACAAACTTTTGGAATTAAGTATAAGTAGCGTCAGTTTTTCCTGCTTGGCTTTATTACCTTTGATTCAACGTTTGTGGGCCAATTATAACCGTTTGCTCATAACTCCCTCATGCATCTACAGAATTTTTTAAAGAATGAAGTAATGTTTCACAAAAAAAATGCATGTGATACCACACATCTTAGACAAAGTTTCATCTGCAAGACCATCATCCATGTTGTTATCACACCGGTGAGAAAGTAGAGATGTAATTTTTCAGGTAGAAGCGGTAACATTTTCAGATTAGGTATTCTTAAGTGAATTGCGAGAAGTTATGTAAAAGATAATGCAACTTGCTGCGAAATATGGTGACGCTGAAGGTGTATTTGTAACAAAACTTTTTAAATATTTTTATAATTCTGTTTACCGTCGCCATCTTTCTTTCTAATGCTACAGTTTCACGTCAAGCTTTTATTGAGTTTAATACATTCGTGTAAAGGTTATTATAATCCACCATTTTATCTCCACACTTTGGTGAGAATCATCTAAACATGAAAGAACTGAGTAATGGCGTACCTACATCATTGGCCAACCAACACAGTAAGAAAATATTTTAAACAAATTGTGATTAAGTAATATTAATTTATTGCTCATATGTGCGTATGCTCATATGAAATACAAAAATAATTCTGTTATTAAATTATTCATATCAATTCATAGTTCACAATAACTCGGCCAACTCATACGGCGAATTCCGTTTCTGTTCTTATAGTTCAATACATTTATGGCTCGCATCAATACTATTTATTTTGGACGTCTTAATTAAAGTTCCCCACTTGTTTCTAACACTTTTATTGGTGGTGCATCTTTTAAAAACATTTAACAACGATAGCAACGACAGCATAATAAATGAATTTTGAAATGAGTTTTGATATTTGGTTTCTATATGTTTTTTGGGTCTGTGTACACGAATATCAGGTTTTCCAATAAAAATTCTGAACGGTTTTTAAGCATAAACGGTGTAAAAACCGATTTTTTTTAGTTTTTCTAAAATGACTCGAAAGCTATCCATTTTTCGTAAATTTGAACCTATATGAAATGAAAGAAGATAAAATTTCCTACATTTTATGTACTTGAGGTTTTTCTCCGACTAATCGTTCAGCCGCGAGAGCGCGTCGAAGTTATAATCCAGTCAAATGGTAGAAAATAGGGGAAAGTTTTGGTGGAGTTTTGATATTTGGTTGGAATATGTTTTTTGAATTGCTGTACACTAATATCAGGTTTGCCAACAAGAATTTTAACCGGAAACACATTTTTTAAGTAAAAACGGTGTAAAACACTAGATTTATTTTAGTTTTTCTAAAATTACTCGAAAACTATCCAATTTCGTGAATGTTGAACTTATATGAAATGAAAGAGGATAAAATTTCCTATATTTTATGTACGACATCTCGGCGCGGTCATCTCGGCACCGCCACTTCGGCTCCGCCATCTCGGCGCGAGACCAGCTCGGCGCCGGGACAACTCGGCGCGCAGTCATCTCGGCGCCAGTCAATTCGGCGCAGAGCCATCTCGGCGCCAAATTCAAATTACGAAACTACTGTGTGCACTACTTGAGAAAATCATTATAAACAAATAATAAACACAGTGATCGTCAAAAAGCTAGAATCAAATGAATTTTTGTTATTTAGAGATTCTTGGAAAATCAAACACTGGCGACCAGAGGTGGTTGAAAAGTGATTACAAATGAACTAAATAAAAGTTGTCACGTGACTTCCGTTATCAGTAAAATTATATATATTTTAAAAATAATTACGAAAGATGCATTTACTAATTCATTTTCTTATATGGGTATTTCGCCACTCTGCAAATTAAAATATTAAATAACGAAAATATTAACAACGAACGTTTCGAGGGACAATCTGCCCTCGTTATCAACGAATAACAATTAAAACTAACAAGAACTTATCTTTTTTTCACTGGAAGAAAAAACGACCAACCTCCAATGAATTTTCTGACATTGACGTTTGTTGATATCTGTACCTACTTGATCTCATCTTTAAGAATCGATAGCCAACTATTGTCTAAAAATATTGAGAAAGACCTGCAACCATGATTAAAGTTGATTTTAGTTTAGGATGACTATTTTAATTTTACTTTACATGCTATAACGTTCATACCAGCATATAGCAGAATATTTCTACACTACATCTCTTGTAATAAGGGTAACACCTGTTAGAGATGTTACAATAAATAAATAAATAAATAAATAATCATTTGTCTATACTCTGCATTGAATCGGCAGTGGCACAAAAACTTAACTATGATGATATAATAGACGATTTTGCTTTAAAAAAGGCGCGCCGCAAGCAAATTTAAAATTCAGTTGTTAATTACTAATAATTTATTTTAAACATTAACATTAGCATAAAGTGCGTAACTCTGAAAAAAACAATTAGTAATTGATCTAGGTAAGTAAAGTATAGAAAAAATTACATTTTTAAAATCTGAAATTAATCTTGAATGAAAACAACAATGTTTAAACAATGTCTTAAGTGGGTAGATTATAATTTTCGAAAACTACTAATACATGTTCTTTGCACTGAAATTTTAATAAAATGAATCTCCAAAAAAAAATGTAATATATGTCAAACATTGTGTTTCTATTAAAAATACCTCGCTTTTATTGGTTAAGATTTCATTTGTTTATTACTAGTAGGTAAATTTATATTTTTTCATAAACCGCGTTGACCTTGACGTTTCAGAAATTTTCGCCTGCGGCGCAAAAACTTAGCTGCCCTTAAGGGGCGGCAAACATTATTGAGCCTACAGGCGGCAAATTGGTAAATCCTGCCCTGCTTAAAAACATATATGATATGGAGGTGTAAGTAATAAAGTGGGACCCTCTGTACTGATATTACTTCTTATAAACTTACAAATCGTAAATAAAAATAAAGCTTGCTTAATGTGTTTACTCTTGTTTAAGATGTCTTAGATTTATAAATATGCTGTAGTGTTCATAGATAAAGAAAATGACATATAACTGAAAATCTAATCCGAAAAATATTACTCTAAAATTTAATTTTTTGAAGTTAATAATACTATTGATTAACGTCTATTGTTTGGTAGAAAGCACGTGAAGTAATAATTAGGCATTCTATAGACAAGTCTATAATATAGTTTCCTCCATAAAATAAGAAAATTCTAGTAACTCAATGGTGTTTAAGATATCAATCATTGATTTCAAACAGCATTTTACAAAATTATAACAACACAAAGTAGATTGATTGAACGAGAACTATCACTTTGCATCTCAATCCAAACTTTTCCCATTTAGCTGAACTTCATTTTTCGTAAGAGCTGCGAAGGTTCAGTTTGCTCGGCGGTTCTTTCGACCGAACACTCATTGTTCGATGGAACCTTTCGTAGTCCAAATTATCGAGAACATAAGGAAACGCATTCATCTAAACATGTCGAGTGGGGTAGAACAACCCCCGTAGTTTGGGGCGCCACTCAATCTGAACCTGTCCGCGACAGCCGTGTAAAAACACCTCGCTGTTATGTCGACTGTTAGACGGATTTGCAGCTCTTGTCTGATTGTTCCTGCTTTGTTTACCAATCAACCTGCTCCTTGTTGCTAGACTGTGAATGATGGCACATGTGTGCTAGCGAACCGAGATTAGTTTTCAATGAGTTTAATGTTTGGCCGGAGAAATTATAATGGAAATGCGCGAATGCGCAATCCTCCCTTAGGTATTTTTGGGCAGATACTTTCCCTCGATTGTCCCCCTACTCATTCGGGAAATAGTTTGACAAACTGAATTATTATTTTCTGAAAGTCTGAAGTTCTACGTCAGTATGGCGCACACGTCACAGAAGGACCAAGAGTGACATTGTGATCAAGGCCTGCGTGGCTTAAGGAATTTAAATGGTGTTTCTCTTACACAGCCACTTTGATGTAATATAGGGGGATGGTTATCAACCCCTTTAATAACATTCTGTAATTAAAACGATTCTATCAAAACTTAGAATATGTACAAATCCTACAACGCTTTTTAAACCATGCCATAAGATACATATGTAATAAGTTATTTTGTATTCATCCTATGAAATTGAAAAGTAACAACGAGCCGGGGCAGTAACCTTTTGTAATATTAAAGCTTCAATTTATAGCTATGATCGGCATATCCGTGAATAATCATATTCCTTATTACTGGAGCTTATTAAATGGGCTTAATTGATTTCTCGTGACACAGGTTAAACCGAATCTGAGTTAGTTGTTGCAGAATTAGTTTTGAGCAGAGATTAAAGGGATCGGCGTGATGGACAGATTCGACAAAACCGCAACTACTCTGCTGTAGAGGTTTTGGTTTATGTTTTCTTTTATTTGAAAATGTAGGAAGTACTTCTGCATGCGATTTGCTACAATTAATTACTTAATAATTAACTATGTTGAATTTGATTTAAAACTATAGTTTTGGTGGTGTTAGTCTCCTTCTCTAGAACAGTGATGAAGAACTGTCATTGAAGTACACCTTTTTAAGCTAAAAACACAAATATTATGTTCTGAAATGTAATAGAAGTCTAATACGTTTTTAAAAAATAATAAAGTTTTATTTATATAGTTATATAGCTAGCGAAAAAATGCATGACGTCAGTTAGATTCAGAAAACCACCAATAGGTGTAGACGTCAATGTGACAGGATTCGGCGATTTGGATTAGCATTCAAGATCGATGTAATGCGATACAAGAAGGTTTTATGCAAGCAAGATTCTTGAATTTTTCGAACGTAGGTTGGCACCTGGTATGTACTTGATACATTTTCACCAAGGATTGTTAAAATTGAAAACTGAATATTATTTAATGCTCTGCAACAACTATACATTTTATAATGACATAATGTTAGCTTTTACTAAAAGCGATAAACAAAATGAATACATGTTTACAAACACGACTCACTAAACAAGGCTCGCAGTCATTCTAATGTACTATGCAAGACACAAAAAACTGGGACAACTCTTTATAGAGATTTTAGCATAATTTGATTAGCTAAAACGAGACTTTGAATAATTACACATATTATATTCATAACAACGTATAAACAATTTGATGGTCAAGTTAGAAATAGCAACTGTACATATTAAGGCAGTCACATTCACAACAGACCATACTTACTGTCCCAGTTTTTTTGTCTTGCATAGTACGTATAATACTTCGTAGTACAGCACCAATGAATCACTACTTGGACTTGCATCACAGTGATATAAGAAGATTAGATAATCATAACCTAACACGGTCTAATAAGCTCGGTTATTCCTGAATATTGAGCAACCATCACATGGGATTTCAAACAGCAAATGATTCTAGTATCAAGACCATGACCGTTCAGGTGAAACCAATGATTTACGCATAAAGGCTGAGCATCACCCAACTTAAACCAACCAAAGAATGATTTAGACATTAAGGCCATGATCATCTAGTTTAAATAAATTCTACTAAAATTATCAATCCACTGCGATATCCGCAACAAAGCGGAAGTCTGGTTAAGTAATTAAATCATAATCAAAAACCTTTAAACGGCAGTGATGACACTTTACTTACAGAGAAAAGGCGAGTTATTTTTCGAAATAATTCCATTTCCGATCTTAACTTTTACTAAAAGTGATGAGCAGTCATTTTGATGCATAATACTTGGTCGTATAGCACCAATGAATTACTACTTGGACATGCATCGCAATGATATAAGAAGGATATTAGATAATCATTGCTCGAAACTAATACATAAAAATGATTTTAAATACAGCAAAACGTAGATATACATTATTAATACCAGACTTAAACGCGAAGATGAATTGTAAACAAGATGAAAGCGAAGAGTATGTAGGAAATTATAGTTTTGACGATCGTAACAAGCGAATATCGATGCGGTTAGAGTACGTTGTAAGCCATCCTTTATATTCCATGGATTCCTTCTAACAAAAGAACCAGCAACGAAAATGAACGTAGTTGAGCCCAGATGGGAATATCAAAAACGGGACTGACTACACCTTATCAAAACAGTAGCAAAAGACGTTATAGATTAAAACGCATTCAATATAGGAATTAATCCTAATACTCTTAAAAATAGACAGACTAAAAATAGAGGAATAGAAACATATATTCAACGCCACTAAAAGTTAAGAAGTCGTCTACAGAAAAGAACATCACCCAGGCGCTCATCAAAGAAAGCGACACCAGTTTAGAAGACTTAGATAAGATGGCAGATAAATGACTAAGAACCTAAACAATTCGGCATTAAAAATAGCTAAAAGAACTAAAACGGCAGAGGGTAAATTAAGTAAAGAAGGAAGAAGAGAAATGTTAAAAACAAGAAAAAATGCGAAGGATATCAAAAAATATTCAAAATACTAGAAAAATTATACAAAAAGATAGAGAAGTTTTAGAATAAAATAGGAATATGAAATGTTTAAGAAAGAAGAACATATTTGTTCTAAGTTATAGACGTAATATATAACAGTTTAAAAAAATCTCTTTCCAATAACTAAGTTTTGCACTTTTTTTTAATTTTAGTTTTTTCGAGTTTTTCAGAAACTATATCTATTTCTTAGAAAAGCTTTTGAAACAAAAGCTGTAGATAATTGGATAGTATATGATCTTGCTTTGGAAAATTTATTTTTATTAAATAATAATAAAAATTTCCTAGAAAACGGAAAAAACAAGAGCAAAGTACTACTTCGGTTACCCGATTTTAGCCGAATGTTACTAGGTTCACCAAATCTATGTTAAAAACGTATACATACTTATATACATTTTCAGATTGAACAACTAAACCGTCTGGGCTGTAGAATGGAAACAGCAAGACTGACAAACTCACAAGCTGATAGACAGACATCACAAAATCATGATTACTATACTTTATCTATCTATAAGAAAAATCTTACTTTTCTCATTAACTTGAATTAGGAAATGAAGTAAATTTTCTCACTACAGAGAAAAGTAATAATTTTTGCCACTAGGGAAAAAAGTAAATATTTTAGGTATATTGTCTTAGTTTCTTTTTCTTTCAAAAATTTGTAACAAAAATAGCTATTATTTGAACGAAGTAGAAGAACGTAAAAAAGGACGTCCCCGGACAAAATGATGACAACATTAAAATATTAACAGGGCAATAGTGTTAAAATCTATACAAGCTGCTAGTAATAAGTTTCAATGTAAGGAAATGAGAGAGGCCTGCTTTCAGAAATGGATAAAAAAAGGCTAGAGCAGAAAAGCTATACTTAAACTAAACGTTCTGCAGTTTAACACAGTGGTCAAAATTAATTATAGTTTATTATTATCTACAAAATTTTATTGTACGTCTATAAATATTGTCGTAAGTTTCGATTATATTCCACTATACCAAGACAGTATATTTAAGAACCTGTAAAATTCGTAAAACTTTCGTTTAGATGTATATTCCATGTTGCAAATTTATATCGCAACCTTTTAGACTTTTCCCATTCCAGTTTGGCTTTAGACCCACATACTCTACAATACATCAGCTTGAAGGCAAACAACATACCACCGCATTGTTCCTAGATGTAACTCAGGCTTTTGACAGAGTCTGGCGCAATGGCCTCCTCCATAAAATAATCTAGCTGAAATACCCTGAGTATATCGTCAATACCAATGGGGCCAAAATTAAATATCACAGAAATGAGATAACATGAACAAGAAAATAACACGTATTATTTGAGAATGAAAAGATAAACATAGTAGCAAATATTCGAGTAGGCTTGACGCTCATTTTCTTCGTATGGTCATCTCTTTCTTACTCGAACATTCTATTTTATTCATGTTATCGCATTGCTGTGATATTTAATTTTGGCCCCGTCGGTATAACTTCCGCCTTCCTTATTGAAACAACGTTTGCAAGCAAAGTAAATGCAGCCATATCAGAAACTAAGGACAGGGGTCCCTTAAGGATCTGTTTTCGGCCTTTTGCTGGTTTATATATTTTATTTTAATCGTCCCCCCTTCTCCCCCGGCTGTTCCTTGGTCATGTATGCTGACGATACAACAATCATCACTCAAGACCACGACTTAAGTGGTGCAATATGAACTCTCCAAAGCGCAACAGACAACACCCTAAACCCTATAAACTGTATCGCCAAAAATCTTTACCCTAAGAAGATACAATTATTCAAATTCCATAATTATAGATGGAAATCCAATTCCATAGAATGTGAAAGATAGAACTGCAAAATATGTAAGGGTACATCTAGACCAAAAATGGGGAATTCTTATTAACACCAAAATTAATTATGAGCCTTTTCTATTCAATGTGAGTAGAACAGTTGGCACTATAGCGGCCACTTTATTTTTAATTAACCCCTTTTTATTTGATCAAGCCCTGAGGGCATAATTAAACCTCTAATTAAATTGATAATTGAGCAACAATTAAATTGCCTGGGGCAGAGGGGCACTTTGGGCGCCATTTTGTTTTAATTGAAGCGGCGGCCATTTTGGATTTTAATTTCGTCACGTTATGCTCTCGCCATTTTGTTTTAACCCTAGAACGCATACATCTAAGAAAGTTTCATTAACGCATATGTGGTGTCGTATACGACACCACACCTTTTTTTGTTTAATGAGGCACTTTAAATTTACTATACGCCTTTTTTAATATCTGGGAGATAATTTTGACTGCATAGATGCATATTAAAGCGCAAAGCGGAAATTAAAGTTCTTAAAATATTTATTTATGAGTATGAATAAATGAATTGTTAAATCTAAGGAACTGATCAGGTACTAATATCTACGTTAAACACTTTTGACAAATAACTACAGTGTAATTTTGTAAAAACTCAACTGCAGCACGCCCTGGATAGTCTGAATCAGTTGGCAGTACTGAAGTGTGTGTCAAAGTTTTGACACACACTGACGCAAAACCTAACCTGATAACCGCGAATTTGACATAGACTTACAGTGCCACCAACATATTGTTCATACGTTTGAACTTCCACAGCCCGCAGAGAATCATTTTTTTTGGATCTCTCGATATTTGCATCATAACCTCAAAAAGTTATTTAATGTCAATTGAAATCAGTTCTAATTATAAGCGTCGCCATCTCTGTTCCTTTTAGTAATTAGTTAATATATTATCGAGTTACCTTTGTAATATGTTATTTTGGTTGCCTGCTCCACTCTATCTGTTCGGCGACTAAAGTATAATAGCTAACTGGCAATCCTATAAAGACAGTAGTCATAGCTATTTTAACAAATTCCACTTCGCATTACGTTACTATGAAAATTATGTACGTAAACTGACAGATGGCAAGTGGTTACCGACCAACACCTACCGAGAAAATGTGTTACGTGATTGCATAGATGGCGTCATATGCGGCACCAAGTAACTAAAAAACTAATTATAAAGCATGTAACAAGTTTTGGAAATTCAAAATGAAAGGGAGATATCAACAATAATCTTTTGGAGAGGTACTGAAAATATGAATATGATAAAATAACAGCAAATCACTAAAAACTAGATAGTTAAATAGGTGGTGTCTCATATGACGCCACCTATGCTTTCTAGGGTTAATGCCCATTTTTGGATTTTGAATTAGTCACGTGATGCTCTGTATTCGTCACGCTATCCTGGTCCACACACTTTTCTCACACAATCATGCTATCTCTCATGCATCCGTTTAAAGCTATTCTTTATCTTTGTCGTACTAACTGGAAGGTTCGGTATTGCACGTTCTAAAGTCGTATTTTATTTTAAAAACTTTTCTACTTCAAACCGTATCTCTGCAGTAACGTAAATTTTAAATTTGAACACAGTTGTCATTACTAAAAACGTGTAGTATAAGAATATTTTATATAACATTTCTTACATAACATTTTGTTTAAAATGTATAACACATATAACCTTAAAAAATAATAATCACCGTTGTGATTTCATAAGAGGATTGGTAGGCAACCATTTAAACAGCCGTTCCTAGAGGTTGACATAGAATAGAAATCGTTAACAAGTCGCCGTTGACTAGAAGTAGGGCTTAGGTCTAGCAATACATTGGTATCAGGTTCAAACCCGGTTTGGAGCAGAGAAGTTTTTTTAAATAAAATACGACTTTAGAACGTGCAAGACAGAACCTTCCAGTTAGTACGACAAAGATAGAGAATCGCTTTCAACGAATGCCAGAGAGATAGCATGATTGTGAGAGAGAAAGTGTGTGGACAAGGATAGGCGTGATGAATACGGAGCATCACGTGACTAATTCAAAATCGAAAAATGGACATTAAAACAAAATGGCGCGAGCATCACGTGACGAAATCGAAATCCAAAATGGCCGCCGCTCCAATTAAAACAAAATGGCACCCAAAGTGCCCCTCTGCTCCAGGCAATTTAAGTATTAAAAAAAAATGGCGCGATTATCACCTTTGCCCCAGGCCATTTAATTGCTCAATTTAAACTGGGGGGGGGGGGGAATTAAAAACAAAATGGCCGCTATAGTGCCAACTGTTCTACTAATAGAAAAGAATGCGCCGAAAACAACATAAAGAAATTACAGGAATTACAAAATTAAGTCCTCAGACTGGCAAAAAATGCGCCATGGTTTATCCTCAACTGTCCTACGACACGAATTGAACATGACACACATCCAGGATTTAGTTAAAACCACCGCTAAAGAGTTTTACAACAATGTATAGATTTTCCCAGCTACCGATCACTACATATTTGGACAGCGATCTATCAACCTTCGTCTCAAACTACCTCAAGACGTGCTTTTAAGTAATAGTGACTAATATTTAATATATTGAACTAACCAATTTTAAGTATCCATTTTGGTAATTATAATTTTTTATAGAGGATTCGAAGTTACGGAACGTAAATGTTTGGTAGGCAACTATCACAAGCAACGTCATTCTGAACCAAACTATGGTCAGAATTGCCATATATTTTAATTGGAAACCAAACATTTCCGTACTCGAAAGATGAAATTTTTATTGCTGAAGATGAAGTTTCTCCAAAAAGCACCTAACATGCAAATATAAACTGTAACGGATTAACTACTTTAAATCTTAGTTAATTTGTAATCCTTATATCGATGAGCCAATAATCAAATATAACTGCAATAATATAGAATGAACGAAAAACTACAGAATATTTGAGTAAGAAAGAGATAAACATGCAAAAACATATTTAGTAGGCTTGACTTCAGTTTGATCATAGCTTGCTCTATTTTAAAAATAGAGTCAAGTTAATTTGGGTAGAGTTGAACTAAAGGTGATAGATTCATTTCTATCCAAGGCCTACCCTAAATTAGTTTTTTTAAGGCACGATATTTAATTATCTGCGTCTATATGTGAACCCCCTTGCACATCAATGCGCCCATATAATTGAGATAATTCCGTAAATTAAATTTTGTATACATTTAGTTTAAAGATGTTCAAATTCAATATAGTTTAGCCAATTAAAAAATAAATTTGTCTGCACTTTATTTATACGGAATTAGCAAACCAACAATGCGCAAAAACCATATGGACGAACTGATGTGCAACTGGGCTCGTGTGTCAGATTTGGGACAAACAGAGAAACGAAGACAACAGCAGAATGACTGGACTGTCGGATTTAATATTGTTCCTCATCGTGAGGAACAACTGTTTGTTCAGTTGATGTCTTGATCTACACGAATAATATGAGACATTAACACAAGCTCTAAATAACTTCAAAAGCTCCTACATACTCATTATTGGTGACTTAAATGTCAAACATGGAAGAAAGCTAGAAGACGCAGAAAATAGAATTGGCAACTTCGGATATAGAACACGAAATGGCAGTGCAGAGATACTCATGAATTTCTTAGAAGGCAACATACTTTTTGCAATGAACAGTTTTTTCAAGAAAAAGCCATATAGAAAATGGACATGGGCATCAGCCGGTGGAACAACAAAGAACGAAATTGATTACATCATTACAAAGCAGAAACATATTATTCAAGAGGTAATGGTCATTAATGCTGTCTCAGTCGGAAGCGACCACAGAATCGTGCGAGCGAAAGTACAAATAAAAAACGTTACTAGATAGAAAGAAGTACAGACAAACCAGCAAAAAGATATACCGAACTATTAAAGCAAAATAGAGAACAATATGAAAACCAGTTAAAAGTTGCTATTACACTAAACTTAGAGGAACTAAATCTAGACGAACTAAATTCAGTAATAACAAAGGAATTGCTTAAAGATAGCAGCGAGACAAAATAGCAAGTACCAAAAAATTTGCGACAAATTCCAAAAGATGCTCAGCAAACATCGAAAAATGTTAACTAAGAACAAAAAAAAACACCTTAGAATTTACAGAACTAAATAAATCCGTAAGAAAACAAATAAAAGAAGACAAACCAAAATATCAAGAATGACGAATAGAAAAAATTATAGAAGAAACTCGTAAACTAAAATTAATGAAATATAAACTGAGAAAGAAAAAGATCACTATGCTCAAAAAAACAAGATGCTGAAGAACGAGACCTAAATAAAATACTGCAGATAACAGAACAATATTAAACAAATAAAGCAGCAGAAGAAGACCAGATAATAGCTGGAATGCTACATACTGTACTATTCAATAAATTCCTTTGCGATGGTAAAATACTAAAACAATGGAAGGATGCCAAAACTATCTACTATCCTAATACATAAAAAGGGAGATCCAACGAAACTGGATAATTACAGTTTTATATCACTACTGACGCAATTATACAAAACGTTCACAAGAATTATAAACAATAGACTAACAAACAAATTCGATAATTACCAACCTGTCGAACAGGCTGGCTTCAGGAAATCATATAGCATATGCCACCACCTGCATACAATATTAATCGAAAAGACGAACGAGTATAATCTCCCCCTACATATGGCTCTCGTAGACTATGAGAAAGCATTCGACAGCATCGAACTATGGGCAGTAGAAGAAGCACTGGTAAACAGTAGAATCAACTCCAGATACCGAGACTTGATACATAACATTTATCAAGAAGCAACAATGATAGTACATCTAGATGATGACGTAGAAACGGAGGGCATACGAATGGAAAGAGGTGTAAGACAGGGTGATACTATTTCGCCGAAGCTGTTCACTCTGGCTATGGAGGATATATTTAAAGCAGTGAACTGGAAATGAAAAGGAATTTGTATCAACGGCAGATACTAAATAACCTTAGATACGCAGACAATGTAATTCTGATTACCAATAAATGGGAAGATCTACAAGAAATAATTACGTACCTACAACGAGAATCTTTAAAAAGGGGCCTCAAAATGAACCTCAGCAAGACTAAAATAATGTCAAATAGTGAAGAACATCACAGAATCGCGATAAATGACACTGAAATAGAGCGAGTAACGGAATATATATATATATATATATAGGACAAGTAATTAAAACAAATAAAGAAAACCAAACAACCGAAATGGCTAGAAGAGTACGAATGGGCGGCTTTTGGTAAACTCTCATATATAAAAAAAAGATTCCTCTACACCTGAGGATTAGGGTCTTTAACTCGTGTATACTACCAAGCATTACATATGGAGCTCAAAAATGGACGTTCACATCAAACCTAGACAAGATAAGCAAAACGCAAAAAACAATGGAACGGCAGATATTGGGGATTTCGCTTAGAGACAGGAAAAGAAATGACTGGATAAGAGAAAAAACAAAAGCCATAGATGCCATTGATCAATCAGCGAGACAAAAATCAAAATGGGGCGGACAATGAACGTATACAAGACCAATGATGACATAACCAAAGAGGAAAATGGCGACCATACATAGGGAAAAGATCAAGAGGTAGACCACAGAAAAGAGAAAGACGACATAGTGAAACATGCAGGTTTCATGTGGCGAAGATGGTCCAAAACAGGGAAAACTGGAACCAGATGGGGGAGACCTATATCTAAAAATGGAAAGGATAGAAAATAAGCAAAAGAAAGAAAAAAGATGCATAAAGTGTAAAATCAGCAAAAAATCAGGTACTCCATTGTTTGTGGATCTATAGCATGTCCCAATTGTTGCATACACAGCAACTCTATCTGCGTTACGTTTTCAGCGCCATCTAACTAAATTTCATCGCAACAGAATACTATTCATCTTTTTTAACGCCGTCTGATGGCAGTAATACCAACTTTATTGATATAGCATGCTGTAATTGTTTCTTCTGTAACTATTTTTTTCCAATTACATTTAAAATATATAAAAAACATTGTAATTAGTGGAAGGCCACATATGTGGTGGGTTACAAATTTAATGGTTATATATAAACGTACGTTGTGCTTGCATGAATGCGTGTGCTACGTGTTCAGCGCCATCTAACGGCAATGGCACAAGCACTGTTTCTACAGGCATGGCTAACTAAAATTTACATAGCAAAGCCATCACGGCTATTCCATATGTGTCACTTTCATTGTTGTAAAATGTTCTTGAGACAATTGCCAAACCGTTTGGTTTTTGGCGCCATCATCAGGTGGTGAAATAGAGCACCTAAATGTGGTTCTGGTGATTGTCTTTACTAAAAATATTTTTAGATTATAAACGGTTTTAAAATAAATGTTAATAACACCTACAAACATGGAATTTGGATAATTTAAGCCTGCACGATCTTGAATTTTAACTGTTAAATGTGCAGGTAATTCGACATCTTCGTTTTCAGTTATGCTTGATGTAGTTGCAAATGTTGCAGAACTGGTGAAGTTACTATAATGTGTAATTTTGAGGAAGGCAAAGTCTTCAGAATGCTACAGCGTAATAGCTGACGAAGAGCATGCCCAGCAGTTCGAGCATTTGTTGCGTCATTTGAGCCAACTTTCTATCGCATGTGTGAAATCATTGCCTCCATTGCATGCGAACTAAATGAACCTGTTAATACATAGTAAAAACCAGCTTCTTGAAGTAACAATGTGATCTATGTACTTTTAGCAGTGAATTTCAAGACGTGAGCTTTTCATTGGATAAACCTTGCAAACCAACAGATGCAGAAGAATTTTGCATAGCATCGATATAGTTCTGAAGTATTACGTCCAATCAATAGTCTTTCGTCAGAAACATGAACCAACGGTGCAGTACTGCTATCTAATTTTTACAGATATTGTTATGTTACACACATTATGAATCAGGAAAAAGTCGTATATGCTTTCTAAACAGTTCACAACACTGTTGACATTTTGAAATTTAATTTGTCCTGCTTCTTTTAAAAACTGCAAAGAGGCAGTGGCTGTGGGTGAAGAAATCTGAAGAGTATGTAAATTTTTTTTTTCAAAATCTGATGAGTACAAATTCTTTTTCGTTAAGTACCGTACAGGATTAAAAGGTAGTCAATTCTGCAGATCATGTAAGATTTTTAAATATGAAGCAGAGATTCCACCATCAGCATATATGATCTAAGCATCAATTTTGTGCTTTCTTTATTATGTGGCAATAATTGAAGGGTACAGGTTTTAGGAAAGGAATATAGTTTTTTAGAATTGCACCACAAAAATTTAAATAAAGATACATTTGTTTGACGTAAACAGTTGTATATTGAGTATTATCTACACCATAGATGCGATCTTCAGATCTGCTATACTGCACTTTCTTCTTAATTGACATATTGTCAGTAATTAAGGAGCAAATTATTTCTGCTGGTACTGTTAATTAGGCGACTTTAGCCATTAAACGTTGTTTAATTAATACATCTGAACAATTACAGTCACCAAGATACCATAACAATGTTGTTTTTGATGGTAAACTCGCTAAATGGTTTCTGCAGTGCTGATATTCTTTAGAAGAGCGACATCTCCATACTGTACACATACGAATAGAAACTTCTGACCAACGAGGAGCTTTTTGTAGCATAATTAAGAACAATATTTGCAAGAAATTCAGATTTTTCGTGTCAATCGTCAGCATCTTCGAATATTTTATGGAAAATCGTACGACACTCATTAATGACCAATAGAAAAATTAGTTCACGAGCCGTAACCAAGACAACTAAAAAATTTCTTGGAAATTTTTTGTAGGTAGACATTACTTCTTTTTAGGGTTTGTGTCGATTTTCTTACCGAATCTGCATTCGAGCATTAATTCATATCCGGAAATTATTTTCGTGCATTCAACAACGTCCTAATTTGCCCTCGCGTCCCGCTCGGGCAAATTAATAAGACGTTGTTGAAACACACTCAAAAAAATTTCCGGAAAGAATTAATGCTCTTATGAGATTATGTGTGAAAATATTTAATTTACCCGAATTTTTCTGTATATCATTCTCAAGTTGTTTTATTTTTAATAATTAACACTAATCCGCTTTAGCTTTAAAGTTAACGTTTTAATAGTACATATACTAAAGATCTGCAATTTGGGTTGGATATATAAGTTCAGCTGGGGTTTCTTTTAAATGGCTTTTGTAAATATTCTTGTTCTTAATTAATATGAGAATTAGGTAAAGTTTGCTAAATATATATATAATGTACTTCTAATTAATGTGACAGAAAATATGTATTATTTACAGTCATAGTTGGTACAGCGTTTTTAATCAAACGAGTATTTTTCTCAAGTACTTTTACAAAATTCTCATCGAAATGGTTAATACACAAAGTAGAGTATTCTTTAAGTTTCGAAATATCTGTAATACATGATTAAATATTATAAATAAACGTAATTTAATTAGTTTTATTATTAATTAACGTTCCACAAACTCCTGAAATGGCTTTGAGCCATTTGGTACGAATGTGCATATCGCTTGGAAATTCAAAAAGTGGTTTGGATTTCTACAGATAAAACACTTTCTAACCATTTTAAATAGCTTTGAAAAAACCTGTTTGAGAATATAATTGATTGAAATATGACAAGTTTTCAAATCTATCTATTTAGCAGTATTTATTTTTAATTTAAATATCGCGGTAGGCCCTGATTGAAAGTGCAGAATAATATTAAGAGGTGGCGCCAAATGACAAATAGTCATGGCATGCTTCATGTAATCATGTTTTTATAGTGTTTGTAATGGCTGTATTAGCGTAAGCTAACCTAAATATTAGTTGGCTATGCTACAGGATGCTGTGTCTTTTTCAGCACTATCTAACGGCAGCGACACCCACTTACTTGCTACAGGATGCTGTCACTGCTTTATTTATTTACAATTTATTTTTTAAATTATTTTAAGTGGAATAAAGTCGTCTGCATGGTGGGGTAAAAGCTAGTTATTTTATATATCTCCGCAAAGGAAATAAACAAAATTTATGTACTAGTATTGTCTAAAGAAATAAGCTTTTAGAAAATGCTAAAAATAATCTTAAAATGCATGCTTATATTCTAACGTAATTTTTCTTAAGTTACTGAAGATCGTAGAATGCGTTTGATATAATTATTTTAGGCTACCATGGCAATGTAATATTTGAAGCATCTATATCTTCGTAAAGAGATAATACAAGGGACTTGTATCTTCCATTAGCACTGATCTACACTCCACACAAAAGAAATTCAATCTTACTCCTCCCACGTTGATAGTTAATTGGTCGAATTCCAATCACCAGAACTGTGTTAATATGTGTTTTTAGGCTACATTTTTCAATCTACAATTATATATTAACCGATTTTAATGTTACTTAGTTAAAAAAAATACCCATGTTCACTTTCAGGTGTTTTTCTTTGTCACTGAATAAAAATGTTTAGCAGCAACGAATGTCTCTGCTTCTATTAGTTAAACTAAAGAGTGCTATTCGGAAAAAAAAGTTGAGGAACTTGCGCATGAAGTACTTTTTCAGATCTAGGTTATCGCGTATATCCTGGCTTCAGCAGATATTATTAATACCTCCACAACAAATAGTATCTAATAACCGGTGGTATCTCCAAAAGACTCACAGTCTAAGGTTGATGTAAATGTGCGCCGAACTCTAATCCACCGCCTCCTTGATAGATTAATCCAGCCCTAATGAGTGTAAGAGCGATAAGTCTTGCATGTGAATGCCGTAAGTCAGCAGCAATCGCTAATTAGATGAATGGCTCACAATGCCTATCTACTTGACTGCCGTATCGTGCGGTTTGTATACCCACTTGCAGTTATTAGGAATAAGCTGCTCAAAACTCCAGAATTAAGATTAATGAACTGATTTCATGGATGTTGCCCGCCTCCAGTACACAACACTTCGGCTTTTAACGAGAATATTTTGCACTGCCACCGAGAAATGCGGTACGCAGTTCTGCGAGGGGTTTTGCTGGCAGGATAAGTTTTTCACCACGCAAATACGTTTTGCAGACCTGTTTTATGTCTATTTCTAAGGCTGCTGATGAATACATTGGCACAATATGAAAGGCTGGAGCGTGATTATTGGGGTTTGCATTCTCCATCGAAAATATTTCTTATGGCGTCGTAACAGTTTCGACTTATTTTAGATAATTTTCCAAATTTGAGAAAGCTGGGCACAATTTGGTTTTTAAAAAAACGGAAGCATTTATCACTTGGTTTACCTAAACGAATTGTAAGACCTGTAGTCCACAAACCTAAAGTAGTCACACGAATTTTTCCTTCTACTGAATGCTACAGCCCTAAAAGGAAGAATCGATTTTGTATTTGAAATATTCGATTTACAGGATATTGCACAATACAGTTGCGGCACTTATTTATGTTTGCTGAATTATTTCAATAGCAATACTCAAATGACTTTTTAATATTAATAATGACGTACGAAGAGAATCTGCAGTTTTTCATGGGTTCTGAATCACGGAAACATCTAGATATTTTAAAGTAGCAAGCAAATATATTACAAAGTCGCGTTTGCCTAGCCTAGAGGAAGAAAATAGAGAACATTTTACAATTTGCTACCTTACTGAATTGAATCCTGGGCATTTTTTAAAACGAAGCAAGACAATATACTGTAAAAATATATGTAAAAATAAAATTACATAAGCTTAAAGAGAAGGAAACACAAATGCTTCCTTGCGTAATTTTAAGAAACGTCAAGTCTCAACCGCTGTTTCAAGGGTCGTTGCTAATAAGCTAATGTTTATTATTAATTGCGCTACAGATATAATAAAACAAATTAAGACGTCTTCATTGCCTTGATTTCTTAAATAAATGTGGAATAGAGAAACAATATCATAAAAAAATTGCAAGATTAAATGGTGTGGATTCTGTGCTGCGAGTTTTATTCCCCATTGTGGTTTTTACAATGAAAAATTTAAAATCCTCTACTATATGGCATTTTTTAGGCGACATTTAAGAATGGGTTAAACACAAAAATAATGTTGAAGAAGAGAACGTGCGTGGATTTAAATAGAGTTCGAAAGCAAATATTTAATAACTTAAAAATCTAATTTATGTATTAATATCTTCACTTATTTTGCTTTGCTGTATTCTAGTTTATGATGTAAATTACAGTAACTGTTTATCGAAAATGATGAGAAATTTATAATTTCATATTTGCTTGTTAAGGTTATTGCGTTTCCCTTTCAAAGTCAGGGAAAGGTATTTAGGTTAGAGGCCATCAGTGTCACCATAACTTTACGCCTTTTTTTAAATTATAATTTTTCGTAACAAGTATTACAAAGAAGTAATAAAATATCGTTGTTTCTATGATAGTAGTAGTATTTTTACCTCTTTTTTTCTGCTTCTGAATACATAAATGGTTACCAAATAATTAAAATTACGAAAAATCCTTTTTTGGTTATATGTTTACCCAGTGTGCGCAGACACGTTGAACTAACGTTGAAACATAGCCTTGGACCAAGCGTTATATTAACATCGAAGTGTCGCAAAAATCTACGAGTTTTTCAACGTTATGTGGTTGATTCTACGTTAGCCTGTGACGGTCTTTTAACGTTTAAGTCATGAGCAAACACGACCGTTGATCTGTTGGCGTTATACTGCGTTTTCAACATTGTTTTCGACTATTTAGTGTGGTTTTACATTTGGTTACTGCACAATTTTCATCTATACGTTAACGTTGTAATGCCGTTGTTTTTTCAACAGAAAATGTACGTAGGTACTTTATACGTTAAAACAAAGTTTTATTGACGCCATTTTAAGTTAGGTGCTAACGTTATAAGCACGTTACGTTTTAACCACAACTTCAACTTGTTTTTTACGTTGAAACTACGTTATAATTGATACAAAATTTACATTTTATTTACGTCAAGTATTAACGACAGAATGAACTTACTTTTTTTATTAATAATTTTTATTGTGCCAGCCGGATAGAATAAGACGGAGACTGCACTTGATAAACGAAATCTCAAAACAGATTGAGTAGCTGCTTCAACAACCAAAGTCGACAGCTGTTTTATTAATCTTAAATGGAAACAAATTAAGTTCAGTAGAATATAGGACATGCTACCTACCATATATTCTTCTAATGCAACATATTCTTCTAGCCTTATGTCAAACTGGAGTAATAATAACAACATTAAGATTTTCAGATTTTATCAGCGACATAAATGGCGATCTAAACAGTGAATCCAGGTCACCACACAAAAAAGTAACGGCTTGTCAGGATACTGCGCAAAGCGTTTCAATTGGTCGGCGCTATCATGTGAGCAATGGCTTATCACGCGTAAGATAAGCGCGTTGAGTACAAGTATTTCTTACCAACCTTATTGAGGAAGGGTACAAGTTATATGTGTTTGTGAACGTCATATAAACGTTTAACATTAACTGCTGGTCTAAAATGCATTTAAAATCAACTACATAAAGCGTAATTATCGCGTTGTAGTATAAAACTCATATCGACGTTAAGAGTTGACTACTGATCTAAAAGGCGTTTTATATTAACGTTAGTTTAACGTAATGTCGAAAATGTTAGGTTTACGAGTTTTTATAAACGTCATGTCTACGTTTCAAGTTAACTGCTGGCCTAAAAAGCATTTAAAATCAACGACGTAAGAACGTAATGCAAAAACATTATTATCACGTTGTTGAAACAACGTTATATGGACGTTAAGAGTCGACTACTAATCTCAAATGCGTTTTATATTTAAGTTATATTAAAGTAATGTAATATGGAAATTGTTAAATGTTCGTGTTTTTATAACGTAGTATCTGCGTCTAAAAAGACCGCAAAATCAACGACATATCGTCGTCATATAAACACCTCCTTAAACGTTCAGCCAACACGTTTAATAAACGACCTAATTACGTAAATCGTAAAAAGAATTACTAAAAATCAAAGTCTAAATTAGGTTGGGAAAACTACGTTAACTCTTTACTAAAATTCAACTTTTAATTTGTAACGAATAACGTCTTTTCAACTATGTCAACGTATTTTAAACGTACGTGTGCCTTGGTGGCTAGTAGAGTAGTTAAAAATTACTCATTAATTCCCTGTAGAGTTGTAGTATTTTTTACTTAAGTTATTTTTGCATTTCACATTTGTTTTAGGTTACATGTCTCAATTGATTTGAATTTGTGGTAGTGTAACCTACATGGAGCACAACACTATGGTACTTGATACATTATCATCAATTATCTCCTAGTGTGATTTAATCTAAATTGCTGTGAGGTATTTATTTCAATATTTAAGAAGCTTTGTTTTAAGTGAAAAACGTAATACTCCTTGTAGCTGCTCTGTTTTATAATTTAGCTCTTAGTACTTCATATTTCTCAAAATTTTATCGCTATTGGATAACACTTTTTTTAATTACAAACGTTCATTCCAACGTTGGCAAATTGAATTCATATTAATTTTGTGGCAATAGAAGTACCCCTTCAACAGTAACCAAACATTGAAAACGATTATTACTAGAATACTATTTTTAAATAAAACATAATTGACAATATAAAAGAATATTTAGAAAAGACTATGGTTATCAAGGTGTATTAAATTTATATAGACTAAGTTATGCAGTGAGAAGCTTCGAAATTAAAAGATACACCACCTGACTAAAATAGCATGTGGCTTCACACAATTTTCTTAAAATGTTTGTAGTTGAATTGGTAAATTTAATTTATTTGCCACTCGATATATTATAAAAGGTGTTTTAGAATAAATTTTGATTTGTTTCTAACATTTTGAAAATTTGAGCCTTAAGTTCCAATGAACCTATTTTGGAATTTTTGTCTAAATAGAGCATTTTAGTGGAAAAACAGAGTGCTTTTTGTATACCTACGAGCATTTTATCAAAAAGCTCATTCTTATATGCAAATACAGAGAATGTTCCAATACCACTACAATTTATATGGTTTCAACAAGATGGAGTCACAAGCCACATTATAAATGTAGCTTTGGAGACAGAAAGAGCACTCTTTTCTGAAAAAAATATTTCCTGAAGAGATAATTTGACCCCACTAAATTTCTTCTTGCCAGACTATCTTGAAAGTAAGGTGTACGAATAACATACTTCAGAAATTATCCGTCATTCTATCTTGTTTCTTATCCTTATTCTACAATAGGCTGTATTTAAAAATTGAGGTTTCATAACTGACAAGTAGTTTTAGAAAATATTGCTGTGCGAATATAGTTATTACTTTCATAAAGCTGGAACTCTAAAGGGATAATTAAGTTGATACAGTTTATGCTTTACAACTTTAAATACATACTAGCAGCAGATTTATCAAAAATGGTTGTAAATAGTTTTCAATATGTGGGTACCATTATCTGTTTTTTTAAGATTTCTATATGTCTAAAAAGTTGCTTTAATTGAACATTAATTAAGCCAGTCGGTGGCAAACCGATTAAGTAACTATTGCAAATTATATAAATTAATTAATGAAGTCTTTATTCCACTATGTACCTATAGAATTTCATGCAGCAAACATTTACAAGTAAACATGAAACCCTAAAATTGCTTTATCTGTACCTACAAACTTAATAACATACAAATCATAACGACTCGATACTACCTACAATCTGTACAATCATTACTGAAAATTCTATTGGTAGTAAATGGTCGTAAATGTTACCTCTTCAAGAAAAAAAAAACGATTATTTACAGCCAAAGGTTGCAGCTATGATGCTAAAGTGGTTTAGCGTTTTACTCTATTAGAAATTATCCTTATACGAAGCTAATAGTGTTAGCAGCGATATGAGCAGACTGGTTACATGCATATCCATAGTTAAACTTTAAATCATAATACAGTACAAAAATTTATTTATTAACGAATTATTTAATTTATTCTACAGGGAATTTATTTTAATAGTTAACATAAGCGTTTCGTTTCTATGCCACCCTATAATCATACAGGTCATTTCCATAGTTACAAATGGGACCAATAGATTAGAGTGTGTATTTTACGAGTTAACATGGGAATTATTACTTGTCAAAAAGACAATTAAAAGTTATCCTAATGTATAAGTACCACTAAAGAAGAGATACAACACACAAGTGGTTCCTACGTATCTACTTTTTAGTTGCATATCTACATTCCGGTAACAAAATTAAAGTTTCTCATTAGCAATTACCTAATTCAAATACGTATGTTAACTCGGAAAATAAACGCTCTAATCTATTGATATCATTGTTAACTATGGAACTGCTCTGTATGATTAAATGCTGGCATAGAAACGAAACTGCTATGTTAACAATTAAAATAAATTCAGGTAGGTATATTAAATGTTAAATAATTTTCCGTAATTAATTTAATTTTTAACTGACTGCACATTTCAGAAAATTCGCTGCATTTAAGAAACTGAAATTGAATGCGTTGAACGAGGCGTTGAAGTATAATATACAGCGTGTCCTCAAATTATGTCTCGGTGAGGATCACTTCTCTTAAATTACGTTTAAAAAAAGACACTATAGTTGAATAGGTGTGGTTCTACTTATTTTTTCCTTACAGAAGTTGTGGAATTTGTGTTAGTTTTTCTTCTATATTACTAATTTTGTAGTTTGATCTTGTAGGTTATGTTTAGAAACGCTCGTTCCAATACCAGTACGTAATTCCTTTTTATAATAAAAAATAACGGGTGATGAGTATTGTAGTTTCTCCTATAAACTTCGGTAAAATTGCGCCCAAACTAAAGACAGTATCAATTCTTTCGATTATTCTGTACTTCCTCTATTAGGAAGTTGTCGCCAACAATTACTCTTTGGTAATTTATTTATTTATAAATAATGGCTACATAGCTTTCTACTTTATGCGAATAAGGTGGAAGGTTTAATAAAAAGCAAACACAACAATTATTTATTTGCACAATAATAATCCGTTTTTTAGAATTTCACAATAGCAGCAAAAAGTAAAACAAAATCGACTGAAAGCAACTGAAAAATAGGCATTCCTAACACCAAAAAATTAAAAAGGGAATAAGCTATAGATCCACATACACTCAATTTAAAAGAAACAGAATAGGGCGTGGCTAAAGAACATACAGCAATTTCACAGATATTTTTCAAAAATACAATACCTGCACGTCATATTTAAATCTAATCAGTGTTGATCTTCAGATTAATGTGGATCTCACGTAATTTATACGCAATGCCCTCAGCGGTTAAATGCATAGACTATTTATTCACAAATAAATTCAAAGAAGCTTACAACCAAAAGAAACAATTTAGTCACACTTTGTACTAAATCAATAATAAAAATGCTAAATTAGTAATAACATCTAGCTAAAATGCAAGCCTTAATTAAACGACATAAAACATAAACCCTTAAATGTATCAGGGGCCAGCAAACGAAGCACCAATAAAATGAAGGGACAAGGGTCAAGCGTTCCCCTATTTCAGGTCCACACCCTTGCCCTAAAGGGGTAACACAACAGAAACGGTTCCCATTGGCCGGTTTGGCCAGCGGTCAGTTCCACTAAAGCGCACGTTGCACTTACCCAGAAACAGTCCCATTTTAAAACGGTCATAACTAATTATAACAATAATTAATATTTTATTTTTAGGCGCAACAGCAGGTTAAATTAAAAACACGTCACGACGCGGAATACGATTTATTCCACTTCTCGATTATAACTGAGAGCTCCTTGCTGAAGAAATTTTCTTTCCTCGCTTTTTACTCCTCACTTCGAGCCATTAGCATTTTCCTCCTCTCGCCCGCAGCCCCTCATTTACATGTTTATTACGATGAAGATTTCATTAGGATCGTTTTTAACTATAAATCATCGGCGGGATTCGCTTCGGCACCATTTTTTCATTGATTAGTCTTACTAGTTGTTACTGTGCTAACTACAGCTTTAAATTCAGTGCGGAATGATGGATTTATTTCGATAATGTGCAGAAGTCGTATCTAGCGTTGATAAGTTCTCGTCCTGAAACGGAAAATCTGTGTTAGTACAATTAATAATTTGAAAAGTAAAATAAAATCATTTTAAATAAAGTAATAAATAAGTTCTCGCTGTTTCTTCAATCATAACTGTTGATCCTAATGTTATTTCAGTTGTTCCAGTGATACTCTCTTACTAACAATTATTAAAATTTAAAAGGATCAGTGGCAATTGAATGTAGTTTAATTCAAAGTAATTAGTCGTATATTAAATTAAATTACTAACAATTTTATTTTACTAGTGTGACGTGTGATGAACTTGTAATTCTACAGTGTGTCCGCGGATGAAGTTGACAATAAGAAAAAAATCTTTATTATTAATTTTGCAACAAAACGTCATTCATCATAAAAAAAGCTTGTTACTGTAACATTGAGGTTTACCAAATCGGCCTCTTCGATTTTTTGTTAAATGAACTTATTAAGAGAACCTAAAAATGTGTTGAACTGGGAAGTAACTACGTAGAATAAATGTAAAAATTTTAATTTTGGTTATAAATTTTGTATTCAAGCTTCATTTTAGGTTAAAAACATCTTTGTTTTATAAAAATTTTGTTGTCTCTTGAAATATCTTCATATTTTTATATCTTTTTCTTACCCTGTACATCAAATCGAAGGTTTTTATATGGTAATCTTATTATCTCGACAAGCAGATTTTTTTTATAAAGAACAACTTTTCGTTGTAAAATCAATAACAAAGATTTTTCTCCTATTGTCCACTCCATCCGTGGGCATACTGTATGTTGTCGTCTTCTAATACGACAATGTTTTGCATGTTAGATCTACTTTAGCGTATACTGTACCATTTGTCCGCCTGCAACAATTGTACTCAATTGCAGACCGAAAAATGGCACCAACGTTAATTTAGTGCTCGGGTTTTATTAATGTTATATATTGAAATTATGACTTTCATGTGATAATGTCTTAACAAAATGTCACATTGACAATTAATTATTACAATAAAACCGCGAAGTGGCGAGTATGATCAGATGACATGAGAAAGACATATTTACAGCATATAAAAATTAGTGTTTTCATTTTGTTGTCCACAATTTTACCAATGTCGTGGAAACGGAATGCATTTTTAAAAATAAAATATTGTCAATTTACTCCTTAAAACCTTCCATTATCGTGGGGAATTGCACATTTTATATTGTGCATGATTTCAAGTGCACAATCGTGTTATTCATATTTTATTGGCTATAAAAATTACAAAAAAAACAACGTCTGGGAAATTGTTTGATTTGGGAAAATATCCTGTAGACACCATGAATTGTATTATAACACTACGACAGAGCTGGCCAAATAATTTTTGGAAAGTAGTTGAGTACAAATTAGAAATTACTCTCCCAAAAAGTACCGAGTACCGAGTAATTAAATTACTTGCATAAATAATATACTTTGCGAAGTTGTTCAAAATATAATAAGTTATTACCACACAGCAGTAGTACGACAGCAAATTTTGTTAAAACGAGAAGTTTATAATTACAACATACCTTACTGTGATGGTTGTAAAACGACACATCGGGAAAATATCAAAGTTTGCCAACTAACTCGTCGGGAAGGGCGAGGTTCATTTCGATAATTGTTAATTGAGGCAACGACCTGTTAATTTAAGGGAATGTTTATTTCTCCAGGCGCCACCGCCTTTAAAAGTAATACAGGACTGTTCCTTAGAAACGGAAATGTGAAACAGTCTTCTTGAGTTGTCGATAGGGCTCGTGTGCGATGATCAGCGTGTAGCTACATCGAACCTACCTTAATTAAATTCCCTTTAGCCACTAAAACCCCTTACACACAAACACATCCTATAATAAAGATGGCATGCAATATCCTAAATGAAATAAAAACACGACTAATTTAATTTAAGTATATTAAATTTGAATATATGCATGTAGGTATTTTATACAAACTGAACGGTAAAAAGGGTTAGTACTATTACTTACATACCCTCGGAAACTGCTTACAAACTGCAAAACTCAATTATTGACGGTATCAAATACCCAAATTTCTAATTACTTGACTTAGTTAACGATTACGGCAAATTTTACGACGTCTCATAGGTTTCCTAAGGGCATCACTTGTGAAATAACTGACCACTTTACTGTACTTCATAAACGCCTAAAACTAACAGTACCTTTAGGAGTCTAGTTGGCGCTGGTGCACACCCAGCTGTTGCCGGAATGTTTATTAGATACGAGAAAAAAAACCTCATCGACCAGGGATGCCCTTTGCTAAGAGTTACGTTACTAGATACCCAGATGGTAAATAGAAGACGTACAATTCTCAGTAAACGCACTTCTTCAGAAAAAGCTGGAGCAATGATTAAATCCGCGTGCGCGATTTGGAGATTACAACTCCCGGTATGGACTCTCGGCCGCAAAAAAATTCTTAGCGACCCCCCACAAGACTTAAGACCCCGGTAGAATGACCACTTGTTGTGACGGAAAAAGGCGGAAACTAAAAAGCATGGTACCACACAAATAGAAGCTGCCGGTACAATACACATGGAAGCTGCCTCGAAGTGCGATAGATCGCACCCAGGGCTGCAAGAATGTTCTACATTTTCAATTGCTAACTACTTGAAGGCTTGAAGATGACTGATTTCGAAAATCCGGTAACCCTAACGGATCCAGATCGTCTCTCGGCATCTCTTTCCTACATCCGTACGCTACAGAAACAAACATGACATTTTTCACGAAAGCCAAAACCTTCGCTTAGATCTGCACGCACACCACGAGCTGCGACCGACAAGCTGAAACCTGTCACTGAAAATCGGGACATCTTGGCGCCAGACGACTGACGCCATGCGATAAGTAATTAGTTGCCAAACGTGATATAGAACGGCGACTATGATTTAGTAGCCGAAACACTAAGTGATGCTTGTATGAATCGGGCGGTTAAACAAAAATGATAAGATAGAGTTTATACTTGCAGAACTCTGCAATGTTACGACAGAGAAGCAGAAGAATTTTGCAAAAAGCACTAAAATGTTAAATTATCCTAACAGAACTGCAAAAATTTTTCACTCTTATCAAATAAAGCAAATACACAAAGAAATGTAATTTAATCAAAGAAATAAGGTGAATATCTGATGGTTATGTAATACTTAAAAATGAATTATATATAAAATATATTCCAACTTGTAACCTATACCTATACACATATGAAAAAATCTGTAGAGGGGTTTACACGGAACTTCCCTCGCGCGAATTAGATCAATTTGCAAATTTAAAAAAATTGTATTCCGCTGGGGTTTGAACTCCGCTGCATCTGCGTAGCGATCGTAATTGGATCGATAAGTCGTACTGCGGCATGCAGCCTTATCGAAATGAGTGCGGCGCGCGCCTGTATTTAACGGAACCGTCTTATTGTTGACACGTTTCGACTCTTTTGTGACATTATCTTGTATTTGTTGAGTCTTATTTTCGGCAAGTGTAAAGCCTGACCTATGTGAAAATTATTACTTCCACTATTTTAAAGTTAACGCAAAAATAAACAAAACTCAATTTTTTAAGATGCTTACCTTGTATATTTGTCTGAAATTTTCTCGGTTTCAGTCCAGGTAAACATATAATCTGCATGCAAAATATCATCATCCTCCAACAAATGGTTTTTGAGTTATACCGCCAACAGACAGACAGACAGACGGAATTGAGAAAACCTGTTTTCCGTCATCTAGAGACCCTGAAACATAAAGATCTGAAGAAATCTCGGAAGATGATTTTTTCGCGATTACAATACTTCCTTCGTTTTTTAGACGAGGGAAGTAAAACTATAGATTAATTTAAATTTTATTACTGCATTTGCACCAACTGTAAGATTTTTTTTTAATATTCACCCAACATAATTTTATGCTTGGAATTATGACAGCAGGAATTATAGTCGCTTTTAAACTATTGCTGATTTATATAAATACTGAAATCGCCTTTTTAATTTTTCCATTATCTTTTTAAAAATAATCTTATAGTTCCCAATATTGATATCATCAGTAATAGTATATTACAGCCCGAGATGGGAAGTGTTTCGTTACTGTCGAGAGATTAGTTAGGTGACTGAGACGCGAAGCGTCGAAATCAGCTATTATCTCGAGACTAAGGAAACTTCCTGTCGAGGTTTGTATACCATTTTATTTACAACCAAATATGTAATGTACTTCCAGCGTCGGGAAGTGAGTGCGGGAAGTGAGTGCGGAAAGTAGCGGGCGGAAATGTACGACTTCCCGCACTCAAATGAGGTCAGTAATGTTAACATTACATATATGGTTGTAAATAAACGTATATGACTTTCCTTTTAACGATATGATAACTTGGTAACCAATAATCAAAAATAAGGTGTTTTGTCCTTGTAGAAAATTCAATGTACTGGCTAGTGGCTCCAGAACGGCGCAATATTCTTTTACATATAACGTGTAATAAAATAAACATTGAATTGTGCTTTTACTTAATGATGTTATTAAACTAATTTTATTATTTACACAAAGTTTGCTCAAAAGCGGATTTCAAACACGAATTTTTTAGTAAATTTTTTCAAAACCTATTTTCTATTTAAAATTAAGATTTTTGTATCAGACAGTTAAGATACTTACTCAAACATTATCACAAAAATTTCTTAACCTACTTCTCTGCTAAATAAGCCAGAACTATACCTTACACTTACATTTAAACATTTAAAGTAAAATGTGTTCATAATAATTCTAAAATTCAGTATCTGCAACATAATGTACCAAATTTGATACATTGATACAGGCGCTTGGAATATACATTTATTTGTAGCATATACCTGGTCCTGCAGACTACAGACACTTCAGAATGTCAACTATAAAATGTAATTTAAATGCTATATAAGTAATTTTAATACTCCAAAAGCAATACAGTGGCTAGGAAATTTGAAAAGAATGCCTGATGAGTGATGAGCGAACAACCAAAAACTTTGTAGAGGCAACTCTGTGGGGAAGAAGGAAAATCGGAAAGCCCATAAAAAGATGGTTAAAAGATGTGGAGGACAGCATTGAAAAGCTTAAGATAATAGGGTATAGAAGAAAGGCAACGGATAGATCGAAATGGCTAATGCATTTATAGGGCATGACGACTATAGACCGAAGACGAACGGCGAGAACCTAGAAAAAATACAAGATAAAAATATCGTAAAGATGATGAAAACGTCTACGCTTAGTTGGCTAGGATACATACCAATAGTCACAGAGAACAGAATAATACGTGATAAAGAGAGGAGACCAAATGGATGATGGAATGGAGGAACACGAAATTATTGAAGCGTAACGTAGAAAAGAGTAATAGAGAGAACGATAGAGGAAATATAGCGACTAATCCACAGCAAATAATAATGATAATAATAATAATAATAATTTATTATTATGTAAGTTTTGTCTAAACAAAGTGGTACTCATCATATTCCACAGCACATTTATTTTACATATACACAGTGGGACAAAAAAACGGTACAATATTTAAATACTCGCATTTCCAATAAAATTTTTTGTATAACTTTGTTTGACCACGTACAACTATGAATTAGCATTGTCATTTTGTAGTAAAAGTGCTTCACTTCCATCTATAAACATTGAGCACTACTAAAAGTAGGCCTTTTAGCGCTAGCTTGTTTCACTAAAAGTGACGTTTTATAGTTTAGCGTGGTTAAAGAAATCAGCTGTTTACTTTTAGCCCATGTGCTAAAAGTGAAGTGAGGTTATAAAACTACAATTTCGAACTGGAAGTGAATTGTAAAGTTATTCTAGTTGCTTCTTGCGTTACAGGTAAAGTGTTTTTGAAATAATTAAAGCGTTATGTAATGAATACAGTCAGATGTGTAGTATTCATCATTACCTTTGATAACTGACTTTGACAATTTTGGTTTCACAAACATTCGCCCGCGTACCAAGGCCCTCTCTTTATTAACTGTCATAGATGCAAACCTTTGTTAAATCGATATTTATGGATTAATAACAGTAAAATTAGGGTCGTAGATAAAATATTGTATGCAACGCGTGCTAAAAGTCGTTTATGCACGAGACATGTTATGAAACTCAGTTCGTTTTATAATTTTCATGTCTCGTGCATAAACGTCGACTTTTAGCAGTTGTTGCATAAATAGCTATTATGTTATGCAATTGAAGGCTTGAGCTAGATATGTATACTATAAAATGCAGGTACAATGTTTTGGTTAGCTATGGTGTTTTTATACTAATCTTCTGCGGTGTTATATGGCATTCGACACTCTCTAGCATTATTATAAATTAAAACTGTTGCCATAACATTTACTTAGATGCTTAAATATGCTTACCTACGGATTTTAATGACAATGTTTTTTTTTTCAATGATACTCTCTTACCAGCAATTATTAAAATTTAAAAGGATCAGTCGCAATTGAATGTAGTTTAATTCAAAGTAATTAGTCGTAAATTAAATTAAATTACTAACAATTTTATTTTACTAGTGTGACGTGTGATGAACTTGTAATTCTACAGTGTGTCCGCGGATGAAGTTGACAATAAGAGAAAAATCTTTATTATTAATTTTGTAACAAAACGTCATTCATTATAAAAAAAAGCTTGTTACTGTAACATTGAGGTTTACTAAATCGGCCTCTTCATTGTTTTGTTAAATGAACTTATTAAGAGAACATAAAAATGTGTTGAATTGGGAAGCAACTACGTACAATAAATGTAAAAATTTTAATTTTGGTTAGAAATTTTGTGTTCAAGCTTCATTTTAGGTTAAAAACATCTTTGTTTTATAAAAATGTTGTGTACAATAATAAATATTGTTAATTGTCTCTTGAAATATCTTCATATTTTTATATCTTTTTCTCACCCTGTACATTAAATCGCAGGTTTTTATATGGTAATCTTAGTTTCTCGACAAGCAGAATTTTTTATAAAGAATAACTTTTCGTTGTAAAATCAATAACAAAGATTTTTCTCCTATTGTCCACTCCATCCGTGGGCATACTGTATGTTGTCGTCTTCTAATAAGACAATGTTTTGCATGTTAGATCTACTTTAGCGTATACTGTACCATTTTTCTGCCTGCAATAATTGTACTCAATTGCAGACCGAAAAATGGCACCAACGTTAATTTAGTGCTCGGGCTTTATTAATGTTATATATTGTAATTATGACTTTCATGTGATAATGTCTTAACAAAATGTCACATCGACAATTAATAAAATCTTTCATTATCGTAGGCAATTACACATTTTATATTGTGCATTATTTCAATATTTTATTCATATTTTATTGGCTATAAAAATACAAAAAAAACAACGTCTGGGAAATTCTTTGATATGGGAAGCTATCCTGTAGACACCATGAATTGTATTATAACACTACAACAGAGCTGGCCAAATAATTTTTGGAAAGTAGTTGAGTACAAATTAGAAATTACTCTCCCAAAAAGTACCGAGTACCGAGTAATTAAATTACTTGCATAAATAATATACTTTGCGAAGTTGTTCAAAATATAATAGGTTATTACTACACAGCAGTAGTAGTGCTTTTATACTAATTTTCTGCGGTGTTATATGGCATTCGACACTCTCTTGCATTATTATAAATTAAAACTGTTGCCATAACATTTACTTAGATGCTTAAATATGCTTACCTACGGATTTTAATGACAATGTTTTTTTTCCAATTTCCTCATTATGTGTACTTTTTTTATTAATGCAATTATTCAATTCACAACCTTTTATTTATTCCTGTATAGTCTGTCTTTCATTTTTCCCGGTCACTTTAATTGATTTGTTTGTGTTGCTCCACTGACATGTCTTACATTCGCAAGTTAACATAACCAAAATTACACAGAAGCTAAAAACTATTTTTTAATCTACGTCGTACGAGATTGTTTGTTACTGAACCCTTAAACTAAGAATGCCTTAATGCAATGTACGGGATGTCAGAAATTTTATATGAAATTACGAAATATTTTAGCTAGAAAGGAAGACGCATGGAAGAGTATCCAGACATGACAAAAAATGCCAATAATTTAATAACTAAAAAGGAATCTCCATATTTTTTATATTTTAATATTGTGTCTTTCGACGCGGCATTTACGCTACAAGCAGGCGAACCGTTATTGTGCGATTCCAGATTAAAAACTAATTGGGAGTCCTGTGTAACTTCGCTGTACGATTGGACAGATATGCAGATGTGAAGGATGAGGGATTCGTATCCCGGCAACACACCCTTTGTGACGTCACCCAGGTAACGAATACGGACCGGTAAGCTTTGCATTATTGTCGTATTCCAAGGGTTTATTTTTCACGAAATCAAAAATTGCGCACATGCATTACCAGGCAAAGGAGCTCAGAGCTTCTTGTAGCACACTACTCCACTGTTTCTCGATTCGGCGAAACAACCCCCCATTTCAATGCTGAAGGGCTTTGAGATGAGAATTCCAAGTTTTTTAACTTCAGCATCAAAACATATATTCAAAAAGGCAACAGATCTTTGCAGCTTAACGTAAAACAGCTAAATACTTAAATTCTTTTAGTTCGCGGCAAATCATTGTGAGTAGGTACTAAATATAGTCTTTCTCGTTTCTGTATGAGAACATACAAAATTACAATTCTTTAGAAACTTAAACTGTAAATATTTACCATAGACGTCTAAATAAAAAAGAAATGACAGATTATAATTATAAAGTGTTAAAAGCGTCGTCGTCCATATGCTGGTTATTAAACAATGCCGATATCGGTGTGAAAACGACACAGGATAGTTTGCAAGCGAAATATTTTTCCAGTTTGGCTTTAAAAAATCAAATTTACAATCTTTAGAAAAATGTTGTAGTCAATTTGAATAATGCATTACACATTATACATACGAGTATAATAAAGTTAGTTTATAATGTACACTGTACAGATACTGCTTATACAACTACAAATATTTAAAGCGAATATTTAAACAGAATGTCTTTTTCATAGATTCACTAAAGTTACGTAATTCTAAGTTTTATTTTTTTATGTTAAAAGTACAGAAATTAAACATTCTGCTGAGGGATTTTAGGGATAGTAAAGATATACAATAAAGGAAATGGATCAAAATAAACTTAGCAATCATTTCACACAAAGCGGCCTGCAAGGACTTTGCCAACAACTTACGGACATCGTAATATCTCGAAGAATGTTGACATCCGGGATTCCAGGGTCTTACAAACAGCCCGCAGACATAGTGAAAAATGTTGATCTACGTGACTGTTCATTATCTGGCAAGTCAGGAAAACTAAGCAGCTAAAATCTTACCAAATGCGTCAGCCGTACGGTGACGGTTGTTTTCATAATTCTGTACTTTGTTAATTTACATATTTTATTTATTTCCGTGTGAGTAAAGCAACCGGTTAAATACCTAAGTATCTATTTATAGTTTTAGGTAAGACGTTATTTTACTAAGATCCTCCAAGAATCAGGTATATGACAGCAAATTCATTAAATCTTAAGCAAAGCTCATGTAGTACAGTTTTTATATGACATAGTATCAGAGCTGTGCGGTACTCGAGTACAAGTACTCAGTAACTGTACTCTGAGTACTTTTAGTGTACTCGGTACTCAGTCCACGAACACATTTTTTAAAATGTACTTGTACTTGTATTTGACGCATTTACGTGTACTCAAGTACATACCACTGTACTTGAATACATTTTCGGGTACTCGAATACATTTACGTGTACTCGAATACATTTATGTGTACTCGAGTACATATCCGTGTACTGGAATACATTTTCGGGTATTCGAACACAGGTACCTAAATTAATGATATGTTCTTAATTACAAGACCTCAGGGAGTAAAAGCATCATTAACGAAGTTCTGCTCCGTATGCAGATAACCTCGGCCACTTAGCATGTGAGTTTATAAAAGTATAGCATTGACATCCATTTTAGATGTTTTGCAGAATAATAAAGAGATTAAATTACTTTAATTTTTATTTTATGTTTTCTAACTTACAGTTTTTGATGTACAGGAAGAAAGCGTGTTTTTTATACAATATTATAGAAAAGTTCTTTCATTTTATTTATGCTTGCCATCATTGGCCGCAGTAGAACGATTATTTTCATTCGCGATACTGGTAAACAGACCACTTCGCCAAGCCTTGACAGATGACAATTTTGAAAAACATGTTATTTTGAAAGCCAATAAAATAGGACTTTAAAAAATTTTGTGTTTTGTTTTTACCATTGTTCCACCATTAAATTCCTCTGTACTCAGTACTCTGTACTTGTATAGGTATTGGAATACTTTCATTGTGTACTTGTACTCGGTACTCGATCACATTTTAAGTAAAGTATTTGTACTCGGTACTCGAGTACTTTTTGTCTGTACTCGGAACAGCTCTGCATAGTATAATATTTGCCATAGAGGTAGGTCGAGTAAAGGACAGGTGGCACAACCTAATTCTTAATTCTTA
Organism: Agriotes lineatus; assembly: GCA_940337035.1. Classification (NCBI taxonomy): domain Eukaryota; kingdom Metazoa; phylum Arthropoda; class Insecta; order Coleoptera; family Elateridae; genus Agriotes; species Agriotes lineatus. Next base: position 86,085,413 of record OW679197.1, on the reverse strand, counting down.
GTTGAACATTGAAAGAATATATAAGCTAAAAGCCTTGAAATTCGATTTGCATGAACTATTCTTTGGTAATGAGTATTATACTGTTTATTTACTTATAACATTCAAAAATTTATGAAAGCCTATACACCTTTTCCGATATAAAATGTAGAAACCATTACAATAAGCTTTAGACATGCAGAATATGTTATTACAGAAACAAAGAGAATATAATCTAAGTATTTCGTTAATAATCGTGCTCTAAGGACGAAAATTTAAAAAACCCTTGCATAAAGGAAGAATACGAAGTCTCGACATTACATACAGCACAAATAGAACAGATTTGAAACTGTAAATTGAAAATATATAGTACAAGGAAAAACGAAATAGATGTAGCAACAAAATCACTATTAGAAGTAGAATCCCAAGTGGATGCGAAAACCGTGAACCAAAACGAAAGAACAGAAAAAACAAAAAGTGGTAGCGAACGAAACAGTTACAACACGGCAATAAGAATGAAATATAAAGTCAATAAGAGGGTCCTAATTTTAGTGGTAGTTTTTTTTATATATACTGTTTCTTATTATAACACTCAGCAAAGCTTATAAAATTTAGCAGTACATAGGACAAGAAAAATAGATAATTTATCTACAACTCGTAACAAACGCGAATTCATAAGTTATAGCTAAAGTGTTTTCAGTGTTACTTTTTGAAAGATATTTTTAAGTCAATGCAATATATAAAAATAAAGTGTCCTAATTTTGCACTCCAAAAAAATGTTTGTGTTAGTACTTTAACAAATAATTAACCACACGAAATCTGTCAGTGTAGTATTTTCAAATGTTTCCTTTCCACCGCCACTAATATTATTTCCATCATGAAACTATGGAAATATTATTTACAATAAACACCTTTTTGATTTTTTTGTTTTTTAGAAATTGTAGTTTGCGCGGCTTTCGTTTGCAGACTGCTTAGTGCTTAGTGAGATTATTTAGACGTATGAGATTTTTAAAGTTTCAGTTTTATGCCCTTAACGCATTATGTGCCACGTCATTATGTGCATGAATGATAGCGATGTTTCCACAGTGGCAACGTCATTCATTTACCTGTGACGGGCAGCGTAACTACGGCGCTTCGCCATTCATATAACATATACCTACTAACGCCGGTCACATACATTTTAATAAGGGGAATTTCAAGTGTGCCTCCAGTGAACTACACGTTTGAGCAAAAAGTGAAAATTAGAGAGAGGAGAAAAGAAACACTGTTGTGTTAACTAAAAAACTTTTTTTTAAACTTAAATCTTACAAAAAACAAGTAATTTATTAATGATCTGATTTGTAACACTCTGAACGTATTTGTGGTTGATCAGAACACCCATAGCAGTACATGTACACTATGTTGACTCTCTTACTAGCAGCTTCACAACCTTTTTCTTTCGTAATTTTGGCATAATAGGTTGTGCATCTTTTTCGAATGCTATTAAAAATTTAAAAAAAAACCAAATTAGGTGGGATCAATACGTTGATAGTAAACCTAACTGATAAACCAGCAGTGAAAAATGTCAGATATTAAAGAACCTAAGAATTATTGAATCGCAATTTAAAATTTGCTTATTTTTAGAAGTTGCATCATCCACGCTAAATCATAAATAAAAGAATACCTACAGATAGACTTATAATAATAGTCCCATGTCTGTAGGGAAGATGAGTTCGTTAAAAACGAGGAGTTAATGTTTAAATCTACGAACAAAACGAATTTGACGACTTTGAACAATTATTGTAGATTTGATACCTAATTTATTAATAAACATTCATTCTAAAAGTTGCTTTTCTTCGCCTGCTTGTAATGGAAATGTATTGTGTCATTCGTTACATTAGGATTAGAATATTAAATGGTATCGAGTTGTGAAATTCAAATTTACCGCTCAAAGTGTATGTGTGCTGATTATTATTTGTTATAGTGTAAATTTGGGTTTCCTAATTAGTCCTCCTAGTTAAAAGACAGAGTATGGAAGTAGGATGATACTAAACAGGAACTGTAGTAACAACAGTGATTTTCAAAGTTATAAATGGAAATACAGCAATAGCATACCCCGTACCGATATGTTACACAACCTGCAACATGCATTTATAATACTCTCCTTCTGTAACTATACAGCATACGAATATATATGTTTTAAATCCTGTACTAAGATATCAACTTTTTAGTTGTCATTATAATGTCAAAGTGACATACCTACTCTTTTACACTAGTAGAAAAATTCACTTTTTAACGCTGCTATTGGTGACATGAAAAATGCATATTTTGCACACTTCGCCAAACCATTTGTATGTCAACATAACCTAGAACATCTAAAAATCTTATATGCAATAAGCGTTTTCTTCACTCGTCGTAATAGTCCCATTCTCGTCGCTCGTCGAACAACGTTTACGACTCGCGAAAAACATCTACCCATTTACAACTGTTAGTTTTGTCGCAAGTTGAAGCATAGTTTGGTTTTGCCTGTTTTTCGACACGGATGTTGGTGACTGACACAAATATTTACGATGATATGTGTTTACATATGACATAACCCAAAATATTTCTTGGTCCATAAGAAAACATAAACGTTTAATGTAAAGCTCTGCTTATATTATTATACTACCAGAAACTACATTTTTTGCGTTGATTTTTACAAAATATTGGCAAAAATAATAAAAACTGCAACATGCACAACGTTAGTTTTCTTCTTTACTGATTCGTTCGTATATTAATATTTTTTCTACTCCCGCATGTATATAGTCTGTTTTCTTCACAATCTACAGAATGGATATGTAGGCAATTGTAGTTAACTGAACGTATATGATTTCATATCCACACAAGGGTGGATATGAAATACACCAATCACAAACCACGTTAGTCGTGATTACCTAGGCAACTTTCATTAATTGTTTGTTTTGCAATGGGCACGCCCTGCTGTGCCCTGTTTGTGGCAAACGTGATTTTGTTGTAAGATATCTTATTAATTAGCGTTGAATAAATTTTCTTTTAATTTTCCATTCTTTTCCATTGATAGGTCGTAGAAAAAATACACTGTACAACTCGAGTGGAATGTCCATATCCACTCTCGTTGTACAAACTACTATTTCACTACATATCAGCTTTATAACGTGCCATTATTTATCTTGTTTTTAATTGGAGAAATTAATCTTTTTCATCTAAAACAATAATACGTTTTCCTTGCCATCTACTATATAAACAGTGTCCGCCAAAAAGTCGGCATAATATGGGAAAACATTTTATGTTTGATTTTTCAAAAAAACCATTTACGTTAATGATTTGTGCTTGTTTAAAAACCTATTTAGCCCCTATCATATATACCCAGTGATTTTTATTTATTTAGAAAATTGAGTTTTTCGAAATTGTCAAAATCCGAAAAGTCCTATTTTTCGGAAATTAAGTAAGATTTCAATGAGATTTTTTTAGAATGTGTTATTTTTAGCTAACTGAACAATTTCGAGACCAGAAAATCCCAATTTTTTTAACTTTAGCTAAAAATTATTTTCTAAATATTTTTCAATATTTCCCATACCAAGACAATATTAAAATTCAATTTTTTATGTGAAGACTTAAAAATTTATAATTGGGAAAAATAATATAAAATCTTAATTACTTCTTTAGATTTTTTATTATTTACTGAAAAGTAGTATGTTTGTATAATTTTTACGTTTTTTATGCAAGGCCCTTTTTAGGAGAAATTCAATTCTGATTAATTTCTATTTAAATGGCTTCTAGAAACTCGAATCTAGCCCTGTTAATGAATTACTGTTACAAAAATCCTGTAAATGTTTTTTTATAGTTGTCTAAATGAGGAGATATTTCTTTATCAAATTTACACGTTCTAAAAAATCTCCTCATTTATACAACTGTAAAAGAACATTTACGGAATTTTTGTAACAGTAATTAACTAACAGGGCTAGATTAAAGTTTCTAGAAGCCATTTAAATAAATATTAATTAGAATTAAAAAATATTTCTCCTAAAAAACGTAAAAATTATGCAAACATACTACTTTTCGGTCAACAATAAAAAATCTAAAGAAGTAATTAACATTTTACATTATTTTTTCTAATTATAAATTTTTTAAGTCGTCACATAAAAAAAAATTGAATTTTTATATTAAGTCTTGGCATGTGAAATTTTGAAAAATATTTAAAAATGACTTTTTAGCTAAAGTTAAAAAAAATTAGGTATTTTCTAGCCTTGAGATTGTTTAGATAGCTAAAAATAACACTTTCGAAGAAAAGTTTATTGAAATCTTACTTAATTTTCGAAAAATAAGACTTTTCGGATTTTGACAATTTCGAAAAACTCCATTTTCTAAATAAGTAAAACTCACTCGGTATGTGTGATAGAGGCTAAATAGGTTTTTAGACAAGCACAAATTATTAACGTAAATGGTTTTTTTGAAAAATAAAAAATAAAAATGTGTCCCATATTATGCCGACTTTTTGGCGAACACTGTATAATAAAAACAATTGATATTTGTTACTCGAGCAATAGCTGATCATACTCCAGATTTTTTACCCCCTCATTAATTTCTGAAGAAGTGCAAATTTTATTATCTTCCACGTTTTCAAATTTTAAACATGTAAACATAGTCTAAACAATACACAATGAAGGGAATGCTGAAAAATAAATGTCTATTCAAATTATTTATTTGTTTCCAAAAATTATTTTATTATTAGCCTCTTCACCGCAAGGTAAATGAGGTTACAGATTATACATACGTACATACCTCAATACAAAAACAGTTACATATTAAGAATAAGTGTCATTAGCAGTGAAAAATATATATACTACAAGCACTAATACTAGCGTTAGAAGTCCTGAATTTATTAAATTAAATTTTGAAGCTTGGGATCTGTCAAAAAGTAACAGTAACAATGGCAGTGACAGTTACAGTAACAATGATAATTACTCCATCATTGACAGTTGTTAAAGAAGGCGGTTAACAACGTCAATAATAAATTACTATTGACCATAATCAATAACGACCAACTTCTCAATACAAAAAACTGTTAATAATGGCATGTGTATATACCAGTAGGTAATGCAAAAAATAATATACCACAATAATATTACTAAAATATTACTAAAACTCCCCAGAAAAACATTAAGAGATTGTATATAAACTGTGTACAGCACGTAAGCTACACTCATTATTTTGAATGTAATTGAAAATTAAGCGTTGAATATTTATTATCCAGTTACTTGACATTAAATTGAAATGTAAAAAAATCTTGACCTGTAAAATAATGCATTTTTGGACTATACAGTAATTAAGCTTTATTTATATCAAAATACGATAGTTAAATCAATTAAAAACAATCACGTAGATTTTATATAAGGAAATCACGAGTGGTCACCCTTGTTGAAATAACGCTTTTGCTTGAGAAAAAGATGGCACAATATAGTACGTAAGTAGAATAGGGACGGTTCACCCCCACTCCTTTTAATTCGATTCGCGGATTCGCGGTTTAATTCGCGGATTTCGCGGTTTAATTCGCGGATTTCGCGGTTTTAATTCGCGGATTGACCTAATTAATTTTCGCGGATTGATCTAATTAATTTCGCGGTTTGATCTAATTAATTTCGCGGTTTGATCTAATTAATTTTCACATGTGCTACTGAATTAATTACGCATTAGCTTCCGATTAAATTACGCGTCGGACTTCGGCGGCCATCTTGGATTTCTGGCGGGAATATTTGAAATTTGAATTTTTTCAGATTTTTTTCTAAGTTCAATTTTTTGAATTTTAAACTTCCCGGGGTGTCGGCCATCTTGGTGCGCGCGCACTTCTCACGGCGGTTGTTTTTAATTTTGAATTTTCGCAGAAATATTTGAAATTCAAACTGGTAGATCTATCTCGCTCTTCGAAGCCGCTGTCTCTCTCTTGCACGGATGCCATTTTAATTTCGCGCGAATATTTGAACTTCAATTTTTTTCATATAGGTAAGAAAGGGGGGTTGCGTTGCTTTTCAGCTACCGTGTTTCGGCTACTTTTCAAGGTCGTCCATGTAAGCTTGCAGGCTTCTGCTTGCCACGCTTTCTTACTTTTTATATCACAATTGGAAAGGCCATCTTGGATTTCTGGCGGGAATATTTGAAATTTGAATTTTTTCCGATTTTTTTTCTAAGTTCAATTTTTTGATTTTAAATCTCCCGGGGTGTCGGCCATCTTGGTGCGCGCGCACTTCTCACGGCGGTTGTTTTTAATTTTGAATTTTCGCGGAAATATTTGAAATTCAAACTGATAGATCTATCTCGCTCTTCGAAGCTGTTGTCTCTCTCTTGCATTCACTCGCGGAAATATTTGAATTTAAAAAAAGCTATTTGCGTCGGACCCGAGTGGGAATCGAACCCTACTTTTTCTTGGCAGCAGCCTTAGCACCTTACCGCTGCGCTATCGAGGTCTGTTGAACATATAGGAATTGAACAAGACGTCATTTCGCAGCTGTGCCGTCACACCGTTCGAGTTGAAACAAACTATTTTTTCAGAAATTCAAAATATAAGAACGGAATTGTGTCGTCTAGGGCCTTAGAAACTTGTTAATAATTTTTAAAAAATGACTGTAACTAGTTTTGCTGTAATTAATTTGTTTAATTTTATAATATGAGTGACGCTATCTCACTCAGCCCCATTGATTTTCTACAGCGTTCTCTTTTCCATCCCGTTTGCTACCTATGCGTAATTACAAAAGACGTTATCGCCTCAGGCAGACTTTCTATTTAGCCGGCGATTGTGTGTCATTCTCTGAAATCTGTACTCACGTTGCAGTTTTTGCTGGCTCGACTTTAAAATTTGGTTCTTAACAATTAACTACGTACATAGAAAACAGGCTGGTTACTTTATTTTATATAGCGAAGTCATTTTTTGTACAATTTACACGCAGAACACAACTCGTTCTTTATGTTTACTTTAGAAACCCTTAACCCTTTTCATTTAAATCGCGAAATCCG